>CM035591.1:7793202-8209665 GCA_020423425.1 Chrysopa pallens
ATACATTAACAGCTTTTAGTAAAAATTGTTTTAGTAAAAAGTTTAAAAAATTTTAGTAAAAAGTACTAATAGCTGTCTTTTTTGAAATCGGATCATAAATAAGTTTAGTATTTTAGGTTCAGTTACTAATTTCATATATATTTAAAGATACCAAGATGAATTAGATGTACAATATACTGTCAAAAAATTCGAAAACTACAATTATGGTCTCAATTATATTTTATGAAAATTATAAAGATGTATTTTATTCTGATTTTTACACTTTCCGTTAATTACAAGTACACGTAAATAGGCTGTAACCTTTCACTTACTGCCTTAAAGAAATTCCTATAATTTTCGACTTATTTAATAGGGTTATCTATGTTTTTCGACAAAGATATAAATCCTTAAAAATTTTGAATATTTCACTTCGGCCACTTATGAATATAATAGAAACTGCTTAATTCATACATATTTACTGAATATGACAGTCATTAATCGTATTACCATCACGGTTTTAGTTATTACGTCATATAGTAATATGACCTATAATATATCGAATTTTTCAATGATTGTCGAATCATTAGATTTTATTTAAACGCTTGTATTCTTTTTATTGTCATGAACTCCACGCCATACCTTACTGGTCAAACACTTTAATACGCACATGTACTTCTGAGACCTACGATTCCGTATGTAATCAGAAATGGCCAGTATGCTGCATTCTATTTCGGAACACACACTTAATAAAAAAATAGATTAAGTATATTTATAACAGCTGATGTAAAACGTAACACGAAAATTTTACAAAAATCAATATAAATTTATTAAAAATGCGAGTAATACTATTTTAAAAATGATTTTCAGGAATTTGATAGGAGATTCATGATATATTTATAACAGCCGATATGCAACGCAACACGAAAATTATACAAAAATCAAAATACATTTATTAAAAATGCGATTTAAATTATTTTAAAAATAATTGATAAGAGATCAGCGCCACAGAGTTGCCAGATGGGGCGATTTATCGCGAATTGGGCGATTTTTTCTATAGGTACGCTCCTTTTTTTAAGTTTGGGCGATAAGTCGCAAATTGGGCTCTTTTTACTTTTCAGCGTTGGCAACAAGTTAAAAGTACATAACCGTTACAAAAATTATTGTTTTCTTTAATGTCACAATTGACTTTCTTAAATTTTGTTGCTATCTGATGAAAAATTAAGACTTAAATCATTGTAATTTAACTTAATTGAATTTTAATTAAAAAAATGTATTTCAAATTACGCGGTAAGTTCAAGTCTGTTATGTAGAGTATTTTAAAACGTTCATTGGGCGATTCTTCAGAATATTTTGCGACTTTCGATGATAGATGGGGCGACTTGAATAAAAACTTTCTGGCAACTCTGCAGCGCCATAGTAACAAACATAAGTTCTATAATTTCAGGCATATACCAACAACCGTGCTTATAATCAAGGTTGTATAATATAATGCCTTGGTTATTATATTATTGTGCTTATAACAGACAGCTGATTATTTTTCAGAAACTATATCCGTATAAACCATAGAATATATTACTCAACAGAGTAAAAATCGATATCGATATATTCTACTGTTTTCCATATACTACAAAAATATGTTTACTTATTGTTATATATTATAGGTACACTATTCGTACGTTGAATATTATGTGGAAGGGACTTCTTAATCTATTGATGCTATACGAGTAGCTAAAATTTGTAATAAAACATTGGCATTCTAGAAAATTATTTATAAACATATATATATATATATATATATATATATATATATATATATATATATATATATATATATATATATATATATATATATATATATATATATATATATATATAATTGGAATCTCGGAATCGGCTCCAACGATTTTCATGAAATTCAGTATATAGGGGGTTTCGGGGGCGATACATCGATCTAGCTAGGAATCATTTTTAGAAAATGTCATTTTATTTGTGTTTTATCGAAATAATTATAAATTTTTTATAATGTAATGATATATTTGTTTAATATTTATGGTCATATAGTCATTGGAGTGGCTAAGTGGTAGCGTGCGAAGCTCTTGTACAGAGATCCCGGGTTCGAATCCCGGCTCGACCGACGTGTAAAATTAATTTTTTTTAAATTTTATTAATTTTAAACCCAACCCAACCCAACAAAACAACACAATAAAGTGAATAATGTTTTTCAAATAAGATTTTGTTATTATAATTGGATAATTTTTTATAGTGTAATGATATATTTGTTTAATATTTAAAGTTATTGGAGTGGCTAAGTGTTAGCGTGCTGAACTCGTCTTCCGTCTCGACGTAATATAATTTCCAAAAAACACAATTTATAAAAAAAAAAAAAAAATACCGAGCAAAGCTCGGTCATCCAGATATTTTATTATAATTTATGTCTTTGGTGTATAACGACAGGGGATACCATCTGATTTTCTGATCAGTGCTCAGAAAATCTGATATAACTCTTAACATGTATTTTGTATTAGACACCACACACGGTAAGAATTCTACATAAAACATAAAATTTTCTGATCCGAATATCTTATCTTAAAGTAATTAATTAATTTAAAATATTTTAAAGATCATTGTGGTTCGTTGCACGTATCCGATGATATGCGCTTGCTTAAAATTTTTGTCTGATGTATGATCAGATTTTCTTATAAGAATTTCTTATAAGACTGTACGATGGTGTGCGTTGACCATCAGATTTGATCAGATCTGACCAGAAAATCTAACGGTGTACGCTGGCTCTTAACACAATGTTTCGTGTATATATCAATTATATATGTGTTTTTTCTTTTATCGATGGAATTTACACACACTTAAAGATTTTAAAAGTGAATTACTCGTAAAATTCATCAATGAATATACTTTGTTTAATAATTAATAATAACCGTTTTGTCGAGAAAATAATAAATCACTACTTATTTATTATAATTTACGAATAATCGTCTTTCAAAATCTATAAATGTACACACAAAGATACACAAAACAATTAACTCATATTCAATTGTAAATTTATTTTTGAACTCGTTTTATGAAAGATTTCAAAACTGTATTCTTTACGAATATTGAAAAACTATAGCTATCTGTTGATTACTTCAACTAATCACAATAATATATATAATATATATAAGGTTAACTCAGAGTATATTAGTATTTACCCAATTCAGTCTCCCGTTCGTCATCAAGATAACTAAAAAACAACAAGAGATAGCTAGTTGAACTTTTGGTGTCATATTCTGGATCTTAAAAGTGACTCAAAGTTCGTAAATTGGCCAAATCGGTATATTGGGCTAATTAGATCTATGATCCAACTTAACCATAAAAAAAGAAACAAACACAAAAAACTTGTATGAACATTTTTCGGATATAATAAGAATCTGTTAATTAGCTTAAACTGTGGCGAATATAAACATTCCGAAAAATGTTCATATATTTTTTTTTTAAATCAAACAATTATCGTTTTGAATCTTTTTTATGGTTAAGTTGGGTCATGGATCTAATTAAACCATTATACCGATTTTGCTCATTTACGAATTTAGACTCACTTTTAAGATCCAGAATATGATACCAAAAGTCTCCTGTCTCTTGTCGTTTTTCAGTTATCTTGATGACGAACGGGAGACTGAGATGGGTTAATACTAATAAACTATCTGACTTAACCGTATATATTAGAGTATATTAGAGTGTTTTATGATTGCTAATGATTAAAGTAGTTCAAACATTGATGCTCAATCTTATATCGAATATCTAAAAAATTAACTCTGTTATTTGTTACCTTAACTTGTTTTATTTGTTTAATGTGATTAGAATAGATACAGATTATAGCCACTGTACAATTGCTGTATTTCTACAGTTCATTTTGTAAACATATAAATTAATAATAAGAATCAATATATATTATATTTTTTCAATATGAGTAATAGTATAAGATGTATTGGCTTAATTTTATAAAATAAGTCTAAAGTTCATTTCTGTTTATTTACCATGTCATTGAAATGAATGAAATTAATATTGACGCTTGAAAAGTGTTATAAGAAGTTAAGTTTATAAACTCTTGAAGAACGTCATTACTGCCATAATGAAGGAATGTTGTATCTATTGCAACGTTGCTACAACAATTAGGAGAAGTATACCTAGACAAAGAGGTTTTTCCCTTTTTGCTATCCACAAATAATACATATGCCTAGAAATTTTTTAGGTTGAGCATTTAACTGAGTAATACTATAGGTGAAAGCTCTTATGTATTTGACAACGTTGCTTACGAATGTAAAATTACATACGATTGTTGTCGCATCATGATGGAATTCTTACGATTTCAGTATTTGATTATGCATATCTTACACAGTGCGATTTCGTACATGTAATTTTCTTATGGAAAGTAATGTCTATCCGTATACGACACAACAGTTGCAACAATACCATATATGTGATAAAAGTATAGCATGTATTCTAAGATATAAATATTGCGGGATATTATAAGCATTTACTTAATACTCGCTACTCCTCATTCCTTTTCTTTTAAGCATAATTATGTATTTAAAAAAATTTATGATCTGTTTTCTAAGATGCACCTATTAAGCCTGTTCTATATGGTTCAGGACATGAATCTAACCTTTTTTTGTTTGTATATAAACAAGCATTGATATGTTTTTATTTTTAAATATTAAAAATAACATTATTTAACTCTCTATCTTTATCATAAACATTGATTTATATGACTGTATAAACAAGAATAAAAAAAAGTTGCCCATGTGATTTTAAGAAACAAGGATTTTTACAACGATTTTTTTATCACATGTATGATTTCAAATCACGAAAATCACGCCGTGTGCGACTATACATTGGTTTCCATAAGCAAATCATATGTATGATATCGCCGATTTTACGCAAATCGCGTCGTGTGCGATGTGCCTTAGATAGCATCGTCAAATAGCATATTTAAGTGGAAGTCTTCCCTATGTTATGTATAATTTTTTTACGTCTGTTAATGTAGCAGATATAGGATTTGGATGTTCCAGGGTAGGGCCTTTACCACATAAAAAATGCTTCGTGCATATGAATGTATATTTGATAATATTACGAAATGAAAATTTTTTTCTTCTAGAAGTGATAAGCCATCTTTTACGCTTTGCAAAATCCTTTTTTGGTTCACCAAACGGGATAAAAAATACATCTTTTTGCAGATACAAACTATCCGAAGTGGATATTCTATAACAACAATGCTCCGCAGGCATTATTTATTCTACTATTTTTTACAAAAACTTTTAATAACACAGTTAAAAAAATTTATCTTCGGAGTTTTTTTTGATTTTATTGTATTGTTGATAGTTTCTTGATGCAAGTTTTTTGATTGCTCATAATTATTTGATTTGTTATAAACAATTTTAATATTGTGTGTGAAGTTGGCGAATAAAATTTTCCTTTCAATTTTTCTCAAAATAAAATTTTTTTATTAACGACCTAGTTCAGAAGAGCGCTCTTACTCTTCCAAACAAGGTCGTTTACGAACTATCCAAGTTTATATCGGGTATAAAAATTAAAAATAATTCTCGAATAAACCCAAAAAAATTTAAATTGTGAACAATTGGTATAATTATTTAAATATTATTATTTATTTACAATGTGCTTACAATTTATTAAATTTATTTCTGAAATAATGAATGTACATAATAAAGGCTTTGAACTTTAACATTTTTAAAAAGTAACTATAAATTCCATACTTTAACAGAAAAATTGAATTTAATAAAATAAACTCAATCAGTATTAGTTTTAGTACGCTTTAATGTTTATGATTAGTTTGTTAAAAGATTGTAATGAGTGAGAGAAAAAAAATAGTTACTGTTGGCTCTAGAGATAGTCAGGTATGAAAACTTGTTTTTGTAAACTAGACGATTGTTACCATATAATAATTATGTATTGTTACAAATATTATTTATTTATTTAAGCGCTAACAATCTAAAAATAAAAAGTCCTATTAACAAAATATTTTGCATGATGTATGTTGAAATATAGCTTTACCAAAAATTAATTGATCCAGATGTGATTTGTGTTAAATTTAAAAATTATTAATCTTATATTCTTTCAAGATATGCTTTCACAGTTTTCACTTTATGTATTACCTACCTTATATACGAGCAAAAATGAAAGTATACGATATGTTTATAATTTTTTTTATATACATTAAGTATTTCATACAACTTTGATAATATTAATATTTTGAAAAAATAGTTTAGTGTAGTGAGTGAATATAAATCGGCTTCTTCATGGAATTTTGGCAACAGTTGACATGTATATAATCTTTAAAACTTCCATTATGGAAAGAAATTAATTAATAATTAAACAATTTTCAATATAAATATAGTACAGAAAGTTGGTAATAAAATATTGTTGGCCTTACACAAACCTAATATTTTTTTTTTTAATTAAAATTTACTGACAATAAAAATATTGATATTTCGAAAAAAAAAGTTTAGAGTAGTGAATAAATTTAAATTTAAATAAATTCAATATAAATCTGTAGTTTCTAACATAATTTTTGGGGATGATATTCTTTATCATTTGATATAGTTATTAATTAATAATTACATCATTTTCGATAGAGACTTTCGTATTATTTATATGTTTACGTATTATTTATTTAAGCCACTTGGTTCGGTACGTCCATCGTCAAGACTTTTTAAACAAAAACGTTAGATAAAATGTAATTGTGTTTAACAGTACTTCGAGCTTTAAATTATTTTGATAATGATAATTTTGGTTGCATCAATTTATGCAGATCTATAATTCGAGGGGATAATTTAAATAAATTATACTTTCAAATAATCAATATTTTTGAATGACTAGTTACTTACGTAATCATATTTAATATTTTTATACTCGACATATATAAAATATATCAGAGTATATAATTTTAGTCTAAAGATTGTAACGGCAACAAATTTTCAAAACACGAGCAAATTTAAGTGTAGGTATTCATAAAATCATTTAATTGTTCATTTCTGTCTATCCGTTTGTCAAAAAGAAAAGAGATAGCAAGCTAAAATTTTGGTGACGGTATTTTAACCTTAAGAAGTGAGCTTAAACTCGTGAATGAACAAAATCGGTCTATTAGGTCCAATGGGTCCATGACCTAACTTTTACACTATAACAGAAGAAAAATAAAAGTTCATTTCTTTAGTCTTATATATAAAACTAAATCTCTGTTTTACAAGAAAAAGATAGAAAATAAATTTAAAGAGCTTAAAAATTAAATTTTTAATTACAGGTTTTGTGATTCTATTGATTCTAATTTATGTATGTCAACTTAGCGAAACAACTTTTCCCAATTAAATTCGAAATAGGCTCATAATTAGCCGTTATTTAATTGTGTAAAAAAAATTCATTGTTCTTGACATAAATGAGAAAATTTCGCTCAGTTGTCAATTTAGCGAAGCACTTTTTTATTTTTAATCCAATTTTTTTGAAAATAAAACCATAGTTGTTAATCGCAAATTAATTAGAGAAAAAAATTTTATCGCTCTTAGCATTACGGAGAAAATTGATATTAAACAACGATCAACTCAAAATAGGCTCATAAGTAGCACTAAGTTGACTTTCAACTTAGCAAAACATATATTTTCTCCGTAATGGTTAGAAGGGAAAAAATGTGTTTTCTACAACTAATTATCGATTAAATAGCGGCTAATTATAGGTTTATTTCGAAGTTGATCGGAAAAGGTTGATTCATTAAATTGACAGTCAACTTAGCCAAACATTACTTTTCTACATTATGGTAAACCCGAATTTTTTTTACACAATTAATTAAAGGCTAATTACGAGCCTATTTCGAATTTTAATTGGAAAAAGTGTTTCGCTAAGTTGATATATTTGTCTAATTTCATATTTGTATGTGTAAAAATTCAACATCACTTAAATATTATTTTTTTGATTAAACGTCAAATACAAATTATTAAACTAATAAAATGGATAAGTTTAAATGCCTAGAAAAGGTCATAAGCATAATTAATGATGAAATTCCAAAAAATTCCATTCTGATCAGAAAATCTAACGGCGTGCGCTGGCTCTTAACACAATTCCATTGACAGAATTATTTTATTTGCACACTCGAGGATCTACAGATACTGCTTTATTGGCAAATAATAAATTGATAAATTTATTTTCGTGTAACATCTGAGTAAATAAAAAAAGTTTTCTGATGATTGAAAATAAATTTATCAATTTATTATTTGCCAATAAAGCAGTATCTGTAGATCCTTGAGTGTGCAAATAAAATAATTCTGCCAATGGAATTGTGTTAAGAGCCAGCGCACGCCGTTAGATTTTCTGATCAGAATGGAATTTTTTGGAATTTCATCATTAATTATGCTTATGACCTTTTCCAAGCATTTATACATGGATGCAGCTCTAACAAAGGTCATAAGCATAATGAATGATGAAATTCCAATTAAAAAATTTTCCAAATTTTTAAAGCTATGAGAGGAATTATTAAAATTTGGAACTTTATAATTTTATATATAATCTTATGTTTCTTAGCTACTTGATACTTCAGATGCGTTTGTTTTAATAATAGACAAAAACGTAAACGACCTTTCTTATGTAATTGTTTTTAGCCCTAAAAAATGTACAAGTGTACGTTTATCCTTTTATCTATTTGCATCAAATGAATTTATAAACAACGTATTTTCAAACAAAAAAGGCAATTCGACGAAATCTACGAGGATCGCACGTTAGATGTGAATAAAGATATAAGAGTTTTTTTTGGACAACAATTAATAGAAATTAAAACAAGATATTCTACTAGAAAATTCCGCCTTTCTCACAGACTACATGTTTTTAAATATGCCGATCTGCAAAAGAATGAAGTCAATCCAATATAAAATCATTCAAAATACTTGAATGCAGTTGGTTTTGCCAGGAATTTGTCGAATTTCCTTGCAAAATAACAACAGCTACAAACCGAAATTAATGAAGAATTTAGAGTAATCGACATGTTACAACATCTCTGTAAGCATTACTTGCAAGAAGCTTTGCCTAATGTTAGTATAAATTTAATAATATACCGCGCAATTCCTTCAACATCTGCATGTTGTAAGCGAAGCACCAGCAAATTGAAAATAATTAAAACATATCTGTATTCAAAAATTCGAGCTAGGTCTTTTGAGATGGACTTTGATGAGCTAAAAGATTATTTCACAGAAACTGCAGTAAGCTGAAACAAAAATATTGGATCCTTAAGATTTAAGAAATGTCTTCAAACTAATAAAAAAATTTAAATTTGCTATATTTGACATCCAAATGTGAAAAAAGTCTCAATAACACATCAAAACTTCAAAATTAAATTAAAATGAATTCAAATACAAAGAAGTTATATGCTATAAAAGATTATATTTATTTTTTTTAAACGATGCTTAATATGCAATTTATGTGGAGATACTATAGCAAGTGACATAAACAATTAGTTCCCTCTTTATTTAATTAGGAATCTTAAATGTCCATATCTTGCTTATTTTTAAAGATTTAAAAAAAAATAACTTTACTAATCAATGTTCGTCAAGTAAAGGCCCTTTAATTTTAGTAGTCCGTAGCCTATTGTCTGCTGTTATTCCTGGTTATATATTTTCTATAAAGTAAACAAAGAGTGCAAATTTCCAGTTTCTGCTTTAGTGTAAAATAATCGTAGAATCGATGCTGGTTCGCGGGCTCTTAGTATAACACACATATAAAATAAATTTTTTCATTTAAAATACTCATTTTTATTCTATAATCAAGCTATGCGTATTTTATTTAGCAGTTTTCCTTGAGATATTATAAAATATTTTTTATAAAAAATTATGTAATTATTATTAAACATAAATTGTTGCAATCAAGTTCTTGATTTAAACATATTTTTATATTTATTAAACGAGAAATGCAAACGAGGTGAATGCTTTTAATTAAATGTAAGATAATAATAATTATATATTGAAATGGAAAAAAAGAACTATTAATGGAAAATTATTTTATGCATTTATTATGGGATCAATTCCGGCGGAGAAGTTGTGGGCTTTTTGCGTTACCACTAGTTTCGATAAGATCCTAAAACATCGCCTGATCTCAATGGTTCTTGCACAATGTCTTGAGGCAGAAAGCATCCTGACTTCAGGTGATAAAGTGTTCTAAAGGAGGATGCTATGGACCAAATGCTCTAAATGCAACTGCGCTTCCCCTCTTACTATATTATCTTACGAATACCAATTTAAACAAATACACTTATAACAAATAACTGTGTTAATTGTTTGAATATTCGGGATACATTTGGTGAACATTAATGATTGAACTATACATGCACTTTTTTATTAGGAAATAAAATTCAATACTCAAAGTTTAAATATTTGAAAATAAAACTTTCAATTTCAATAATCACTCATAAAGAATAAGTAGCTATTTTTATGTTTATATTCACAATTATAACAAAAACTTTAAACTTGTGTAACAGTGTTTACACACAAAATTTTGAGGCAGGAAAATACAAATTTTACTTCAAATTCTATAAATAAAAACGAATAATCTTCATCATTATTTATTACAATAAAACCACCGTTTGCAAATGTGACTAGAGGGGCCTTTACCTAAATTCGCCCTTGGGTATACAAGCTAGTTAATAATTATTTCCTTTTGAAAACAAAAGGCTGATTATTCTTGAAAAACTAAGTAAATATACTTAAGGGTATATAACTGTATTGTTGTGAATATTATTGGTTCAATTGATTGAAACTATGATTTTAGATAAAGAACCTATCTATTTCAAATTCCGATTTAATAAATATTTCATAATTACGCTTGAATTATTAGATTTGAAACAAAATTTGAATGTAAAATTGTTTAATTTCATAATTTATTTTTAGTTTAGTTATAACTTTTATTTTTGAGATTTTTAACTGTCAAAATCACGTGGTCCAATACTTCAATATCATTGGTCGAACAGTATAAATAGCGCACTTACTAAAATACCATTATAAAACAAATTAACAATGATTCTCGTGTCCTTGAAGAATTATTACGATTAGCTACTTCATACTGATGATGAGTACTTTTTAGTCGAAATATGTAATTGTAAAATATAACAATTTTTGATGTAGGAAGTTGGGACGAAAAATGTAAATTTATTCGAAATCCTAGAGTTTGATAATATTTAAATATTTCTTAATAAAATTTTTTATTTTTACTTTAGAAATTTTATTTCAGGAAATAATCAAATAGTCAAGATTGTGCATACCAAATTTTATAACAATTTGATAATTATTATTTTGAATTACTTTTGCACGAAAATTGAAAGAAATATAATGTTAAAAAAAATGGAACTGCCTCTTTGACCGGTATCGGCAATGATTATTTTCAACTGATAATGGCGGCGCATGCCAAATAAATATTCGAATATAAATGTCACCGTCACCGGTCATTTTATTATTAGAGTATATTAGAGGGGAACCACAACCGCGTTCTTTGAATCGAGACCTTTTGTTCCTCTGTGTACTCTTTTAGAACACCCTATCACTTGAAGGCATAAATGCTTTTTAGCACAAGGTGACATTTTATTAGTAACCGACAGTTCATAGTTATTTATAATCTGTAATAACGTTAATTTTGACAGATATACAACGGTTGTGATTTTTGATACTATATTCATTTGATTCTTCGTTGATATTATCAACGATAATGACGATTCTTCAACATGAAATTTAAAATTGGACAAAAATTTAACATTTTGATGAATTAATAGAAAAACTAGCGATTTATAAGAAAAATACTTTCAGTCAATATTGGATGACTGCTTTGCATTACACTGCTAAATTCACTGGAACAATTTTTATTGCTTTGAATATTATATCACTCTAAATACTCTATCTTAATTAATAACGTCTTACCCCAATGGTAAAATTGATTTTTATTTATACAGATATTATTGCTATTAATACAGAACAATTTATATTTAATGACTTTAATATAATAACTTATTTTTGGAAAAACTAAAAACAACACCGTATGACAAATTAGATAGGTTTTCAAACTCTATAAGAAATAAAGCATTATTATATTGTATTGATTATGTATATTGCAAAAATACATAAAATTTAAAAATGACAATCAATTTTTTGTTTTCCTCTCTAGACATTTAATCACAGATGGATAAATATCTGTTTTACTTTATATTTTTCTTACCCAAATAAATGTAATAATATTTAAATTTTTATTTACGTTATTAACTGTCAATGGAGTCCTTGTTTTTATTTTCAAATTTCTTTTATCTTGTATTCTTTGACAGTTTTTTCTTATAAATTTCCAATTTTTCAATAAACTTTTCATATATGTTAAATTATCGCTTATTTCAAATTTCCAACCAGATTTAAATTTTCAAATTAATTTATATCTTCTGAGTTTTAAGATGAAATATATCAAAAACTATTTAAATAATTATAAGTTAAAAAATAAACGTTATGAACAACAACAAACATAAAAAAATGTCTATATTATAAAAATATTTGAAATAGCCGCATTTCACCATTGGAGAAACAATTATGTACGAATATTGATTGCCGGCTATTAATAAAATAACCAGCACCGGCTATTATAATCGAATATTAATTTTGCCAGCACTGGCATTATTAGTTAAAATTATTCATTGCCGGCGTCGGTCTAGGAGACAGTTTCAATGTAAAATATATTGTAGATAGTAATTATGATAAGTAAATATCTCATTTTTTGTATCAATTCCCCTTAAGATAAACTTAATAATCATTGCACAGAATTTGTTAATAAATAGCATGTTAATGTTATTAATCAAATTAAAATTAATAATCAAATAGTCCAAGTGCAGTGTACCGCAATATCTACTATAACTAATTTCGTACAAAAGATATTCTAAATATTAATTCCCAAATATCCAGTACAAGATGTTCATAATTTAAAACATTTTTTGTCATACTATCTTTCTTGTAGATAATTTATTTTTTCGTCCTAAAATTAGTCCTTAAAAAATATTCATAGCATGTGCATATTAGAATAATAGTTTAAAAAAACTAAAAAAACACGCATGCATGCGTAGTTCGCGCACTAGCTCTATCTTTATTACTCTCATGCAAAGGATCCGTTCAGATGCGTTCTGCAGCCAACTTCAGAGAGTTACCTACAGACAAACAAACATACGAGTGAAGCTAATAAAAGCGTGTTAAAAAAAGACTACGCTCCGATTTTACCGTAAGTGCTCTGATAGTGATAATTAAACCTACATATTTTCTTATAAAAAAGATTTTGAATTGACAAATGACAACAGTTAATTGTTATTCTAGGGAGCTTTCATAGTCTAATCAACGAACCAAAGGTCAAAGAACAACTGAGAATGGTTTCAATCCCATAAAAAAATATCCCTTGAAGTGGTTAATATATTTTGATAACTCTAACTTCCTCAGAAATCGTTTTCTAGTAGTTTTTGAATCATTGATAACGAATCTGCGGCCAAAGACAACTGAGGTGGGTGAAACCACGTTAAAACTACCACTTATGGTCCGTCACTTATGGGGGTGGTTTTATTGAAGCTAAACAAATCCTTATTTGCTTATGATCAGCGACCCAAAAAATCCCCAAGATACGATTTCCTAACTGAAATTTTGAATTAAAATTTTTTTTATCTCTGTTTATTCTAAGGGTGGTTTTAAAGGGTTTGCGATGATTTTCAGTTGCTTTTTGACCTCAGATTCGTGATCAGCGATTCTAAAAACCTCTGAAAAACAATAACCAAGGTGAAATTTAGAATTTTAAAAATTTTAAAGTTTTGTATCTTTATCACTTCTAGGCAGGGTTGTTATGGTATTGCAACCATTCTCATTGGCTTTATGGGCTTGAATTCGTGATCAGCGACCCGAGAGAGATAATAAGCAAGATAAAAAGTTTAATTTAAAAAACTTTCTTTTCTTTGTCTCTTATAGAGGTGGTTTTAATGGGATTGTAACTAATCTTAGTTGCTTTTAAACCTTTAATTTGATCAGTAACCCCAAAAGCCCCTTGACATGATGCCCGAGGTAAAATTTTGAATATAAAATATGATTTATCTCTGTTACTTCTAGGACGTTTTATAGGGTTTGAAATCATTCTCAGTTGCTTTTTGACCCCAGGATCCTGATCGGCGACACTAAAAACCCTCTTGAAACGATTTTAGTGGTGAAATTTGTAATTTTTAAAATTTTTTTTTATCACTATTATTATTTGAGATGGGGAAACTACCTTATTTTTTCGATGTGCCTGAAGGCGTTAGGAATACGTACAAGACTTTTTAAAATCGGAGCTTTTTCAACAATTTTCCACATTTCAACGTTTTTTCCGGCTTATTTACTGTGTTATAAGTATAAAATTCAAATTCGGCTATTGAATGCAATGCCACAATATAAAACACTTCAAGATCTATGTCACTATTGGTCAACTATGGGTTTTCTCATTCCTCTACCCTTACTACAACGTATAGCAGAAGATGTAAAGGACGACTTAATTAAAATATATAAGTAAGCGAACATACTATGGTAACTATCACAGAACTTAGTTTTTTTTTTGTTTTTGCCAACTCACAGCTAACTATCGATACCATCTTATCTCTCACACTAGGGGTATGCACAAGTTTTCTTCAAGATGTAGCATAATAAATGCTACATCATATTATATGCTACATAATAAATGACATACGTCAAATTTTTCAGATAAAAAATTATAAAAATGTGTTGATCCGATATAAAATATATGCTTAGAGTAATATCAATTCTTATAAAAATATCTCGTCAGCAAATTTTGAAGTGTACAGCATTTAATTTCTATCAAAACTTGTCATCTTTTTTCATAGATTTTTAAAGATTTCTTAAACGTCTTTTATTATCTAATGAATAAAAAGTTTTTAAAGACTTTGGAGCGTCTAAGTACGGCTAACTATACCATTAAGAAAAGCGTAAAAAATATTTTTTTTATGTTTATTGTGCCGTACACAGACACTCCTGGCAAAGTTTTTAAAAACTTGTTAATCAATAGATGGTAAAAAACGTCTGCAAAATTCTTTAAGGGTTTATGCGCAGTTAGAAGGCCAAAAAAGACGTTTTATTTTATAAATATTTTATGAAAATGTATATTATTTTACAAAAATCAAATATATTGATAGATTTAGTGGCAACATCTAACTTTTATTTTGAAAAAATATTGATATGGTGTGCTGTAGCAGACGATCTCTTGAAAGTTTTCCAAAAAAGGTGTTTGGCTGTGACGTTTCCTGAGATACAGTTCATCCGAAATTATAAACCAAAAAAATTGTTTTCGTTGATACATATAATAGAACTACGTAATGATTGAAAAAATAGTAGTCCTTCGATTAAAATCTGATGAATATTAGAAGGTTGTGTTAAAATTTCAAACCGATCTGTCTAGCCGACTTTTAGAAATCTTGGTCACCGACTTTGAAAACTTAGTTTTTAGAAAAATAAGTTTAAAGTTTCGGAAGATGTTTACACATAGAAAATATTTTTCACATGGAGTCATTTATGCCAAAAGATGAATCCTCTGTAGCATTGACAGCATTTAAGGCACATCGCACACGACGCGATTTGCGTGAAATCGGCGATATCATACATATGATTTGCTTATGGAAACCAATGTATAGTTGCACACGACGTAATTTTTGTGTTTTGAAATCATACATGTGATAAAAAAATCGTTGTTAAAATCCTTCGTTCTTAAAATCATATGGGCAACTTTTTTTTATTCTTGTTTATACAGTCATATAAATCAATGTTTATGACAAAGATAGAGAGTTAAATAATATTATTTTTGTTGGGATTATGGTATGTGATGATATATTATTTTATAAATAATTAAACACTTTATTTAATTTAATATATTCTTTTATTCAAAATAGAGTTCTCAGTGATATGTCCTTATACTATGAATGATTAGAATATTTCATCAAAAATATATACAAAAAACAAATCGGCTTATAACTATAGCACCTAGCCTAAGCTTTATCTATAATACATCATCTTATATACTAGTTACATCGAGATTACAATTTTTCATTACATCGTTTTAATAAAATGGAAAATTTAAAAAAAAAAACCATTTGAAAATACTTAACCTATGTGGATGGATAGGCCACCCCTAAAACTAGCTTAACCTGTAAATTAAGAAAAGAAAAGAAAAAGAAACTATATACAATTAAGATTACACCGGAACTAGGTGCAACCGACATCGTGTGGCATGGGAAATCTTTTCCCAAAAAGCAGCATCCTTGGGTCAAATTGACCCAGTTTGCTGATTTCCGGGAAGGGATTGTTGCGTGAAGATTGGAAAAAGGATTTTGAGGTGGTAAGGATAAAGTTTGGAATAGTTGGCTGTCCAGTTTCGCGGTGGAGAGCTTCGGACGGAAATCTTGGGGGTTTTTTCGAGATGACTCGAAGGCAACGATTTTGGAATTGCTGCATCTTCGTGATGAGCGAATATGCAACGTTAGTCCAAATAGGGGCTGCGTACGTGAGTACTGGGCGGATACATGACTTGTAGAGTCGATGCTTTAAACGTTCGTCCAGTTTACTCCTGGGGCTGAGTAGTGGGTACAATCCTGCAAAGGATGCGTTTCCCAGGGCCAGGCGCCTTTTGGCGTTCTGTGTCCAGTTCAACTGCCTTTGGAGGATTACACCCAGATAGACAACACTATGAGTTTGCTGGATTTGCGTGTCAAACATCTTCATTCCAAGCGTGTATGTTGAAAATTTATTCTTTCGAGTGAAGAGAATAGATTGGGTCTTTGTAGGGTTAATTTTGATTTTCCATGACTTGAAATAGTTTTCAAGGATGGTCAATCGGGATTGAAGGCAACTCGAAACTTGTTTCGGTTGCCATGAGGAACAATAGATGGCCGTGTCGTCGGCGAAGAGAGCTGTTTCGGTAGCTCGATCCCTCGGGATATCGTTAATGTAGTATAAAAATAGGCGGGGTCCAAGCAAGGAGCCTTGAGGTACACCAGCTTTCACACTGTATTGGTTCGATGTACTTTGTTGGATGTGGATTTGGGATTTCCGGTTGGACAAATAGGAAATTAGGAATTTTAGGATGTATATTGGAATGTTAAATTTGGAGAGTTTGTGGATTAGTCCATCGTGCCAAACTGTGTCGAAAGCTTTTTCGATGTCCAAAAGGACCATGCCTGTGGATTTGTTCCAATTAAATCCGGTAGCAATATGTTCAGTAAGTCGGTGAAGCTGGCTTACTGTGGAATGGTTCGATCTGAAACCGAACTGTTGGGGGATAAGCTGTCTATGGATATTTTCATGCGACTGCAGCCGATTCAATACTACTTTCTCCATGACCTTGCTGAGAGATGGCAGCAAGCTAATGGGTCGGTAGCTCGAAGGCGACTTAGGTAGCTTTCCCGGCTTCGGAAGCGCTAAAACCTTAGCGGTTTTCCAAAGGTCGGGAAAATAACCAAGCCTCAAGCATGCAGTATAGATATAACTGAGCTGAACAACCGTCTTCCGAGGAAGATAGCGGAGCACAACGTTAGTTATTCCATCATCACCCGGAGCTTTCCTGCATTTAAGTTTCCTTAAAATGCTGGACACCTCTTGAGGTGATACGCTGTCAACATCGATGGGATTTATGGTGGAAGAGCGAATATTTTCCAAGGATTCGGACACCAAGTGGGCCGTTTCTTCTTCGTGATATTCGTCGCCATCTGTTAAGCTGTGCGCCTTAGAGAAGGTGTCAGCTAGAAGTTGGGCTTTGTCGGAATCCGAGTAAAGGTACCCATTTTCCGACAAGAGGGGAGGTAGTCTTTTCGAACGATTACGCAAATTTTTAGCAATTTTCCATACATTGTTATCACGAGTGGTCAGAGCCGAAATCCTCTCGTTCCACATGTCATCTCTGGTGCGCGTGACTTTATCTCGAATATCGGCTGACATTCGCCTCATGGCATCATGAAGCTCAGGCAGCCTAACACGTTGCCAAAATTTGCGTAGTTTGTTCCGAGTCTGTATGAGTTTAAGTGTGTCAGCATCTAATTTTAATTGATATCCGAGGTTCCGAGTTATCCTAGGAATAAACTTTTCGGTAGCAACTACGATACTTTTCGTGAGCTTACTGACCTCCAAGTCTATTTGGTCGGTGGAATTGATCTGGGGCGTGATCAGGGTTTCGACGTTCAGATACTCTTTAAACAGTTTCCAGTCTGCTTTCTCGAAATCCAGCCGGGTTTGCACAGTTGTAGCACCCTTCATTTCACCTAGGGTGAAAGTGATCGGGCGATGGTCACTATGCAAATCCAAATGAACATCTAAGTCTGACAGAAGGTCACAGTTTTTGAGTATCGTTAAGTCGATGGTTTGAGGTGGGCGGGAAGCAGCATCGGGGTAAAAATAAAAATAAAAACTTGTCAATGCTTGTTTATATACCAAAAAAAAGGTTAGATAAACCATATAGAACATGCTTAATAGGTGCATCTTAGAAAACAGATCATAAATTTTTTTAAATACATAATTATGCTTAAAAGAAAAGGAATGAGGAGTAGCGAGTATTAAGTAAATGCTTATAATCTCCCGCAATATTTATATCTTAGAATACATGCTATACTTTTATCACATATATGGTATTGTTGCAACTGTTGTGTCGTATACGGATAGACATTACTTTCCATAAGAAAATTACATGTACGAAATCACACTGTGTAAGATATGCATAATCAAATACTGAAATCGTAAGAATTCCATCATGATGTGACAACAATCGTATGTAATTTTACATTCGTAAGCAACGTTGTCAAATACATAAGAGCTTTCACCTATAGTATTACTCAGTTAAATGCTCAACCTAAAAAATTTCTAAACATATGTATTATTTGTGGATAGCAAAAAGGGAAAAACCTCTTTGTCTAGGTATACTTCTCCTAATTGTTGTAGCAACGTTGCAATAGATACAACATTCCTTCATTATGGCAGTAATGACGTTCTTCAAGAGTTTATAAACTTAACTTCTTATAACACTTTTCAAGCGTCAATATTAATTTCATTCATTTCAATGACATGGTAAATAAACAGAAATGAACTTTAGACTTATTTTATAAAATTAAGCCAATACATCTTATACTATTACTCATATTGAAAAAATATAATATATATTGATTCTTATTATTAATTTATATGTTTACAAAATGAACTGTAGAAATACAGCAATTGTACAGTGGCTATAATCTGTATCTATTCTAATCACATTAAACAAATAAAACAAGTTAAGGTAACAAATAACAGAGTTAATTTTTTAGATATTCGATATGATTAAGCATCAATGTTTGAACTACTTTAATCATTAGCAATCATAAAACACTCTAATATATATATATATATATATATATATATATATATATATATATATATATATATATATATATATATATATATATATATATATATATATATATATATATATATATATATATATATATATATATATATATATACGGTTTAGTCAGAAGATCAGTTAAGTTTATTAGTATTAACCCATCTCAGTCTCCCGTTCGTCATCAAGATAACTGAAAAACGACAAGAGACAGGTAGTTGAACTTTTGGTATCATATTCTGAATCTTAAAAGTGAGTCTAAATTCGTAAATGAGCAAAATCGGTATAATGGTTTAATTAGATCCATGACCCAACTTAACCATAAAAAAGATTCAAAACGACAATTGTTTGATTTAAAAAAAAAAAATATGAACATTTTTCGGAATGTTTATATTCGCCACAGTTTAAGCTAATTAACAGATTCTTATTATATCCGAAAAATGTTCATACAAGTTTTTTGTGTTTGTTTCTTTTTTTATGGTTAAGTTGGATCATAGATCTAATTAGCCCAATATACCGATTTGGCCAATTTACGAACTTTGAGTCACTTTTAAGATCCAGAATATGACACCAAAAGTTCAACTAGCTATCTCTTGTTGTTTTGGTAAATAAACAGAAATGAACTTTAGACTTATTTTATAAAATTAAGCCAATACATGTTATACTATTAAATACTAATTCTAATTATTATTTTATGTTTACAAAATGAACTGTAGAAATATAGTAATTGTACAGTGGCTATAATCTGTATCTATTCTAATCACATTAAACAAATAATACAAGTTAAGGTAACTAATAACAGAGTTATATTTTTTAGATATTCGATATAAGATTGAGCATCAATGTTTGAACTACTTTAATCATTAGCATTCATAAAACACTCTAATATCTATACAGGTATACATATAAATATAAATATATATATATATATATATATATATATATATATATATATATATATATATATATATATATATATATATATATATATATATATATATATATATATATATATATATATATATATATATATATATATATATGGTTTAGTCATAGTATATTAGTATTAACCCATCTCAGTCTCCCGTTCGTTATCAAGATAACTGAAAAACGACAGGTAGTTGAACTTTTTGTGTCATATTCTGGATCTTAAAAGTGTGTCTAAGTTCGTAAATGAGCAAAATCGGTATAATGGGATAATTAGATCCATGACCCAACTTAACCATTAAAAAAGATTCAAAACGGTAATTGTTTGATTAAATAAAAAAAATGTATGAACATTTTTCGGAATGTTTATATTCGCCACAGTTTAAGCTAATTAACAGATTCTTATTATATACGAAAAATGTTATATACAAGTTTTTTGTGTTTGTTTTGTATTTTTTTTATGGTTAAGTTGGATCACAGATCTAATTAGCCCATTATACCGATTTTGCCAATTTACGAACTTAGAGTCACTCTTAAGATCCAGAATATGACACCAGAAGTTCAACTAGCTGTCTCTTGTCGTTTTTTAGTTATCCTTATGACGAACGGGAGACTGAAATGGGTAAATACTAATATACTCTGACTTAACCTTATATATATATATATATATATATATATATATATATATATATATATATATATATATATATATATATATATATATATATATATATATAATTTGTAAGACGAAATGCGAATTTCAAATGGCTTAAAGTATAATTTATTATAATATATATTATTTATTACTTGATGTATTTCATCCGTTAAGACACTGTATATACATATTTTGTTATTACTAATCAAACTATGTGGTACCCCTTCTTCAAAAAACGTTACAAAGTCGGAGCAACTTCTGTTGCTCCGTGTGCGACTAAAATGCTGTGATCTCGATTTCACCCAAATCACCTCATGTGCGATGTGCCTAAGAAGGCGTCTGCTCTTCAAAGAAATGCATTAAATTAATTTAAAGCTATCGCTCGCCGAATGTTTTCCATCAACTGGAAATCTAAGCAGCAGTGTTGCCCATGGCTCAAGTTAAAATTACCCACTCCATAAGGTCCCATTACCCGTTTTTACCCGGCACACTGAAAGGTAGTGTTACCAACTGCTAAAAGCGCGGTAAATTTAAAACTAAATATTACATCTTGAAGTATTTAAAATAAAAAGTACACAATAATTAATTATTAATAAAATTTATTAAATTATTTTTTTTTTATAAATTTTTAAAACATAACATTTTTAAGTATTTAGTAAATATTTAAGCCATACAAATTAAATAATAAGCATTAGACGTAATTTTAATAATGTAATTTTAATAAAAAACCATTACCCGACTTTACCCGTTTGCTAAGCAGCTTCAATTAGTGACTTACAGACCAAAAATATTATATGTGTTTGTCATTTGATATTTTATACTGTGCCTGGATGATATACATAAACACAAAAGAATCAAAATGATTTGGCATATTTTACATTAACAACCTTTGAGTATTATATGATTTATATGCTTTGAACACAACAGTGAAAACCTCTGTGAACATGTCACCCAACTTTAACAAATTTCTAAATAAATATAGCATGTTACTACTTTGTTTGTACCCGTTTGTACCTCAAAAATTTTCGATTTTACCCTAAAGAGTTGAGAAGTATAAAGTATTGAAAAATTACAAAAACTCAAAACTCAACTTTCAGATAATTAAATTATTGTAAACTGCATTATGTTTTCTACCCGTTTATACCTCAAAAATTTTCACCTGTAACCGTGGGACAAACGAAATTTCTTGTGGTACAAACGGATACAAATGAAATACTACTACAGGCTATGAAGTTTGTTTTGAAATTTATTAAACTCTGGTGTCAGACTCACAAGGGTAAAGTGAAAGTGATTAAATTTGACGTCATCATTCGTTATATGGATCACGGTGTAGATAAACATAGGTATGCCAGTGTTTCATTTTAAATTTGCATTAAACACTATAAAAAATCAGTCAAGTATTCGCAGGAATAAATAAATACAAAGAGGTTTTATCTTCTTTGTGTAACTGTACACAAAAACTCCCATGATGTTTATATGAAAATGAATATTTTATATCGGATATTTATATTTGGTATACCGGATATTTTAACATTTTATAAAGCCACCCCCGCTCCCTATATCAAAGAGTACAAAAAACAATTTGAATAAATTTAAGAATGGGGTTCCGTTTTTCCAAAATTAGGCACTTGGTACAGAAGAATAACTGGTACCTTTTTACCTCTAATTTTTAAATCGAAAATATTAATAAAACATTTATAAACAATTCTTGCTTAATTATTTATGAACAAAAATTAAATGTTTTTAATTTAAATTTAAATAGTTAATGTCTTTTCATAAATACTAGTGGACCCCTGTGCTCGCAGCAATAATTGTTGATAATAAATTAATAACTTAAACAAGAATCTTAAATTCTAAACAACTGTGCGTTGTGCTCTCAACGATCTCCAACTCAACCAATTTGAGTGTTCAATAGATCAAATGATAGGTCTTGAATCACTGAATGTTCTTAGATAAAAACTAAATATCTAACTTTGAGTGGAGAAAATCTCATAAAGAGTTGAAAGTCAAGTTGAATGTCCGCACCTTGCTTTCCTCCATCTCATCCAATTTTAGTGTTTAATAGCTCAAATGAAAAGTCTTGAGCAGTTTTCATCAACATAAAAATGGCTAAAACTTGCCACGTGCTTCTATGTATCCGTTTACTGTAAAACTAACCTCCTTTTGGACCTGATGTGAGATTTAATATAATTTCAACATTTTCTTTGGCATATTCAATATTACTGTAATCAATAACTCGGTAAATTATTTTGAATCTTAAATCCTAAACAACTGTGACATTTTACAATCAGATCTGATACTATTAATCATTCAAATCACTAAAAAAGTTGGTGCTCATTTCTTAAGATCCTCCATTTGAGCTATTAAACACTCAAATTGGGTGAAATGGAGGAGAGCAAGGTGCGGACATTCAAATTTTCATCAATTTTTATAATATATAGATTGCCAGTATTAGAGTTCCATTAATGTATTTTATACGTACAGTTTTGTTATCTCATGTTTTCGATTGATTGCATGTGTAACATCAAAGCTATCGAAGTTATGTTAAATCATTTTGAAAACAAGTTAATTATTAAAACAAAAAAGTTATTATTCACGTAAATTGAGTTATTTGTTTTGTTTACTATTAATGACAAGTCATTAAAGTACTTATTAAAAAAGTACTTAATTAATATTGTTTTATAAATACGCCTGATTTTAAATAATTGCGCGGTGAAGAGTCCATCTATGATACTGCCACTTGCATCGAGTTTGACAAGAACGGATCCCCATTGAGTAACAATTTATGTTTATGCGAATTGACACATGGTGTATATTTACACTATGAAACTAAATTCTAATTGACATGCGTAAAATTTAAGTGCATGGGTCTTGATATGACGTTTATATTTTCAAATTAGGATTACAAGTACTAAAATGAATTGAAGACATTTGCATTGATTTATAAGTGAATGTAATGTGGATATTATGGGGAACCGATATTATATTTAACTAATGTATATTTATTTGTTAATAATGATTTGTTGTTAAAATTATTTTGTGATGATCAGTTAACTTTGAAACTGATAAACGTGATATCTAATAATTTTCAATCCCCTCTCGTTATAAATGATTTTAATAAATTAAAATTTATGCTGATTAACAATTCGTACTCATAATTAATTATTGCCAATATTTATTGTTGAAAGAATAAAGACTAATAAATTTTAAAGGTTACTTTTAAAATCTTAAGAGACAGAGCACTATAACATGGTGTAGGGAAAGTAAAAAATTAGGGCAAATAGAAAGTATACTTGTAAAAAAACAATTTTTATTGCGAAATTTATAATGAGTGGAGATAAAAAAATAATTAGAGTTGGCTCCAGGAAAAGTGAGGTATTGTCACATTTAAGTATGCTTATATAATTGATTCATTATATACTCATTTAAAATTTCTACTTACAGCTAGCTTTAATTCAAACTCGATATGTAATTTCACTGCTGAGTAAAAAATTTCCTCACTATGAATTTCAAATCGGTAAGTAATTAATGGTATAAATTTTTTCAAAAAATTTGTAATAGGTGTGTTGTATAATTTTAGTTAGTATGAGCACCATGGGTGATCAGGTACTAGATAAACCATTGCCAAAAATAGGTGAAAAATCATTATTTACTAAAGAGCTAGAAGTTGCGTTAGCAGCAGAATGTGTAGACTTTGTAGTACATTCTTTAAAGGATTTACCTACTGTTTTGCCGGAAGGAATGGCTATTGGTGCAGTTTTAAAACGGTGAGTAAAACCTGCGGTATGGTTTTCGTATATAGTACAAAGAAAATTTCAATTTGATTTTGTTGAAATTCGGAGTTTGGTCGATTCATATGTCTTTAACAGTTTGAACTCATTTATGCTTTAGATTAATCAGAACTAATTTCTAAAACGGCAAAATATTGGAAATCGGAAGAGCCAGTGTTACGAAATTTTTTTAACCAGTTAGACATTCAGTGCATTTATAGATTATTGAAACAATTAATTCCGATTGTTACTATAATTATAAAACTCAATTTTATAGTTCTGTTTTCAGATAGCAAATTACGCAATTCTTTAAATTTCACCATCTCCGATCTATTTCAGTTCACAATATTGTTAAATTTTCATCTTCTTGATTTTTCTTTCAATTTAGATAAAAATAACATTCTTGGATAGGGTTAAAATATAATTTGCAATGCCATGGGTTTTATTTCTTGAAGAACATAAAAATTCAGCTTGCCTCTCTAATTTTTTAATTAGTTGAGTTAAAAATTTATTTAAAAAATAGTCCAGAAATACTTTAAATTGAAATTAATTCGTAATTAGTATATCATTGTTATTCAAATAAGTATCACGTTACTGGAAATAAAATTATATAATACAAAATATTATTAAACAAGATTGCTATTCTTTTCACTTTTTTCGTGATAACGGGCAGAGGAAAATGGACTAATGAAGTGGCTCTACATGCACCTATATAAATATTTAATTAATACCTTTAATATTTTCAAGTGTTACAATTTTTAGACTAAATTCCATATACGTTCATATATTTCATATATTGGGCATAGAAACATACATATTCATTTACATCTCACGAATTATCGATTTTTCGATTTTAACATTCTATTAGTACATTTGAAGCCAACAAATAAATCTTATTAATTAATTTATATATATATATATATATACACTTCATATTTTCCTAGAAATTTTAAAAAGAAAGTTGCTGCTATTATACAATTCTGATTCTTTACATCTGTCCAGGAGACTTAAATTCAAGCAATACACATTTGCACTATTTTTCTAACTAACAAAATTGTAAATTAATATTTCAGCGAAGATCCTAGAGATGCTTTGGTGTTGCGGAAAGATTTGAAGTGCAATAGCTTATCGGAATTAAAACCAGGAAGTGTAATAGGTAAGGGAAATTGATTTAGAAGTTATACAATATATCTTTCAAAAATTTCTGTACCTCTTGGAAAGGCAATAACATTTTTTTCTAATGGTAAATAATTTTTTTTATACCTCGACATATTTTTCATGTATGTGCATTTTATACAAAAGTTTGAAAGTAAAGTTTCTTAAAAAATGTTGTTTTTTTTACATAATAATCAGTTTAGTTAATATAGCAATATTTTTTGCAAATATTGAACTGAACTCGAAAGCAAAATTTCGATAATTAAATCATCGTAAATATGTCTATGATAGGATACGTACTCTATATTTCGGTCTATAATAGCTCCGGCCAAAATAATTCGGTAAAAACAACTCTGACTCACACAACTCGGAGCCAAAACAACTCTGTACAAAACAATCACTATAATAACTAATAATTATAATATAACTTTATTACTAAGCAGAAATGTTAGATTCTGTTGTTTACAACACAGTACACACTATTCGCCATATGCTGCCAAAAAAATTCCTGTTATTGAAGATGACACATTCTCTGTATTAAAAATGTACTTTGTCGTGATAATATATTAATATTTGCCCTTGATATTACAACCTGTGGTTTAACTACCCAGGTGATTTCATCATTCCTCTTCCAATATCAATTTATAATTTATTTATACGAGATATTTTTTATCGAGTTGGTTTTGCGGCGATTTTTTTTTTTTTTTTTTAGCACGGAGTTGTTGGATTGAGTTATTTTGATTTAAGTTTTTAATTTTTGCGTCGTTCTGGTCGAGTTATTTTGACCTAACCCCGGCAATGATGATGAATATAATAATTATCTTATTTCAAAGCAATTAAATGTTTTGCTGCTAGTATATTTGATAGTAAAATAAAAGATTTTTAATAAGAACGAAAAACATTTTGTGAAAATATATCCCTACATTTTTATATTAACAACATCAAGCCCATAACTTTAAATAACAACTTTCTGAAATGACTATCGTTTAACTTAAAAAATCTGCAATGTGTTAAAATTCATTATACAAATTTTTTAGTATCATTTTCTTTATGCGTAAAATAAACTCTTAAAAACCATTTTTATTTCAAAATTACTGATTATCGATACGTTATTCATTTAATGAATTTTTATGTACTAATTATTGCTTTCCAAATTTTTTAATTGAGGGAAAAGTTAATGTGCTTAAAACGTATAAATTAAAAATATTTACAGGTACCTCAAGTTTACGTCGCACAGCTCAACTCAGCAGATTATACCCACATTTAAAAATTGAAAATATCCGTGGTAACTTAAATACACGTTTAAAAAAACTGGATGATTTAGGAATTTATTCAGCAATAATATTAGCAAAGGCAGGACTTATTCGAATGGGTTGGGGTTCACGCATATCACAAGTATTAGATAGTTCTGAAATATTGTATGCTGTTGGTCAAGGTGCCTTAGCAGTTGAATGTCGGGAAAACGATGTAAAAACACTTGAAATGTTATCAACATTACATGATCCTGAAACATTATTAGTAGTCCTAGCTGAACGCAGCTTTCTTAAAACTTTGGAAGGTGGTTGCAGTGCACCAGTTGCAGTTTGTTCAAAATTTAATGAAGGAACAATGAATTTAATTGGAGCTGTTTGGAGTTTAGATGGTAAAACGATTGTAACTGATTCGGATTCTTGTTCATATGAAATACAAGATAAAAGTTCTCCAAGCTCTTTAGACAATAGTCCAACCAGAGAATTTCAATTATTGGCAAATTCATTTAATAAAGATTTACCTTCTGGAAGTGCTGAAATGGGTTCGGGAGATACAAGTGTACGGAAATGCCCTTACGATTGTTCAAACGGATCACCGAAAAAAAAGTTAAAATTCGATAGTGAAATATCAGAAACTGACAATGTATCTTCAGCAAATCTATCAGAAATAAAACGCTGTCCTTTCTCTGGCCAAGTAACTGAAAATGGTTGTCCTATGTCTGCATTACCAATCGGTATTGATTTTATGGGAAAATGTCCATATTTAGATAAACATGAATTATCTAAATGTCCTGTAAATGCAGAAGTTTTAGTTATAAATTCCGAAGCACCTAAATTACAATTAAAATGTCCATTTTTCAATTCGGAAAATAATACCTGTGGGAATTGTGAACCAAATTTGATAACTGAATGCCCTTTTAAAGGGAACAACAATGTAAGAAAATTATTTTGTGGTTTAAATGGTTCGAAATACGTTTCAAATGATTGTTTGCGAAAAGTTGAAGAATTAGGAATTAATTTAGCTAAGAAATTGGTTGATAAAGGTGCTCTAACTATTATGGAACAAGCAAAAGCTCACATACATGGAACAGCCCATGAAATTAATAAAGTACGTGCATAATTCCGAGATTTAAATTGTATATAATTTTAGGCGAAGTCAAGAAAATTTAGTTAAAATGAATGACACTGTGACAACAGCAAAATTATTAAAATAAGAGGATGTCGCATGGAAGTACCAAAGTTTAGACTATGGTTATTTACATATAATACCCTTGAATAATATTTTAAGTACTTTAAAACAGGGGTGAGGTAACAAAAGTACCAACCTTTGTACTGGGCAATAAAATAATGAAAAATTCAGACTGTTCTAAAGACCTCGTGAGTTATGTGTTATTCAAAATTGGTCTAGAAAAACTATTTAAAATTACCTAAAAGTAATAAGTAAAAGTACCTACTTAAAACTCATTCGGGCCATGTTTTATTGGAAAATACATCTATAATAAGACACTGGTTTCAGGAACAAATTATTCAAAAACTACTACCTAAATATAACGAAATTTGACATCGACAATTGTAACATGAAAACGTTGGCTATGGTCCATATAAAAAAATAAATAAATTTTCCATCGAAATGGTATATCTTGATTTATAACATTAAGACATACTGATTTAAGAATTTTATTCTTTGATAAACTATTATACTAACTAAAAAACACTGTCAATAAGAGAATGGACACAAATTTTCCTTGTGATGTACGAATATGTCGTCAATGAATGAGTTGAGATTGGATAGTATATGAAAAATGCATTTTCTACATTTTAATCACAAAAAATTTTCGATATCATTAAGCTAACGAAGCTAATTTTATTTTAAAAGAGAAAAATATCTATTCACAACTTGTACTTTTATTTCCGAAAAAGTTTGTAATTTTCATTATAACTCTTTCAAGCGGAAAAATAAATGTTTAGTTAACATGCTTCTGAAAAAATTTATTTGAAATATAAAAAAAAAACTACTTAAGGTATACGAGCACATCAGCCAGAGTATGGATTGGTAATAGATGTCATGTGGTAAAAGGGTACTAGTCAAGTAATATTCAGCCTTTTTTTAGAGTATATGGTAGCAATTTAAAAAAAAAATCTATTTGAAGTTATCTTGATATAGTATAAGGCTTATGCACATAGAGTTTCACAAACGATAAGATAAACGGTGCTTTAAAAGTAACGGACAAATTCAAATTGTTTCATATAAAAAAAAAAAGTTTTTTATGTCAGTACATTGCGTTTCACTTAAGTTATTGTTTGTATTAACAATAACTTAACAATAACTTGTATTAACAATAATTTTATTCATCATTATCATTTTAATAATTATTTTATACTGATTATTATATATATATACATATAATAAATCACTACGATTATTTTAATAATTTAAACATTTGATATTTTAGTTTGAGTCGCAATTTTATAGGTTATTTATTATACTGTTACAAATTTTAAATAATTACGTGGCGTAGTTTAAATAATTTTTCACTTTTTATGCTATTTTGATCACGAATTTTATTATTGATAGGTAAAAATCCAAATTTAAAAATTTTGCCCATTTTGTATATTATATTTACTCTCCGAATGATCTGGCAAAGCTCAATTAATAAACACTAGAGAGCACTTTTACCGGCAAAAGTGGCGCCTCTCAGTTCATGCACGAGCATAGGGCTCTGAAATCTCTAACCTCAAACTTAAAAATATTATGGTGCCATTTTTGGAAATTGACCAAAGTTTCTAACGTTTTTCGCAGAATTAGTACTGTTAAGTCGATATCTTGATTGTACTGTATCAATATTTCTATTAATAAATGTGGCGTAATAACATATTCCTTGTAAATAATAGTTTAACTTATTGCAAGCATTCTGAGTATATTCAAAATTTTATATTAACGAAATGATAAAAATGAATTTATACCAAAATGTTTGGACAATGTAGTATGTCAATAGGGATCAACAAACGTTGAATGTGATTTACATCAACTTTCTTTATAATATTTTAGAATAGACCTTTTCATTCTCAAGTTTCGATGGAAATGGTGGTTAAAGAAGACTTGATAAAGTTCTAAAATTACTGTAGATGAAGATCACGTGAGTTTAGAATTTTTTACTAGTTTATCTCTTTTTTAGATATCTCGTTAGTGCTTAACATACCAACAAGTTTTATTTTCAGAAATTCCCACGCTTCTTCATTTGCTGATTTTTGATAATGTTTAGAAGTTATGCGGAAATATAATAGCATAAAATCATTTTATAACATATATATTAGTTTAAAATTTTTTTGGGTAAATTAAAGGCTATAAATATATATGTTTTTCTTGAAATGTAAGAATTTAGCTCTTTCATTTGATATTCATTAAGACGCAATTCAAAATTATTTTTAACCTGCACTTTTTCTATTCTTACTTCCACCATATTGATTTTTATTTTATCTAGCCTATACCATCTTAAATGTAATAACGATTCGATGGACACATCATTCATCAAAATCATCTCAGTAGTTCAGCTGCTATGGTGGAACATCCGAACATATCCACATACTTACATGCATAGACTTATAACTTACCATTTTGACTTTGTCGCATTCGGGTAAAATTAAAAAATTAGTACCCATATCTACGAACGGGAAAGATGGCGAAACACAATTTCTTCTAATGCAGATTCGAATAAGTCGCAAGAAATTCAATTCTTTGTGCATTAATTTTAGAAAAATTACCGCGGAATTAAAGTTTCAGAACAAAGTGATGTTGTAATAGACGGAATAATAGAGCCAACGTTCTAATATTTTTATGACATGAAGTTTCTTCTGGGGCACGAGGAACATTTTAATTTCAGGGATAACCATTTTTAATAATTCATCAAATAATGTACTATCTAATCGCAGAAAGTTTTGAAAATCGCAGAAAGTTTTGAAAGGCAACTCAAGTTGCGATCTTTTTATTATTCCAAATGCTGAATGCAAAAACAGTTGTACTAATTATTGTATCATGGTGGGTGGGACGACTACTAATATTATTGTATAATATATTGATGTACATATTAAGTATCTATATTTAAGATAACTAAATTTTTGAATTAATACGGATTTGTGCACACTCTTACCTGTTATCAACGTTCTGTTATTGAAAGTACTATATAATTTGATTTTCACGTATCAAAGACCCGTCTTTTTTAAACATAGATAATTTAGCTACTGAAATAGTCAAATATCGTATGCTTTCAGTAGTTTTTTTTTTTTGAAAAATAAACTGCATAAATTGGCACGAACTTATTTTCTATTAAGCCATATAATAATATTTTATGTTCAATATTCTTACGTACATTATTTATAAGACGCTATTTATGTGGAAAATTTCGTTATTCCTATACCTTTTAGATCTAGATCTTAAGTTATAGACTGAAACCCATGTTTTTGGCATACGAACTTGACATCCTGAACGCGGTTATTATGTTAAGCGTAAATTATATAATTGTTAAGTTTATGAATATATTATATATTTTATAAATATTTATTATGTAAATGGTATTAATATTTTTTTGGGTTGTAAACATTTTTTTAAAGGTTAAGGAAATAAAATGTTGATTATATAAAATTTAAAATAAAACATTTATTTAATCAAAAAAATTGTAACGACTATAACGTTTTTGTTTTTATTTAAACCAACATAATAATTTTTTGTTAAATTTTACAAAATACATCACAGATAATTAACTATAAGTACAAATATATATATTTTGTTATTAAAAAATTATTATTTTATTGTTTATAATTATTGTCCTTAAATTTTAATATGCAAAATATTTAATTGTTTCGAAAGGCTCAGTACAAAAATTTATTATTTAAAATTATTGTATTATTTTATTAATTTGAAAAGTCTAGAGAAAAATTGATCAGCTTTAAACTATGGGAAAGGTTAGTAATTGGTTGATTTGTATTGCCTAACTTCCACATTGAATCCATCATATTTTTCAAAACAACAAACGAAACAAACGCATTTAGTACCTTTTCTGGATAGGGAGGTTTAAAATTAAACCAATATACGTATTTTAATTCGGAAAGAGGAGAGCCAATAATTTAAAACTGGCTTTCGATCAAGTACTGAATTTGATCTGTACGGAGTCTTTAGAAATTAAAAAAAAAATGTGGAAATTGATGACTTTGATTAAGAAAAATTTAGTATTTTTAAAAAATCAAAATTTGTGTAACAAAGTTTTAATCTGAAACACGATAATAAATTATTATTTAATTAAATATTAATACGCACATCGGGAGGAACACAACAATTGAGCATTAATTGAGATGATTTTCATGTAAGCCTTCAAGAGTGTAATTCAGCAAATTATAAAAATAAGTAGTTATTTAAAACTTCATAAGAACAAAAAAATTTTTCGTTAATATAAAATTTGTTAATAGTTTAGTTAACTAATAAACCGATTTTTCACACTAAAAAATTTGATGAAACATCGCCTATGCAATAGAATTGGCTTACTTTATTAAAATATATCCGTTTATACGTTTTTTGAATAAAAGATAGCAGGCTACACATGGTAATCAATAGGTTTTCACCCAGAGTCGGTAGCAAAAGATCTCAGAAAAAGAATTATGGTAAAATATTTCTAATTTATTAATCAATGAGTGCACTAAAAATTTATAGAATGTCTCATAATTCGATGTAGAAACTGATAAAAATGCATAATTTTCGAGAGTGAGCGAAAAACTAAACTCGATTTCTAACAAGATAGCAAAATTAAAATTGGGCCCCGATTATTTTCCACCATCTCTAAAAATTATTACCCATTATTTCTTAATTATTGAGTTAACGTTTGGGCTTCGCATTACGTGGCATTCTGTAGTTATTCGATTCCAATATTTTGTATCCTATGAATAGATCAATAATCCAAGCCAAAAAAAAGTTATATTGCTAGTTGAACCCGCGAGAAAGTAGGTAAGTATAAGAGCCATTAACTTTGTTTTACGGCAGCGATTTAATTAAAATACAAGAAAATTCGAACCAATTATATTTGAGTGTCTTATAAAAAACATTGAAATCGGGTACACGTGGCCAAGCATGGGTTATAGAAACAAACAACGCAAGTCTGTATGGAATTTTGAATGTCCAAACTACTTGAAAAATAAAAATCCCATACAGAGTTTAAGCTTGCTTGGACGTGTGTATCCATCCGTCTTAAAGCAAATTACAAAAAATTTACTTCTAATTTTATTTAATCATGAAATGAATGGGCATTTAGCATTTTTTGTATAATGTTTTTGAACTATATTACTTTAAATAGGCCATGATGCAAAAAAAATCGAACATACGATTCTTAACTTCAAGATTATATAACTTTTATGGCTTAAGATTTATGGAACAATTTTTAATATTTGAAAAAAATAATTTGGTAAAGAATAAGGCCTCTTTTTATAACAAATAAAGAGGACGGGTATGGTTTTTAAAACTTTTTTGGAAAAATATCAGTTTAATTTTGAATAAACTCACCAAACCAAGTCTCTTTAGCCCTGTAAAGTCATAGAACCTATACAATTATTTAGGTATTCTATTCAATCGATTTAGCACAACGGAAACCTAAATTTGAAGCAGTACTATCTTCCGTATTGTATGAACGTGCAGCACATCTGTATCGATAGCAATACGAAAAATGACACATAAAAGATCCACCTTTTTTTATACGTTCCGCCTGTAAAAAAAATATTTTAAAATTAATACAGAATTTTTATTAGAATTAGCATCTGTCGTTCTGTTAACACTTTCGTCGCTACAAGTATATTTGAATTAATTTACTCTGTACATAATGGAGAACAATTTGAATCAGTCGCATCGAAGGATATATATTGGCACATTAAATTATTATATATACGAAATCAGTTTGTAAAGCCAGAAAATGTTTAAGGCGTTAATGAAACTTGAGTAAAAATATAGAAATAAATTCTAGATAAAAAATGCCAGATCGTTATAGTTAAACAGATGGGTTTTATAGGACCCCATTGACCGAATTAGCAATTCACGTACTTTAACTCACTTTTTACATCTAGAATACGCTTTCAAAATTTCAGACAGCTATCTATCTCTTCTGACGGATAGTCAGATAAAAAAAGACTGATTCAATGATCATCTTACACAAATTCTGTTAAAGACTATGTAGGCTATGAAATTCTGTAGACTATGTTCTGTTAAACACTATCTTTTTACGGAAATCGAGTTTAAAAAACAAAACCTGTGAATATACTTTACTAGAGTATATGCCGGGTACAAAAATTACCATTCAGTAACAGTCGTTGGTTACACATACAAAAAAATATTACCGAAATATCAAACTGCTATATAATGAAAAATTATCGAATATGAATCGCATGCAGTATTTTTTAATTTTTAAACAGTAAGGTGAAAAATTTTGACCATTCCTTACTGGTTTATGCAGAAGTCTAGCTTAAGAAGAAATTCATCGAATAGACTACTATCAACTGTACATGTTTGAGTTAGTTGGTGAAGAAAGTATGAGATTTCTTTTTGTCAGGCCTGAAAAGAACATAATTTCGATGTTGACATTTTTATAAACCATGCCATCTGAGAATGGAGTGATATTTTGTACCTTTTTTTTCTGTTTACAAATTTATCTTACGTCTAACTATACATATGTATCGGTAATATAAAGCATAATAATGCTTCGTTCAATATGATTCATTTAAATAGGCCTCATTTTTGCTTAAATGCATCGACTTTGAAAAATTCTTTAATTGACTATCGCAAAACTAGTGCTTAGCTAGTACATAATTAAGTATCACATATATGATGAATTATTTTACCGTTGATTTTTTTGAGGCTATCGTTGATGTCCATTCCCAAACATTTCCTACCATGTTGTATAATCCAAAATTATTGGGTGGAAATTCATCAACTGGGCATGTTCCAAAATATCCATCGTCAATGGTATTTTCGGTTGGAAAAATGCCTTGCCAAATATTAGTCCTGAAATGTTATAATTAATAAAACTTATGATTCGAAAGTTTAAAAAATCTACAGTATGAGAAAGATTTCTAATTTTCTGATTAACTTAAAATTTTCATTTAGTTATCTGGGATTATAGAACGACATGCGAAATTAAAAAAAGACAGCCAATTAATTTCATGATTTTTAACATACAGTTCCAAATATTATTCTATGCCAATTCCGATTAACTACATTATTATAAGTTATTTAATACTAATTTATTTGCATAATCCAATAATAATTTGCGATGTCAAAAATTTGTATTTGAGGGTTGGTGATGTCCTGATGGGGTAAAATTAACTAAAATGGTTTTTATTAGCGTTTTTTTTTATCTTAACCGATTCTTTTGAACATAATTTGTGGGGTCACAAGTAATTTTTCCTACAAAATAGTGTAAAAATTGGATTTTAAGGGTTGTTAAAAAAAAGTTAAATTGGTTAATTAAGAAGAAGATTAATTGGTTTATATTATTGCTTATTCATGTAAAGAAATACTTCAATAAATATTTGCGGGGTCATAGGCCGTTTGACCAAAAAATATTAACTTAAAAATTTGTATAACATTATGGTTGTTCCTTTGTTACGAATAAAAATCTAAAACACTTTTATTCTAAGGGTAGGTGGTGTTGAGTGATTTTATAATGAAATCGGATTAATATAATTAATTTAATTAAAGTTTTGTTGTTTTAAATGATATCTGAATATATATACTAATGAATTCAAGTAACATTTTTATATCTAAATCCTTCACTAAAATGTTTTGCCTGAGTCTCTTTTATTTTATTAAATTAATAAATCGTGTGCGGGTCATTGGTCGCGCCAAACTTCTATTACGTGTAAATTTTAAGAATAATATAAAAAAAGCTTAAATATATTCAATAACGTAGTAAAACTAACAGCTGTTTCAACAACAAATTTTATCTCATTTTAAGTTTTTCTTAAAAAGTACGTAGTGACAAACGTGATTATATTTGGAATTACCAAAATTAGCAATTGATTTTGATTTGTTATTTTATTTTTTTAATTATCCACGAAAGGCGAAACAATAGCAAAATTTCCCCAAACATTCGAAATGGATTAAAAAAACGATTGTCATACGAATAAAGAGGTTACAATATGAGCGACTGCTATGTAAGTTTTACTATGCAATTTTTAATTGTACTTCAAGATGGTTTAATAAACAAATTCATTTTTTTAAATTTTCTTAAAATTTTCTTAAAATTTGTACTTATATTTGGAAGTCACAAACGGAAGTCATAATTCTCATCGATTGAGTACCCGGAAAATTTTGTCAAAATCGACTAAGTACACAGATGACTATGTCACAATAAATTTTAAAAATATGTTAGCTAATCGGGATGCGTAAATTAATTTCTCCTAAATTAATTAATGACTAATGAAAATAAAGTTGTCACGAAATATTGGCATGGGAGTAAAAGTTGAAAATTATAATATTGAATTTTATATTGGCTACTCGGAATAGTCTTTTTTTAGATTATAGTTCAATTGTGTCGAAGTTTGAGTAAGAAATATTTTACCTGTGAGCATCATTCGGATTAAGTTTATTACCCCAAGGATATAATCGTTGCCGCAAGCCTCCGCGACATGCTCTTTCCCATTCCTCTTCAGTCGGTAAACGTTTCTTATGATATCTACAATATGCAACTGCATCTCGCCAGGAGACATGTACTACTGGATGATTCATCCTACCTAAAATTTTTTTACTAATTATTAATTTTATAAACAAAAAAAATTTAAATATTTCAAGCCAGTACTAAGCCCAAAAAAATATAATGAGCGATAGTTTAAAATAACATGTAATTACTTTTATGTATAACGAGTAAGTTAGTGAGTAATTTTTAAGAATAGAGTGTCGTAAAATGAAACCAAGATTAAAAAAATGTGAGAATGAACAGAAAAATTAACAAAATTTTAACAAGAAAATATATTGAGCGTATAAACATTACCAGTGCTTCACACATAAAATGTATTATAACAAAAATTAATATATTTGTTACGACAAAGTTTCAGTGACACACTCAATATAAATCGAAGAAATTAAAAAATAATATAATGTAAAACGTTTGAATGTGATATAAAATAATAGAAACGTCATTTTGTTTATTTGTTCAATGAATGGCATACCCGTTTGCCAATTCCTTTGAATACTCGACCAAACATCTACACCACGGAGCTTAAAAGTAACGATAATATGCGTTACTTGTAAGTCGAGCACACTGACTTAATCGACTACCCGTTCGGTGTAAAATAGGTATAAGTTGAGTGATTTTAAATAGAGGGATTATACCGTGTTTTGAAATTTTAATTAAGTGGGTCTGTAACCATTTTATGGAATTATTTTCGAAAAAACATAGTTGACTATTCTAAAATTTTTTAAATTGAAATCTTCAACGTCGTTGAATATGGCTCTAGATCGACTGTATAAGAATGGTTTGAGCAAGTTTTTGGAAAAGACGAAAATTTTGGTTATATTTTTGAACGTTTTGATGACGATTTGTTAAAAAACTGTTAACTTTTAGTTTTGGCGTTGCTTTATGGAAATAACAGAGATTAATACCTACCATCTTTTACCAGCACTTACTGCAATAGTAAAAGACAAATAAACGCAATTTATGCTATTGAAATGAATTATACTTTAGAATTGTAGAAATTAAAAAGAACTATTTGTATCGTCTGTAGTATATTACGTCGAAATAATACCAACAAAAAAAGCCCATGTAATTGAGTATCGATTGAATTTAATACTATATAATAATAATAAGTGATTAACGAAATTCTCAGTATCAATGGAAAATTTTACCTAGATGTTAGCCTAGATCATTTGAAATTAAATCTTTGCAAAGGCTTCGTAAAAAGTTAATGGCCCAGGACTTCGCGTCTGCTCAAGCGGGTATTGCACGCGCCTAAAACTTTCTATGTAACTGAATTTTGATTAGTAATACAACATTTACATAACAAAAATTCTCATAAGTAAACCGTTTTCCATCACGGATCTCGTAAAATTTCGAATGCGCACAAAAGCTTAAAATTGACAGATGTCCGTAATTTGATATTGTGATAGGGCGATAATTCAACAAGTTTTAAGTTTGTGCACGCATTCGAAAGCTGTATGATCTCTGTGAATGGAAAATTATTAGAATTTTAGTAGAAGAAAATGTTATACTAACCATATTTAAGACACATTTTTAATTTGAGACGAGTGCTTATCATGTCAAAAAATTCTTCCGGGTCTAGGTACTATTTTTATTTTCTTGATAATTCAAAGTTAAGAAGTTTTCTCTAAAGACTTATTTGATACGTTTTTATCACTGTTTGAGACAGAGAAGTTTAATTTCGAAGTTAGTCGAAAAACATTAATTATTAAAAAAGGGGTCCCGTTAATTTGAAGAAAAATTACATTCCTAAAGGATAGAATTAAAGGAAACAAATTTTCAAATGATATTTTTTTTTATAATTTAAGAGAATTCTACGATTATCTTGTATATGGACTTGAAATTTAGCTTAGCATATTTCGTTTCAGACGTAAAATTCGAGAATTAAATCTCAGTTTATGTTGTTAAGTTTTGTTAAAAGATTTCGATGAAGAACACTGTGAGTAAACAGTACAATATACAAAAACTATTGAATCGTTACCTGTAACATTGCTTTCTGGTCCTTCAGGATGATCCCATGTAGTTCTATCTAATTTAACCCACCATTGAGCTTGCAGTGCTCTCAATTCTGGATGAATATTCTTTTTATCATCAGGTAAAAGTTGATCGAATACAAAACTATTGCCAAACTGTTCAGCATCAGTCAAAAATGCTGTACTCTCAATAAAGTTAGAAAATTTTTCATTACTCACAGCATATTTATCTAAATAAAAAGATTGAATAGTAACATTTTTCACAGGATTTTCACCATCTTTTCGAAAACGTTCATCATTTGATCCCATTTCAAAAGTCCCACCTTCAATTAATACCATGTCTTCATAATTAGCATCAATACTATTTGTTTTAAATTCATTTTGTTGTATGCCTGAGTGAATTTTATCACGATTTAATGCAGCTGAACAACTTTCTGAACATGTATCTTCATTATCCTTGTACTTTGTTAAGAAGGATTCATCATTTTTTAAGTAATTATCATTTTCATGTATAATATTTTCATTTGCGTCGATGATTAAGCAGAGGTAGAAAAAGTATATCAATTTTAAGTACATTTTATAATGCTTTTTAAGTATGCAACAGTGAATTCATCACGCGAAGAGTATATTTTTTTAAATAAATAATCTAAACTTGGCTAATAAATGATTCAAACACTTATAAAATCATTACAAGAGTGTTTTATTTATAACCTTTTGGAATAAAATCATTCAATTATGACTTTAATTTTTATTACCGATACACTTTCACACAATTTTACTTATAGTAAACATTTAAAGAATAAATGTCATCCAATTCTGATTCTAACCTCTTAAATTTATTAAACATAAGTACATTTGTTTGGAATCTAGATTAGATAATATTTAATTGTTTATTTTCATGATTATAAATTTACATATTTCTTCCATAATTAAAGACCTTAATTTCAAATATGACTTTTGCTTGATTACTTTTTTAAATCGTGTGAATGTGTAAATACTGTAAATCAAAAACAATACTCAATCGTAAAAAATTCTATTTGAAGTACGATTGAATAGTAGTAAAAGGTTAAAAGTAAAATATATAGGCATTTTAGAGTAAAATAACTTAATATATAATTTAAAATTAAACAAGTGAAGATAAAAGTTAATTGGTTAGATATAATATGTATTAATGTTTAAGCTATTTTTAATCATTAGTGTGATTTATTGAACGTAAATTACACAAAAATAAAATCCTTTAATTTTTTCGAACGTCAAATATAAAAAAACTAACAAAGAAATCCAATATAAATTTTGTCTATCAACAAACATCCATTTCATTCATAGCAACGAAATGAATTCATTCCATAGATATAACACATGGACTGAAAAGTCCCGGGCCTAACAAAGAAAACACAGTTTTTTTGGTTCAAAATTAGCTTTATTCATCAACGTAATCTCCATCAAGAGCAACGCAATTATTCCAGTCCACTGCGTTCTGCATCATCGGTGTCTCTACGACCACGTTTGAAGTCAGCAAACCAACGTTTTATTGTTGTTTCTGATGGAGCGGAGTCCCCATAACACTTTTCAAGCCATTGCTTCGCTTGAACGGTATTTTTTCCCATCAAGAAGCAGTGTAAAATTAAAACACGAAATTGTTTTTGATCCATTGTTTTGAAAATTACAAAAGTAGCGTCACTCTTAGCACAAAATAATGAATAGAATATCATGAAATTTTAACAGCTGTCTTTTTAATGTTAGTATTAACCGAAAAAAAGGTCACTGCAATAAAACTAGCACCGTCTATGTGCCCGGGACTTTTCAGTCCATGTAATACAATGCCAGATAACTTCAACTGAATACATATCCAATGCCACAACAATTGCAGTCTATACAGTTACATATATAATAATAATGCGTATTATAGTCATGCCGTAGGTTTGAATGTGTTTATTAGCGAAATTTGTGCTTAAATAATTTTGGTAAATAATTCGTTTTTGAGTTATGTTGATAGGCGGACGGACGAACAAATGAACATGGACTAATTAGGTGATTGTATGACCACCTGTACCAATATTGTGTTTATGCGGTTAGTTGATAGCGTTAAAAACTTTAGACTAAAATTAATACTCTGACATGTTCTCTATATGTCGACTATAAAAATATATCAATGCCGAGAACACGCCGGAAATAATGACAGATTTAGGTTTGATATCGTTATAGCCCAACATATTTTTCGTCTTCATTTTTATAAGCTAAAGTTAACTACAAGTAAATATTTGACTAGATAACATCAAGAAATTTTACTATCAAGTAATTAATAAGTGTAAGATTTTATTGCGCTGAAAGGTAAAAACTAATTTTTTTCCTGAGTGATTTATTTGTAAAAAATTGAGATATTTCTTGTAGCCTAATCGCCTCAAATTTAAACCATTTACCATAGACAAACTATAACTTTGTTTATTTATTATAGTCCAGTGAATATGTAATTCAATCTATATAAAATAAAGTAATTATCGCGATATTAACATTCGATAAATGGACATTTTCTAAGCCTAAAGCCAAATTTGAGGGTTTGAGGGGTCGGTCACGAGCCGCTGGCACCACTATTACGAAAAAACGCGTTTTATTCAATAGCTCCAGAACTGCTCATTCTACGTAAAAATCTACAGATATCTTTATTCTTATAAATCAATCTCTCTCTCTAACTGTTCACTTACATATAATTTTACCTACCTTCAAAGTTGTAGATTCTTTAATTATCTATTACCAAAAAATTTTTTTTCTATTAATAATTTTCCACTTATTATTTAAATTATCTATCGGATCTCGCGCTAAGGGCAAATCGTTTATATGCGTTAGTAACAAGCTACAATGACCATATATATCTTTTTTAAATATTATAAATATCTAAAATTGTAAAACATATTTACTATTTATATTGTACAAATAGCCAGTGATCTATTTGGGATGGTCATTTGTAGAGTCATGCAAAGTTAACCACAAATGACGAAGAAATAAACGGCGTGTGTGACTCCCCGAATGTCTCTAGCAAGGGAATAATTCTGGACGATACCATTTTTGATGATTATAATCAATCTACTTCAAAAGATTATTTTTATTATTTATATATATTTGCTAATAAATGGTATAATAAACAATTTAAATTATTTTTTTTTTAAATTAAACAATTTAATGTATTTTCTTTGTTAATCCTCAATTAGTAATATAACACAGTAAATAAGCCGGAAATTGTGCAAAAATGCCGACTTTGAAAATTTCAAAATACATCACCACTATATCCTATAACTCACTTTGAAAATTGAGAAAATTAGTTTTCCCAACCCAAATAGTAACAGTGATAACAAATTATAAAACTATTAATTTCACTAGGATAATCGTCTCTTGGGGTTTTTCGGAGCTGCTGATTACAAATTCAAGGTTTAAAAGCAACCGATGATAGTTGCAATCCCATTAACACACCCCTAGAAATGTTAAATATTTTTTTTTATTCAAAATTTCGTCTCGCAAATCATCTCTTCGGGGTTGTTATCTCTTAGTAGGTTGCCCACGAACCAAAAGTCAAAAAGTAACTAAGAATTATTTCAACCATAGTAAAATCACTTCTAGAAGTGACAGAGATTAAAATTTTATAATTCAAATGTAAATTCTAGGGATGGTTTTAATGGCGTTGCAACCATTCTCAGTTGCTTGTGGACTCCAGATTTGTGATCAGCGACCCTAAAAACTCCAAAAGAGACAATTACCGAAATGAATCTGATTTTCTTATCCCTGCCACTTCTTGGTAGTTTTAATGGGGTTGCAACTAACCTCAGTTGGTTTTAAACTATGGATTTGTGATCAGTGGCTCCAAAAGCCCCCGAGAGATGTCCGAGGTGAAATTTTGAATTTGAAATATATTTTACTTTTGTTACCTCTAAGGTCTTTTAATGTGGTTGAAACCATCCTCAGTTGTTTTTTGATCGATTTTTTGACCTCGGATACGTGATCAGCGACCCTTAAAGCCCCCGTGATACGATTTTCGTGGTGAATCTGTCATTTTTAAATTTTTTTAATCACTGTTACAATTTGGGATGGGAAAACTATCTAATTTTTTTAATTTTTAAATTGAGTTAGTGGTGATGAATATTCCTGAAGGACTAAGGAACACGTAAAAAAATTTCTAGAATCACAGTTGTTCCACCACTTTTCCACATTTCAACGTTTTTTCTGGCTTATTAACTGTGTTATTAATGATATTTAGTTAATATACAATGTAAAATTTCTACATTTAAAAAATACTATACTTACACAATTATTAAGAAAAGAAGGCTGCGTCAGATCAAATTACTTTATCAAATCGCCATATTACACAGGTAATTTGACACAATAAACCAATAATAACCCGCTGATGTCACAAGTCGAGAAATAGTAACATCATGTTTTGAAATACACACTTTAATAACAGAAAAAAGTTTGGTATAAAAGTTGTACGTAATTAAAAGATCTACTACTTTAATAATAAATAAAAATTGCATCTAAGTAAACGGCGATAATATTAAAAAACAGGCAGCGATAGCAAAATTTGTTCATTTTAAGAGCGATATGTCGTGTAATATTAAAATAAATAAAAGATGAAAGACGTATTACGACTACAAAGTAGTCATCATCAGTATGATTTAGCTAGTTGTAATGATTCTCTGAGGAGATGTTACTTCTTGCTAATTTGGTGACGGTTTGCACACTTGTTTCATTTCAAATTAATAATTCTTTATTTTCATCAAAAAATATATATAAAATACAAATCGGCTTATAACTATAGCACCTAGCCTAACCTTTATCTATAATACATCATCTTATATACTAGTTACATCGAGATTACAATTTTTCATTACATCGTTTTAATAAAATGGAAAATTAAAAAAAAACCATTTGAAAATACTTAACCTATGTGGATGGATAGGACATTTCTAAAACTAGCTTAACCTGTAAATTAAAGAAAAGAAAAAAGATACTATATACAATTAAGATTACACCGGAACTAGGTACAATCGATATCGTGTGGTATGGGAAATCTTTTCCTAAAAAGCAGCATCCTTGGGTCAAATTGACCCAGTTTGCTGATTTCTGGGGAGGGATTGTTGCGGGAAGATTGGAAAAAGGATTTTGAGGTGGAAAGGATAAAGTTTGGAATAGTTGGGTGTCCAGTTTCGCGGTGGAGAGCTTCGGACGGAAATCTTAGAGATGACTCGAAGGCAACGATTTTGGAATTGCTGCATCTTCGTGATGAGCGAATATGCAACGTTAGTCCAAATAGGGGCTGCGTACGTGAGTATTGGGCGGATACATGACTTGTAGAGTCGATGGTTTAAACGGTCGTCCAGTTTACTCTTAGGGCTGAGTAGTGGGTACAATCCTGCAAAGGATGCGTTTCCCAGGGCCAGGCGCCTTTTGGCGTTCTGCACACTTGTTTGTTCGTGTATGCGTAATTTATACTTTCCAAGTATCTATCAAATTGCTACGTCAACCAATCAGCATCGATCACGTGTGTAGTGTTCGGTCAATGATATTGGACCACGTGGTTTTTGTCAATTAAAAAATCTAAAACTAAAAATTGGACGTACAAGACTAAAAAAGAATTATGAAATTTAATAATTTTAATTTCAAATACTGTTTCAATTCTAATAGTTCTACTTCAATTTTGAAATCTTTATTAAATAAGAATTTGGAATAGGTCCTTTATCTAACTTAGATCCGTTACTAAATTAGCAACGAGTAACATCTCCTCAGAGAATCATTACAACTAGCTAAATCATACTGATGATGGCTACTTTGTAGTCGAAATACGTATTTATAAAATACAAAATAATTTGATCTCTAAAAATCCTAGAGTTCTCATTAATAATTATAAAAAAAAAAGAAGAAAATCATCGTTAGTATTTTACGTAGAATGTGCCATTTTGTAGGTATTGAATGAATAGAAGGCGTTTTCCGCGATAAGGTGGCAAAAGCTCTCTAACGACACCTCAATTTAGCTTTAGCTATAGAAAATATCCCTTTATGGAATAATAACATAGGGAAAATTACTTAATTAAATGTATAATTCGCCGTTTTTTTTGGTATATTGACTGGATCGTTAGACCAGAACCTGGGAACATAAATGGACTTAAATTTGAAAAATTTGAGCACTGCAATCTGTCAATGGAATTATGTTAAGAATAGCTTTAATATTAAGATGTTGCAGTGCCAATTTTCGGTCAAATTTTTTTATTAGACGTCCCTTTGTAAATAAAGTTTAGAACTTTAATGATTTTTTAAAGTACATTGGGCCAAAACAAACCACTTTTGGAGTTTTTAAAAAAATTATTCATTTTTGTGCTATAATGGATTTAATATTGAAAAAAACACGCTTTTCTTACCCGGATCTATTACAAATTATTTAATTTTAATTGTTTGAATGAATTGTTTTTAAACAGTTATATATTTTTATGCAATGTAATTCTTCAAAGTGTTGTCTTCTTTATAGAATTTTGTTTTTGTGGTGACTGTTTTTCTTAACTTAAATCGCTTAAAGCACGGCAGAGAAGAATTTTGCGAAAAATGATAAGATTCGAAAAATCTTCGATATATAGTCCGTAAACGAAAAAGTGTGCGAATATGAAGTAGGGAATGCGAATGGCAAAAAACTAAGTCGGCAGTGATTATTCATTCTGTTTTTCATTTTTAATTAGAAAATCAATATCTCTTAATATATTGAATTTTCAATTCTAATAAAATTTCGGTAACTATTTTTAGTTACCGTGCCCATAAGCATATCTCAAATGTATAAATATTCATCTATAAATGTGTATCTGATTATGGGATGGAAACCCAGGCTGCTAAACGGGAATTTACTGAAACATTGTGGAAATATTGGATCTTTAAGGTTAGTTGGTAGACGGGTATGAATATCATGAAATACTTGAGCGCGTCAGATTTTCATTCCCAGGATGTATTTCTTCTCAGTGATGGGGGAAAACGAGAAAGGCTTTTAAAAATGTAAAAATAAAACAGCCACTTGGACACACTCGAGCGCGTCTGATATTGATAGGCTATACTGATGATTTGGATTTAATTCAAGCTCGTGGCAGCTGTTTAAAAATGATAAAATACAACCATAATGAAATACTTGGGTATTTCATACAGCTAGGTTCACTTTCATGCCCTAATTACACTGATCCTGAATCTGACGATTACTTGGAGGGATTTTCTTAATGTGACAGTTTACACAAATTTTTCCAGTTATTTTTAACTTGGTGACATACACCCCTTACGCTCAAATCGTCGAATTCTATTTTTCCTTTACTTTTGAATTATTCCCTTTAAAATAAAAATAAGAATTCTGCTTTCGGGTGTTTTTTTGTTCATGGCACTCCCATCCCTTTGCATTATGCTTAAATCGGTGAATAATGTTTTTCCGTTATCAGATGACGGTTTTTTTGCAAGTTTGTGACCCTCCCACATTCATGCGTCATGCTTAAATTGTAATATAACACTTTTTTATTATCTTTAAATTATTTGCTTCAAATTAAAAGATAATTTGATCACTCTCTCCCTCTTGCGTCACACTCGAATTGTCAAATTAGTAAAATTTACACTATCCGGCATATAATTAACCTACCATATATTAATCTAAGGAGTTCGAGTAAATCCAACTATAAACATTTTTTTACGCTTCTTATCGACTGCCCTTCACTCGCAGCCCTATTTAGAAGCTTAAAATTTGGTGAAGCTATTCAACAGGGTGCAAGGTCTCCTAAATCTTTATTTCACATGCTCTTGTAAATAAAATTATCTCTCTTACCAATGTGTTAACTTTTTCCTCTACGAAAATTCTAACAAGTAGGTCGTTTTCTTTTTCGGAGAACGTAAAATTTTCGATTGACCTTATAATCTTGAAATTGGCGGAAATCTGTTTTTTTTAAATAAAAAATTCAAAATCCTTATCCGGTACGTGATAAATCAGATGCTTTCCGGCTTCGTGAAAATTGTGAATAATTGTAATTTTCAGGCTGGCTACAACAATAAATATACCGTTTTGAGTTGGATAAAATGGTTTTTTTATTTATTATTGAATGATCCTCTATAACAATAATAAACAAACAGATCGTCAAGGCGGTAATTTTAGTTTGTGGGCAGCCAAATATACAAATCACTTATAATATTTTTGGATGGAAATTTATAAATAATGTGATATGCTTATGGGTACCTTCCACTATTTCCTACGGTAACGGTTTAACATTGCAGTCAATATATATGTGTTTACAATGCAAAAAATTGATCTAGTCATTAGGAATCATTTGAAATTTTATTTCAAATGCATACAGTTCTCTCTACTTATGTATGTATGTATAGGTAACCACCGTTAAATTAGCACCCTCAATTCCGTTTCGTTTCGTTAACGCCAATCCTTGAGGGATTGAGAATTTAAGAAAATCGTATGAGAGTTTACGGAAAAACGATTTACTTTTTTGTGTGAAGTAAGCCCCTAAATTTTTTATTTTTTAGGAGAAAAATTAATTTGAATTTTTTGGTTGCACACGTTAGAGAATCGTTTAAGAGACAAAGAAATTTTTTTAAGATCTAATATTTTTCACTAAAAATGCTTTGAAATGTTATGTGTATTTGGCCCCTAAATTTTTAATTTTCTGCAAAAATTGAATTGGATATTTAATTTTGTTTCTAATCGTTAGAGAGAGTTTGAGAGTCTGTTGAGAACTTATAACAAGAAAATTTGTTGAGACTTAATATTTTTTACGAAAAACGCTTTCAAATTTTTTGTGACTGTGGCCCCCAGATTTCCATTTTCTTAAAAAATTGATGACTTTAGATTTTTATTTCTGTTATTTGCCGTTAGAAAATAGAAATCTTTCAGGAAATATTTTTTATTTAGTTCTTTATTATCACTAAACTAAGTTTGCTTAATTTTTTTAAAACGAGTAGGTGTCAGCTAGCCGTTTAAATTAAAAAAAAATTGTACAATGTTGGTTCTTAACCATTCTGTTTGGTCCAAATTAACAGCGGATTTATTTGGATGGTGAGGTTACAAAAGTTCATGAGAATATCCGTCCCACACAAGATAAATATTCAACTGGTTTATGTAACAAGGAATGATTCTTTTAAAAAACAAGGTTTTACAATGAATTTCTCTTGCATATTTAATTTTCAGATATAGTAAGTTTGTGTTTTTGCCTCAAAAATTAAAATTTGAATTTCTAGTTTGTGTCCATTTGAGACTGTCAATCTTGGACACTCATTATACTTAATAAAAGTTATTTTGTTAATATTCAAAAATAAGTAAATATGATTTTAATGAGTATTAACTCTGATAAACTGAACCAATGTATATTATTAAGACAATATAAGAACACAATAACGTTTATGTACAAATAAGTAATACCCTAATATCATTATTAATGTATCTCTTTCTTCAAACAGATGGAAAGAATTTTCCACCCACTTAAACACCGTTAACTAATTGACGCATAAACCTACTGAATCTTATGCATCTAATCTCCATAAACACAATGGAATAAATAGAAAATCAGAAAGTTATTGAACTGCCATCTGAGGTCCATATCCATCATGGCTTGTTTTCAAATTGTCATTGATCCTGAAACTATGAAACAATTATATTGCCATATTAATAGTTTTTGAAAGTTTTGGACTTGTTATAAAAGAAATTAAAAATAAATATTTTCAATAAAAATGAAAGTGATATTTGTTTTATAAAAGATATATAGTATAAACTTTATTTATAAAAAATAAAATAAAACATAATAAAAATGAGACGATTTATGTTGATAATATTTCATCCGATTTGTAATACGGATTTTTATTTCATGATAAAATTATTTTGGAGATATTTGTGTTAAATTGAAGAAAATATACCGATCTGAATCTATCATGTTTATTTAAAATTACAAAATAAAAGATTTTTATGGCGTTTTTAAGGTCTTTATCAATTAATTTTGTTTATCTAAATAAAACGCCTTCATTTTAATCTGAATATATTATAAGATACAGGATAAAAATAATATTATTTTGTAATTTTACAAAAACATAAAAGATGCAGGTTACTGCGTTTTGTTTGTAGAAAAATTTCTTTAGTATTGTTGCGATCTCAAACTGAATGAAACAAAAATGCGAGAGGAAAAAGGCATACATCTACACGATATAAGGTGCGACAGTATGAAATAGAAGTACCAATCGAATTTAACGTGAAACGGTATGAGATAGATCTTTAGAATTTACCGTACGAGAGAATGGTATATAGAAAGCATTATACAATGTATATTACAGGGTGTGTTAATGTGTGTGCGTATTATGTATTGTACACATTTATTTGTTGTAAACGCATCATAAATAGATATTATTTTATAAAAATAAATATTTCATTATTTTAAAAACATTTTATTAACGATAACAAAAACGATTTCTGAATATTGTCGTAATTTTCGGAAAAAAATAAAAGAAAATAAGACTATATATATTTATTTATCCGGTCAAAATTAAAGTAAGTATTTATTTAATATTTCAGTTACCAAAAGTCTCCTGTGGCATTCATCGAAAATTCAAACTCGGAGACGCGATAAGAGAAATATATGTAATATAAATGAATTAAATGCATAATAATTTTAAACTTGGTATCAATATCATCAGAAATGAATCCTACAAGTTTCCTACTACTGAAATTATAGAATAGTTTCCTTATCTTGAAGTATCACATCTATCGCATGTGAACTGCACAACGGCAAATGCACTGTTTTTTTAGACTTGTGTGTTTAATATAGAAATATAAAGTATCGAATTAATACCTATATGGATTTCAAACCCTCTAAAGTCTTCATTTCAACATTTTAATTAGTGATTATAAAATGAGGAGGGGTGAGTTTTTAAGGGAAATCACGGTTTATTTCGATTTCCGGCAAAACTACAAGTCCTTTGGAAAAAGTTAAATGGCAAAGTTGTAGGTATCTAATAAAAAGATATACAACTTTTGTATTTACTCTTTTTTCACATAACCCCAAAATTTTTCGATTTGAGTGCTTTTTCGATATTTATTCAAAATAAGGTGAAAAAATAAATATTTTAAATCAAAAAATTACAGTGCAATTGGTACATAAAAAGGTCAGTTTTCGTGGAAAAAAATTTTTTTTGTGATAGATAAAAATAAAAAACTAAAAACTTGGTTATGTGAAAAAAATGTAAATACAAAAGCTGTATATCTATTTATTACCTACAATTTTGCCATTTAACTTTTTTCCAAAGAGCTTGTAGTTTTGCCGGAAATTCAGATAAACCGAATTTTACCCTTAAACACTCACCTCTCCCCTACTTCCCGAACTCAGATCTCCCGTAATTTATTTTTCCTTTCATTTTTATCATATTATCTTCCGTTTCCAATTGGTTTTATTCTACTATAATTTTTTTGTTTTCAAAAACTACCCTGGTATAATTTCTAAATTATTCATTCATTTCTTAAAATAACACAACAATTTTCTATCGATTTTCGAATTAAAATAACATCGTTTCCAATGGATTTTCAGATACATAATAAAAAAAATACTGTTTTATTTTATTCATAGTATCAAATCAATTTTTTTTTTTTTTGAGAAATTTCTCTGGTTGTAACAATATGGATTTCATTGACAATATCTCATTAGCAGTTATTTTTCAGTAGCAACATTTATAAAAGAATCTGCATATAACACAGCTATAAATGCTTAAAAGACAAACAATATTTTTCAACTTTTTCAAGGTGTCATAGCAAACTAATGAAACCAATTTTTTTAAATGTAAATGTCGCACCTTACAACACTTTTTTATTGAGCCTGTCATTTTTGAAGACCTTATTAATTTTTGTTGGTTAATAGAAATTCTTCTATTATTTTTTATAATTTACTATACGAATGAGTACACAAGACCCGGGTTGACGTAACGTAATGACACGGTTAGACCAATCAATAAAGTTAAGCAACAGCAGCCACAATCTGTATTGGTATGGGTGACCACCTAGCAGTACTGTGTACTGTTGTTGTATAAAAACTAATAATAATAATAATCCCCTTTGGTTAATAGCTATATAGCTGAAGCCAAAAATTAAAAAAAAAAAAAAAGAGTATACATTTCATACATAGCAACATTAATTAACATTTTATCCGTCAGAAAATTGAATATTACTTATCGTTAATCGATAATTCTTTAATTAAATATTTTGCATCTAAAAGAACTGATTTATGGACAAGAACATAAGAATAATTATTATTATTTTTTTTTATAATGATTTCTTTATGTTTTAGATAAGTAGTATTTCACTAATGAAAATCATAAAAATAAAAAGGTATATCAAGTGTTTCAGAAATAATAGTAAATATTTAGTACAGTGATACAGATGTTTGTATGTAAACCAAACAATTTAAAGCAGTCCACTTAAGACGTCCAAAGTTAATTTTCAACAATTCCTCAGTGAATTTCACAATTCAATTTGCTGTCTAGTGTTAGTACACCGATTGCTTATGGATTTATATGAGCGTATTCATCGATTGTCAATAAAAACTTAAAAATTGGATACATGTTATAGAATTTATTACTATTCCTCGTGAAACACATAATACATATACATTAATATCAATACATATACATTGATATTTTGGTAAAAAATATTATCAATGAAATTTTATTAATGGTATTTTTGTCTTTAAATTCATAAATTTTAAGGATTAAAATTTTTTTTTTTCAAATTAAAACAATATTTTTTACTATCGATTGTGTAAAAACGTTCAAAATAACGGATATCTAGTCGAAAATCATAGTGTTGAAAATTTATAAAACTTTTTTTCTTTTAGTATTTTTTAAAACTACGATTTGTGTGGTATTAAATTATTATTAAATTAAATTATTAAATATCAAAATCCACATATTTTTTTTTTGTATATATAAGAGTTTTTTATCACTTTCGGAAAAACAATGCAAATATTTTTGATTTTGTTTGTGGGTAAATTTGTTATAAGCAATTTAAATTTTGTGTGTGAAATTGACAAATAAAATTTGTATTTCAATTTTTCTCAAAATATAATTTAATTTTCCAATTTTATTTGACTGAATTAGATTTTTGATCGTTTGATAATGATTATGGATGTAATTTTATTATTTGTTGATAATTATTTGATTTTTTTATAAACAATTTAAATGTTGAACATTTATGCTAACGAAGGCTCTAACTACCGTTATAATTAAGGAAGTACGAGCGCCAGGCGGTGTGGGGATAGGTATCGACTCTAGCGCGGTAAGGGGAACGCAGTAACTATATGATTTTTTTCAATATATAGATATAGATATAAATTTAACATTGGCTAGTGGCGGCATTTATTTTTCTTTTAATTAATACACTTTAATTAGTCGGGCAAGTGTAAATATTTTTGAATTAAATTTATCACTAATATATTTACTTTCATCCATAAGTTTTTTAAAAATATTCACCGACAGTTTTACGAGAAAAATACAGAAATGTATCAATGTTTGAAGGTTACCCCATAAGACCAATGTTAAATTGCTCAACTTTAAAGTTAATTATTTATTTAAATGATCGGGCAATCTCCTTCAAATTTTTGGAATTTGTTTAGACATATTTAAACTTTGTATTAAAAAAAAAATCAAGCCTTTTATCAAAAGTTGCCTTGGTGCTCGTACTTCCGTAAGAACTACCAATTTTTTTTATCTAGTATCTATTATCCGTAAAGAATTATAGATAGATCAAATAACAAATATTTGGGTTGAAATGGTGATCTACCCACTGGTATCCATCTGATATAATACTAAAAGTATATGTTATTAACTTAATCTATAACTAGAAGTGATTAATGTATAACTAAGAAATATTTAAATTAATCTAAATTATAAATAGAGAACATTATGTCTATTTAGTCTGCTTACACTATCATTAATGTTTAAACGATTTATCATTTTAGTGTTTGAATGCCTTTCGAGACGAGACAAGTATTTGCCACTGAATGCCTTAAGTCCACACCGTTTTAAGAACTGTATTATAAAGAAGCCATTTATTGTCTAATTTTAACTTAGAACCTTGCCCCAAAAGCCAGTACAATTTAGAAAATTTCAAGTTTAGCTGTTTTGTCTTTAACCAAATATGTTTGCGCCATGTAAGTCTCCCATCTAGTTGTATACCCAGATATTACACATCATTGCTTGTGGAAAACTAATCCCGTTCGTTGTAACAGCTGGACAGGTTTCCCTTCTAAGGGTAAATGTTACTTTAACGGGTACGGGTATGTGCCCTTTGGCATCGATTGCACTGGGGAGTTTCACATTTTGGATTTGGCGGTTCAAATTTCAATATTTTACATTCTAGGTTAGTAATCACTAATATTTAAACACCATAAATATAAAAACTTGTAATAGATGGAGTGGTTCATAATAATGTATAATTTTTAATCAGATCTATATTGAATCATGATTTAAATATATACGTATAATAACTGTGTATATTTAGAGTGTCTTATATTTAGAGCATGGTGTTTTATATACTATAACTCGCTATAATGGCAAGAAGGGGGCTCCGCTTAATACTTTTATAAAAACAAAGTCAAATACTTCAAATATAGAATTTAAATTTATAAGTACTTTTATAATTAATGTCAATTTTACTTTTAAAACGATTTTCACGCATATTTATAATTATAAATAATTACAATTACGTTTGGCATCTCTTAACACAAAACTATTATATTTAACTATAAACAACAAAAATTACACTTATCAATAATTAATGAAAAAACACTACAACCCTGGTAAAACAAACAGATAAATTTCTATAAAATCACCTAAAAACCCATAGACATTTTATAAGAATGTATCGGACCTATAGAATGGTCGCATAAACAATCAACAAGAATAAATCACAACTAATAAGTGTTAGCACAATTGGTTACAACATTATAGGAATTAATAAGAATGAATGAAAACATAGAATAAGTTCCTACAAGGATCTACAGGAAAATAATATTTTTAATTTTATCAAACGGTGTATAAGAATGAAAGGGAAATATCGAATGAGTTTATATGGGGTCGTATATGGGGAAATAATATTAATTATTTTGTCACCTATTCCTTCAAAAACGTATGGGTTCAGTTTTTATGCGTGATTACGAGATCGAATAGGAAAATAATAATTTCTATTTGTTCAGTCCACCATATAAGAAACTATGGGATAAATCATATTAGTTTTTATAGGAACTCATAGATGAAATAAACTATATGAGCAATTCTCTCATAGAGACTTATAACATTAATCACATTTCTGATGCAATTTTCGGATACATTCAAATACAATTTTTTTTATGGGATTGTTCAACCAGGGAACTAAAATATACTCAATAAATTGTTTATAACAAATCAAATAATTACCAACAAACAATAAAATTGCATCAACAATCACCAACAAACAATCAACAATCCAATAAAATGAAAAACATTTGGAAAATAAAACTTTGTTAATTAACTTCACAGAACCAGATATCTCTGCATTATTGTAACACTACATCCCATCCATCATCTTTTTGAACACTTTAGAAAAATATTTTAAGAATAACCACAACAATGATTAATTATTATTTTATTATTATTCTTAAATTGATAAGTATAATGTGCATTTAAATCCTCTAGGTTATAGTTTCCTTCTCTGCCAATTAATTGTGCTCATCTTATTTATAGTTTTTGTACACAAGTTCACGGGAAGCTATGAAAACAGCTATAGACAAACTATTGAGTAAAGAGATGGGTTACAGAAAAGGATAGTAATTGTTCAGTTTAGTCACTTTTGCTAAAAAAGATCCAAAAACATTCAGAAAATAATTAAATTAAAGCATTTTTTTCTTAGATCCTGAATCCATGAGCGCTTTTATAATAAGTTCAATAGCATTTTTTTATGAGCAAAAAAAGTTCTAAAATTTCAATGCCAACATAATTATTTTTCGTGTTAATAAATGATTCTATTCGATTCAAAATTAGTTTCAAATGATAATTAATCTGTAAAAATTGAAAAATTGTATCAAAATATAAAATTATTTGAATATTTACCATAATTTGAATAAAAATCCATTTTAATTTTTATAATATATGCCGATGGTTCTTTACTGACCGATATATGTATTATTCAATGGTTTCATTTGAAATTGTTTTTTTGGTAGCGTTCTTTGTACTAATATTTGCTAAATACTTTAAGATTATATTTTTAAACTTTTTAGTAACCAATTATTGTGTTTGCCTTAACATTTTTTTATCGCAGGGTAAGTATTTATAATAATTTTGATATACCATAATTTTTAGTAAGTAATTTTATAATTTGGGCTTGCGGTTTTTTTGGAAATCTCGCAATAAAAATGTCATATATACACAATCTGAGTTTTGTCGGGTAGAGTTTGCACGGGTAGATTTAACACTGGTTCCCAGTTTTTTTTGGGCGACTCGCATTAAAAATGTAATATATACACAATGGTGGCATATCTGAAGCATATGGAAGTACGTCTTTTTGGCCTAACAACTTTCGAATTGAGGCAGTATATAAGCCATGAAAAATGTTAAGACTCAACATTTTAATATTAAAAAAGAAATGGCGGTGGTTGATTAGCTCAATGGTTTCTTAAGGCTTCATACATATTTATCCATTCGTAAGCTTGATGATACGTCAGCAGCTAGAACAATAGGATTCGATAAAGTGGTCGTTGATAAATTTTATTAGTTGCTTGGAGATATTTATGATAAATATAAATTAACCTCTGATAAAATATATAATTGTGATGAAACTGGAAAACAAGTAGGTTCGCGCAAAATATGTTTTAATCTTGCTGGAACATTTATGCCTCCAATGATTATATTTCCGAAACGAATGAAACCAGAATTGCTAGATCATGCACTACCAGGTACTATAGTAGTTTGCAATCCTAGATGCTGAATAACAACAGAAGATTTTAGGTTTGGTTAAAAATTTTATCCAATTTCCTGGAGCTATTCTTACGAACCATGTATTGTTGCTTCGAGATGGGCATGTGAGCCATACTTAAAATTTGCAAGTAATTGATTTGGCATCTGATAATGCAGTTATCGTACTTTGCTTTCCTCCCCACTACACGCACAAGATGCAGCCCACAGACGTTGAGATCTTACGATCATATGATAATATTTGGGAATACATATGTTCAGACAGCAACAATATCTACAGCTATCAACGCATTTAGAAGGCGTGGTATATGGCCGTCATATATAATCAAATTAATTTACGGATGCCAATTTCATATAAGCTAAAACAACGGGCGTACAAAATATTGATCATTTTGAAAATGTAGAACCAACAGAAACCCAAAGGTCTCTTGTGGCAGCCACATCTGTGACTTCATTTAAACCTATTGCAGAATCACACCAATAAGACTCCTGAACGGAACATCTAAATTGGCCAAAATACTTGATTCTGAACCGAAGCTTGGTTGTTCTTTTTTGTCTAAATCCCCAAATCATGCAGTGTATCTCGATCTCACATTCAGCTTTCAAAATGCATCTTCTATTGATATTTTTCCCATTTCCTCAGTCCAACGAATTCAAAAGGGGAAGTAATGCCGGAGGAAAAAGACGGCCATCATTACTTCATCTCTCTATAAAAATGAGCTGGAAAATATGAAAAGCCAGGGAAAGTATGAAATCGCGATGATCCCCGCCTAAAAAAAACTAAAACGCAAAAGGACGATGATGGAGATTCTATTTATTAAAAAAATCATAGTAATCATATAAATCATACTTTTCTGACGTGGATGAAAAAAACATCGAAGAAATCCACATTTGTTTTTATTTATTTTTTTTTTTTTGGTGATGATGATTAGTTTACCCATCTTGCCCCATGATACGGAGCAAGATGATTTTTTGCAATTGATGGTCCCTTTTTAATTATTGTAGAAAAAAGTGATAAGTTGTTCTTCCAAAGAAAATGTAAAATTAAGTTAATTTGATAGCACATATGTCAATTAATTTATTAGAATAATAAACTTAATGCTTATGCTGAATTTTATAATTTCCCTTACCTACCCATTCATACCCCCTCACCTATATATTTTTTTATGTTTGTTACTTCAGAACTTTCGACTTTCGACCGGGACTTCAGAACTGATTTTGATGATTCTTTTTGTCCAGATCTGATGTATCTAAGGTTTGAGAAGGGACAAAATCATTTTTTTGGTTATTAAATTAAATCCAAATGAAAAATTCTTAGAGGTAACACAGGCTATTCAAACTTGTCATTCACGCATCGATGTACACATGGCTTATATCTAAAAAATTTTTGTTTGTTACTGATAATATTAAAAAGTACTTAACGGATTTTATAAATTCTTTTACAAATAGAAAGCTATATTTTTAGCGGCTAATTTATGTGGGCTACACAAATTTTTCATTTACTCATCTTTGTCTGTGTGGTCCACATTTAAAAAATACAATTTCATAACGGTGCGAGATATTGCATAACTGTAAATACAAAAAATTATAATTTTATTAATATAATAGAAACAACTTTTGTTAGATATATTTGTTAGTATAAACAAAGTTTTGGATACCTACAATTTGGTTTTCATACATTTTAATAAATATAATTTGTATTTCATTTAATTTGATCAAAATATAAAATTTAAGTTAAATACAACAATAAATTAAGTTTGGTATAAAAAATGAAAAAAAAATGATGATATTTTTTATTGAATTGAATTGCTTAACTAAGGAGCGAGACGAAAGAGCGAGAGAAAGAAAGAAGGCCTTTCTTACTTCCTAGTGAGTAAAATAAGCACTGAGACCGAAGCCAAACTTGCCAACACAAGATCTAAGAGAAAATATCCAAAGGTACGTAAGTTTTTTCTATGCAAGTTGGGAAGATGCGGTTTTTGGTAATCGCTATATACTTTTTAATTACACCCCCTTATTTTCTATGTCATAAAGTTTTTTGCAATATATGTGAAATGATAAGGGGAAATGAAGGTGAAAGAATATTTTCTAATTCTCCCTTGTGATTTCTGTGAACGAAGACCATCTTTATAGTATCTACGGTATCAAAGCGACGTGTAAAGTATTTTTACTAAAAGTAAGTCAGCGATTTTAAAATAGATATATTTTGTTCTTTTGATATGGCATTTTTTTGAAATTTATGTTAATTGTTTCTTTTATTATGAAAATAATCATATTTCATCATATCATTAAAATACTTTAGATTATGTTTTCACTATAAAAATATGCCAATCTGTACAATCTTATGCCCCAGCAAGTTTTAATCTTTAATTATTAGGAGTCATTTTTGGAAAGTGAATTCATAAAAAAATTAAAAAAATTAAATTATTATTCTAAAATATTACTTTTATTACACAAAATCGGTTAATAACGGTCATCAGATTGCCCTCAACTTTCGCTTTACGCTGTTAAAAGATTTGAATTTCTTAATTATTTTTATTATATAGATCACCAAATTAAGACGTAGGTCTACCGAAAAGATAAAATAGTACACTGAAACTTTTAACAATTCTATGAAACGTAGCGATGAAGGTGAATCTAAAAGTAAAGACTGAATAAATAAAAAATACCGATACACTTTATGGGAGTTTTTACACTATTTGTGTAGTGGGAGTCAGGTGCGTGTTATGTTTTTGAAATTGGCTTAGGATCTCAGACAGCCATTCCCCTAAATGCAACCACCATTAACCGTACCTATGGCTAATGGTGTTCAAAACTGTTTTTTTTTTTTTTTAAATTAAAGCTCATACGTAAAACACATATTTGTAAAGCCACAATCAATAAAATTTTTATAGGTGTTCATAGAATCACATAATTAGTCCATTTCCGCATGGCCGTCCTCCTGCCCGTCGTCAAGATAATTCAAAAACGAACGTATTCTAGACATATGAAGTGAATTTAAGGTCGTGAATGAGCAAAATCAATCCATTGGGTCCAATGGATTTATGACTCAACTCTTAAACCATAAAACGTAGAAGAAAAACTCAAGATCAAAAAGTGTTTGTTTTTGAAATAGAAACAACTTTTGTTAGAAACATGTTTTCATAAACTGCTAAGCACACATACACACACATTAACCTAACAAACACATCTGTAATTACAATGCATATTATTATTGTATATGTATTTATAACTGTCTGGACTGCATAGAGTTTTTTATGAATGCCAGTAAATAAAAATAGTTCACAATTTGATGCTCAACTATATGTCCAGTATCTAAGTAATTAATACTGTTAGTTGTTATTATATACCTCCTGTGGCAGTTAATATGAATTTTGCCGGTAAATGATTCAGTCTACTAAGCTCCAACTCAAAGACATAACTGTTTTAAATTGTATGAAAATTTGAGTATGCTATTTTTTTGAAGGCCAATAAAGTATAATTAAGTTTACATTTCAATAAAGTATATTTTTTAACTATAATTTTTATTTAACTTCATTATAATTTAAAATCATTATAATTTATCATTATAATTTAAAATCATCATGTTTATTTATTACATGATCTGCATTAAAAAAATGTGTATGCATTTTTCTGATTAAATAAATACATCAATTAATTTCATAAAATCATAAAATCTAATGAATAAAATTTACTCATCAACAACAATTAGTGGCCAAATTAGGTATATTATCTCCTATTATAAATTAAAACTTATTTGATAAATAATATTTATAAAATCGAACGCTAACAATATATTAATAATTTAATATTATTATTAACTGCATTTAGACACGCCAGATTTTCTTTCAATATCGTAAATATTAATTTAAAAAAAAACTTATTAATATTCGTGCCATTAATCACCAAGTACCTAAGCAAGTAGTCGCTAAGCTAGGCTACTATATAAATTAAAAATTATGATGTAAATAATTAATTCATAGTAACATAATATCAATAATTTGTTGATAATATTCAATTTATAACTTTTACTCATTTATTTGGAAGTATTCATAATAATTAACTATTTTTTATTATGCATAATTATAAACAAATGTTTAGTCACATGCTGTCATACTTGATTAAATAGAAATTTCAGAGATTTGTAATGGCATATAGCACCTCTAATAAATTAAAGTCAGTCGTGAACAGTTTCTATTTGCATGGATTGAAAGAAATTTTGATGAGGATGGTTTTTGTATATTATCAACCATGTCATATCAAATCATATTTATATTTTCCGAGTTATCACACTTAATATCAAAGAAATTGATAAAAATATCGATGTGTGCTATCTAAACTGTTTGATATAAGTTAAAATAATGATTTTCTAAGGATAATTAACAGTAACCATTTTTACCTATCTTTAAAGTTTTGATTAATATGTGAATGCATAAATGTGTTATAGATAAAGCTTAGGCTAGGTGTTATAGTTTTATAAGCTGACTTGTATTATTGGATTATTTCAAAAACCACACATTTTTTTCCAGCATGTTTTTGCTGAAAATGATTCATGCGTATAATATATACGTATATATAAACCACGCAAACCACGCAAACAAATACATTCTTAACACTTCAAATAATATCGCGTAAAAATGTACATTGCATAAACAAGTCCAGCTCAACATTTACATGCAAAGAGCTAAAACAACGTAAATCAAGAACAATTTTTCATTATTATAATCAATAAAATTTGAAGCTTATTCAATAGATTCAACAGTTTACTACTCGAATATATACTAAATTAGAAGTTTTCAAATCGGCCCAGTAGTTTTTAAGTTTCTTCGTTACATACAAAAATACAAATGTTTCCTCTTTATAATATTAGTATAGATTACCTAAGCATAAAAAACTCATTTAAAACTTGTTTGTTAGTGTTTGTTAGGTTTTAGAAATGACGGATTCAAATTTAATCTCACTTCCAATCTCGGTAGGTAAGTTTATACTATATTGGTAAACGTTATGTATATATTACTTTACCCTGGTTATAGACTTGAATGGTTGCCGTTGTGTCCTTAACTAAAAAACTGATTCGTTGGCGTCGACTAAGAAAGGTAATTAACCACAAGGATATAATTTTTATTATTAAGTTTTTAATCTAAAATTATGTTTTTTAGTTATTTTATTTATTTTTTTGAAGTTGGTTTTTTTAAATTGTTTTTACTCTGATATTTAATATTCGATGTGCACTTAATTTCCAAAATATTAAATAAATTTATTGTGTAAAAAATGTAATTAATTCTTAATACTTTAGATTGACTTGAAACTTTGATTAATAATTAATTATTAGTTCAAACCAATTTTAAGAGAGAAACACGTTGCATTAATGTTTCTTTTTGTGTAATATTTTTAATAATTAGAAGATATTTGATCGTTTCGTACGTTGAAAAAACTTTTTTTTAATTATTTTGCTTGCGTTTATTCAAAATGCCTGGGTTTGACAAAAGCAGTATAGCACATCGAATGCTTATAGAGGGACACATGCGATGCCAGACTGTTTTACCTTTTATATATATATAAAAGGTAAAACTGGCTGGCTAACTATGAATGGATTATCCGATTTTATGCAAGTTAGCATACAAATTAGATCTTCAAAACTTGATAGGCGATAAAATCAGCTAGCAGATAATAATTGTTAAGCTCAAATAATATAACTTAATTCTAATGGTTAAAATAAACTATTTAAGGGAAATTATTTAAAATCTAACTGTTAATAAATTAATTAAAATTATTTATGCCTCTCAATGGTGTTGTTGATATGGTATGAAGTGGACAATCATTATATTTGCCTTTTTTCTTTATTTGATATTCAAGTTTATGACTTTTCTTTCTTTCAAATTTACAGATTTACATTAGGTTTTCAAATGGTTTTAAACGTTAAATGTCGGCCAGCACCCAAACTAGCATCGATTTACGGACGTTATTCGGACAATTTTTTGAATTGCATTCAGTTAAAAACAAATGTATCATACATTTAAATTAATGGTAGTATAGCAAGCTATATTTAACATCATACAAGTAGCTTCGAGGATGATATTACTAACAGTAAATTCCTTTTTTCATCACGAAGAAAATATACGCCACACCTTTTATTATGAGTTCTAATATATATATTTCAAACTTCAACAAGTCACAAGCGAAAGAAATCTTAATTTTTATTTCGTAGTCTCTGATGAGACCACCCAAAATACATTATATTTCCTGAATGAGATAATATCTAGCCAATTTCTTCAAAATCAGACGACGCGTTGGAAAATTACAGCAGAGAAAACATACATAAGTAGTTACAAACAAACGAAATAAAAAATCATCCAGTTAAAATATAGACCCCATTTCGTTGGATAAATAATGTGACACGTGGATTACAGCGATAAACTAAACCATATACCGACCGCAGTGTCCACAATCATAAATGTTTGTGTGTGTCACAGTGGTCATCAATATCATACACTGAGGTGAAATTTGTAATTTTAAATTTTACCTTCGTGTAATATGTTTCCTTAGTTTAATTAATACTAACTATTAATTTCTAATAATCATTTTGACAACAATTCTCGAAATATCTACAAATTTTGATTCAGGAGGGAAAAATGCATTTATGAACCTGTGAAGAACTGCGTAACTTAACAAATGTGCTCGAAGTAACTGGAATTGTTGGTAGTATTATATCATTGTTACCGATTGAAGAATTATAGAAATATAGAAACGAACGTGATTTAATAATCGAAAAACTTTTCAATTTATATATATATATATATATATATATATATATATATATATATATATATATATATATATATATATATATATATATATATATATATATATATATATATATATATATATATATATATATATATATATATATTTCAAGATTAATATAGATAGTGAAATGTCCACAAATGATTGAAAGGGGGATAGTAGGTATTATATTGGATCTGGTTTATTAATTTATATTTTATTATTATTTTTATATAAGACAATGATTTTAGAAAATGTATCTCATTTTAAAATAAGCTATTACATGCAAACAAACATTATTTTAAATTATAAAATATTATAATTTTTATTATATTGTTTATTTTTGTTTGTTCATAATTAATTATTATAAATATAAGAAAGTCATTTATAATCAAACTGTAAAATGGATAATTGATTTTGTATGAATAGTGTTTTCAGTTTGTGATTTTTTCCGTTTTTTATATTTCTTTTTGTTGCAATGTTTTTTCGAAAAGTAAGTTTTGCATTAATTTTTTATTTATTTAAATTAAGTCTTTGAATGCAATTTTCTTACGATCATCTTAGAAATTTATACTTAAGTATACAAGTATCTCATGAACTGTCGAAAATGCTTGGGTAAAGGGTAAAACACCAAAAGGAGAAGTTTTTGCATGGTTATATGTTTGAAAAATGAACAAACAACTAGATTACTCTTCAATAATATTAGATTTCAAAATTTTTTAATTTAGATTAAATAATTTTTTTAATTATAATTTTATTATCTGTTATTTCACCCCTACGAAGTTGGCATCTTAATAATCGCTTAAACACCCCAAACAAAAAAATTCTGTCTATTCAAAATTGTTGTTTAAAAAAAAATATATATATATATATTCAGTATTATACTATTAGGGCGATTTTTTTTTTTTTTTTGCGAAATCAACAATTGTTTTCCCATGGTCCTACTGAATACTTTTTAATAAAAATTGGATTTTTAATAGCCAGAACTATTTTGTTTGAGGTTGTACAGCTTTGATTATAAAGAACAATTAATAGAACTATAAGGGGTGCAATCACTCTTAAGAACTCGTTAAACGGTAGAACTATTTTTAAAAAGAGTGAGAGCTTTTTAGAGGTGTTATCGGAACTCTAAGATCTTTAAAAAAATTTTGAAGTTGAGATTCCTACTTCACAGGGGTGTGTGTAATTTTTTTCTCAATTTTATTACTTACCTATATATGAAATATAAAAATGCATGCATAGCTTACACTTACCCATTTATTAAATATATAAAGGTAAACTAAATTTAATCTAAATTTTTTAGCGTTTAAAAATAAAGAAATAAAATCACATTTAGACCATTTCGAATATTATTCGGTTTGTTTACCAAGATAACATAAAAACGGTAGGAATTTTTATTGTGTACTAGACAAAAAATGACCTTCGAGAATAAGGAAAGTCGGTCAATTGGATACCATGGATCCATAGATAAACTTCTAAGATATAGAAAATTGAAGTTCAAATATAAAAAACAAAAAAAGTCTTGTTTTTAAAGGCAAAAAATAACTTTTATCTGAAACATTTTTCATAAACGATGTATTTTTTATTTTAATAAATGAGGGGTAACTATGAATATAAATATTGATTTTACAACTGTTCTCCAAGGAAGTTTTATTATTTCTTCAGTATTTTGAATATATTTGGATATTTAGCTAATTATAATAAAAATATTGTCACTGAATTTCAGAATTTTACTTTTAGCAGCAAGAGCATAAACTTAATTTCTAATTTATCTTAAGTGCTCTTCATTTCCCCACATAGAAAATCTATATTTTTATCTTCTTTATTTTATGATTAAATTATAATTTGTAGGTAAATTATAAATTTTATATAGGTAAGATATTATTATGTTAATCATTTTAATTATTTTATTTAATACTTACTCAATGAATATAGTTAAACGTTATATGTGTTTTATTATATAGCCAATGAACGCCACAATACCTCCGGGTATAACAGTTTAGAATTGAAAATTTTTTAATAATTGTGTAAAAAGAAAAATATCAACTTAAAATTAAAAACTGAAGACAAATGCATTAATTTGTTGCAATTGCGAACTGAATGCAACATGTGATAGCAATAGGTACTGTGCATGTAAGGAATACATAGGTATTCCTACATTTCCACCATGATAATTCCTATTTAAGAACTGTCAGTTTGATATTTATGTTTACACAAAAATTTTTTTAATATTTTAACGTCTACATTTAACGTCGAATAACACAAAAATGAACAATAATTTGGTGAAAACTCATTAGACCTTTCCGAAAGTACGTAAAACGCCATTCAAAATCAGTTGTCATTGAAGTAGTTTGCTCAATTTTATAGCTTATTAGTATTTTAGCCAATAATTGTCTCCGCAAATATTGTAATTTATTGCGTAATTTATAATTTTTCATTTCCTCAAAAAAGTTTACTTATTTCCAAAATAAGTGTAATGCCAAATAAGTAAAAATTATAGATGAAAAAATGTATTTTTAATGAAAAAATATTTTGGTTTTCTCTCATTTCTCTAATATAAAAAAACGAGATATCGATGTTTAAAATTTATGCATGAAAATAATGACCACCTTATCTGAATATTTCGCTTTGTGTTTCCTTTTTCTAAAAATCCAATGATTCTAAGCAATTCATTTTAAATGGTCCTATAGCATTTAAATCTATATACAAAAGGATTTTAAATCGATTAGATAGCATAAAGATTAAGGAAGTTATCGTTAAAAGCCAATCAAATTTAGCTGTAAGAGGAATAAATTGTATTAGAAATAACGTTATAAATCCACGTTATAAAACATTAAATTCCATTCACTATAACTGTGTTATGGCGCAAAAACCTAATCGCATTCAAGTACTAGTATGTACTTGAAAATAATTTATACTTCAATACTAACAACCCAGGACAGTTTTGTATAGCTTTCGTCGATACACTTTTGATCAAAACGTAAAATAAAACGTTATTTAAATAATTAAAAACCAGTATAGGGCTTTCCAACTAACAAAATATAAAAACGTTAATTTATCTGTAATCCGAATACTCGATGGAATTTGCATTCGTTCGGCTTAATCTTTTCGATTTCTCGGTTGGTATAAATGTACTCGTAAGTTTGTGTTGCTTTTGTAAACAAATCATAAAATACATTCTGATTTAAATATGATTATAAAATCTCAAATCCAAAACAAACAATAAAAAACGTGTGCCACTCTTTAACATGAATGTATCATAATTGTGAAACAAAACTTAAAACTTGTTTGCCAATCAAGAGCATTAAAAATTATTTCAATTTTAGTTAAACATAACTTGAATAATTTTTATATCAAACCACCATCTTGAAACTGCTGTTTCAATGCTAATATGCTTCATCATACAGTCATAATAGAGAGTCATTTCTGCCCCTGCCGACAGAAAGCGTCGATTTACGCCTGGTAGTAGTACCACTTAGCGTGTAATAACATAAAAATTAGATATATTTCAGAGAAAACTTAGAGAAATTGGTAATTTGGGTTTATTTTAATAATGTAGTATTGCGCCATGTATGAGGTGATGTTAAGTTAGCATTTTATTCTTACACACCATTATTGACATCAGTAAATAAATAGTGAGTTTTGATATTGTAATTATCATATAACTAGAAACAAGTCTATACAAATGGTTATAAGCACTATATCTATGTTTCAAAACCCAAATGGTACAGTAAGGTATGATGTCATCCAATATGATATTTAATATTGAAGACTCGAGATTATTGGTTACTGGATATGATAATACAGTAACACCATCATGTTTCACTATTCAGTAACACCAAACATACACTATATATTTAGGAAGAAGTGATATGTATAAAAAGTAATATAACACCGGTTGCGAAGCAATAACGAATCAGTATTCCATTACTATGTAGTATTATATTGTAAATATATTAGTAGCCATATAAGAGTCTCGATTTAACTACACAAAATTATCTCTATAGGGTGACATTAAGTCAGCTATGGATCTACTTAGATAATTATTATTAAACCGCCTGTAAACAGGTGAACCAATCATGAGTAGTACTTTTTGCAAAAATATTCATGGTAAGAAAACAAAACTAATGGGTTAGTCAAAAATCTACTTTGATATGATGCACTATAATTTAATATCTATTTACAGTAAAAAAATCTAATCTTGATCTGAAATTCAACTTCTATATTATTTTATACAGGGATTGATTACCAATTTATTCTAAATAGAAATCTATTTTTATTTTTGACCAACGTGTTCTCATTAACAAAGTATGGTTTAATCTTCAATCTCTATATAGACGTAACGATTTACAACACAGAGTGAAATTTATTATATTTTTATAGACTAAACATCACTTATTTGAAATCATTAAGATCTAAAATAATAAAATAATGTGTTTATATTATAAAAAATTTCAACTTGTTCAAGCGATAAATGATTTTTTTTTTTAAATCATGACAAATTGTAACATTTAAAGTATTTTTTAGATTGTTTATTAACGAGACGTCTCACAGTTAACCCATTCATTAACAAATCGTAGTAATGACTCTTACCAGCCAGGCGAACAACTTTCTGTTAAATAAATTAAAGAAATCGTTCTATCTGGACACTATTTGATTATTTCTGTAAATCATATGCTATATATATATATATATATATATATATATATATATATATATATATATATATATATATATATATATATATATATATATATATATATATATATATATATATATATATATAGATATATATATATATATATATAAATACAGCAAAATATTCGGCAAAAACAATAATTCATTAGTACATTTTATTATCTTATTTTCGAACAAAATTAGTTTTAATCTTTTTTTCAATGAAGAATTTTAACCCGTATGTTGTTACGTTCAGATGGTGGTCGGTATAACCTCACTAACTTTCGTGACAGAATATATATTCGAAAAAATTTAATACTCATTAAATTTCAATATCCCTTCCAGAGACAGAGAAAGAAATCTTCTTTGATATCATTATAAAGATTTTGAAAAAAATTATGTTAACTTGTATTTTTTTAGTTTCAATCTGACTGCGTACATAATTAAATTTTTTATTCGTTTCATACACAGTGAAAATAATAAAAACGTGCTTTTTTAATAATACTTTTAAATTGTCATTAGTTTTCATTAAAAAAATTTTTTTATGAAGAGTATTTTAATTATCACTTATATACTCGCATATGGAAATTATTATTTTTAGGCATTAATCCTGCTGAAAAACTCGAAGATGAAATATAAAAACATACGAACCGCAATTTTTACTAGAGTAAACATCTCAAAGATTTTGAGTGCGAATGTAGTATGTAGTTGCATTTATTTTTGTCATTCTTCATTATTTTCTTATGAGACTTGGAGATGAAAATGTACATTAATATATTCATTTCGTAATGACTTTGTTTTTTAATTCTCTTGTATCAGTTGTAAAAAAATCAAACCAATTAAATGTTACTGGTATAAAGCTAAATAATGTTCACATACTTTTTTATAGAATCATTTTCCGTTCGTTAGAATTGGATTTTTACTTATTTTCAATTTATAATTTAAAGCAAAAAACTAATTATTTTAAGTTTTTTCGAAAAGTCAATACGTATTGAGTTATCCAGGATTAATAATGCCGCATTATCACAAAAATACATGTTATGAACGATTTTTCACTCATAACTCGGAAACCATACATTTGATCCAAAAAAGTATCTGTAGAAAAAGTAACTTTATATAAAAACAAGGAGAGATATTTATTTTTTATTTCTGAATATGTATTATTAACCTACTATACTTCGTTGAAGGTGAAGTTTAGTTCGGAAAAATTTAAGTTTATAAATAATAAAACGTTTAATAATAAAAAACCGAACAATAATTCGTAAACAATTCATTGGGTTCTTATTAAAGTACATAAACTGATCATCAAAACTAGTTAGTCTTGAAGTCGTTAACACAAAAACTGATAGAGTAATAATTAATATTCAGTAATTTTGAATGAAAATAGATTTTTTTTCTTAGCTAAACATTTTAAGACATAGTTTCAAGATATATAATTGGTATTTCGATAAAATACCAAAACTCTACGTGAGTTTTTCAGTAAAAGATAGAGTAATCTCTTTGATTTTCATTATAATTCCGTTAATTTTTGAAAGCATATCAACATAATTCAAAAGGTTTGATAATATATTCATTGTAGTATTGTAGTTCCTACCCATTCATTAACAAATCGTAGTAATGACTCTTACCAGCCAGGCGAACAACTTTCTGTTAAATAAATTAAAGAAATCGTTCTATCTGGACACTATTTGATTATTTCTGTAAATCATATGCTATATATATATATATATATATATATATATATATATATATCTTATGAATGACTGAATTTTCGATAGAGTACTTTTTAGGGAATGATTATAATTTTTTATGCTTGTAGTGTGTAATTGTTTGTAATATTATCAAAATGTGTTCTATGAGTTCCACTCCATGAACATTCAAATTGAGTAGATAAAATCAATTTAAATTGGTTCTTATTTACACAACAAACAAAAATTGATTTAAATTAAAAATGCTATGTTAATAATTATTATTATGAAATTGTATAATTTTTAAGAATAAACAAATATTTATTGTGGGCAAAAAATATTTTAATTTGCGGTTACACAATATTTTGTATCTCTTTAAAAAATGATTATATTTTAAATGTACATGCTTTAATTAAAAAATAATAATAATAATCTTGTGTGAATGAAAGCGGAAAGCAAACAGAATAAAATGTCATTAATTGTTTCAATCTCTGGTGAAGGTTGTTCAATATTATAAAAATATTTTTTTGACACTTTATTTTTATGAATATTTATAATTATTTATGGTTAACCATTTCTAATTTTAGCAGAAAGTAAGCTGGGTTAATTTTTTTAAGTTACTAGTGGTACTGCGAAACATAATAATATTAATGTTAATATTAAACTAAATATAGTAATGATATTAAAACTATCAGTATATTATCTAAATAATCTGTGATATTTAAGTATCAAGTTTAAACCGTTTGTAAATTTATCATTATTATACCCATGGTACCCACTGGTTGTTTAATGCACTTATTGATTATTATAGGGGAAAACCATGTTAAAATATTCTTATATAAAACAATACAAGCCTGAGCGATTTCCAAAACATACTGATCAATTACGATCTATTAAAAATCAAACATTCAAACTATTTTGCGAGAAAAAATTGCTTCTCTTTTTGTAGTATAAGCTAAACTTCGTCCTTCACCTGCCTATCATTTTCATAATAGGATAAATTTCGAACTTTGACTATCCATTTTCTTTGACGTGCTAATATATATATTACAGAGTAAATATATATTAAACGAGTCAATATTTACACTTTGACGTGCTAATATATATTTAATGGCCTAGACAAATTTTATTGCCATTATTATTTTGACTATTTTCTCGTTATTACGAAGAAATAAAGGTTGGCCAAATTTAAAATTTGCTGACTTTTTATGACCAATTTTTTAAATTATCTTACAAGTCGATATTCCCACTTTGAAAGATGTACCAAAATTTAGATGTAATTAGGAAAAAAAGACTCGCCAACTCATAAAGTCACGGTTTTATTGACTCATCAAGCATACGGTTATGTATACCAGAATCCAGTATTCACAACCTGAAGTGAGGCAAATACCAGCGGCTATAGCTTAAAATTATCGTACATAAAGCATGAATTATCCTACTTATCAAAATAACTCCTAAATCAAAGTAAACCTAATATTGATTTTTGTGCTTTTTGTATCGAAAGTAGACGACTATCGTACATCGTACGTTGGCATAGAATTATCGTATATATACAATAATTATGATACGGTACCGAACCCAGTATCGTATAATTAGTTATCCTCCACAAATTTGCGGATACATGCGTACTACCTCAAAAAAACTATTTTGTTCGAAGTCTGAAGTTAAATAATATGAAAAAATAAAAATTTGCTTCAAATTTTTCGAAAAAATGCATTTTTTCCAAATGCGATATAATACAAAACTATTGTGGAAAATTTCAACAAAAAGTACTAGTAACCAAACCCGTTTAAAAGTTGTCCAGAGGACAATTTATTTATCCAGTCTGCTGTTCCATACATAACACTAAACTATATACTTTATAGAAAAGTTTTAATTTTGCATAAATTTTGGGAACTTTTACATTATACATAAACAACCATCATAAATGTGGAACAACAGTATTTGAACGCACATCATATTCACAATGATAATCAGGAATGTTATAGATAAAAAATTTCAGATACGCATATCGCTATAAATATTTAAATAATATTATACCGGTTTCGGATGTGTTACGGATATCAAATTATTTCGGATATTTCCGATAGTTTCTGTTACGCATATTATATTTTTAAGGAATTGTGTGAAAATAAACAAGTAGATAATGATTTGGCTTTATTTCTGGGTTATCATTTGGCACTACAATCACCAATTTAAAACAAACCATTCAAGGTACAAAAAAATATGTCATAATATATCTCATTAAGACTTTAGATTCTGATCCTATCGGAAACTTATATTTCGGATATCCGATAGTTTTGATTACGCTTACAGAGCTCCATAACATCCCTGATGAAGAATAAAAAATAAGAATGAACACACGAACACACAAATCTGTTGACACAATGGTGGTTGTTTATTAATGTATTTATATAATGTTTTATTATAATTTGAATGTTTTATATACAAGTATTTGAAGATAAATTTTTCTATAGATATTAATACGTACATTAAACCAGCGTATGAAATATCCGAAACAGTGTTCAATTTAGACTACAGTTTGTAATGCTAGAAAATATTGAAACTGAAGGTACTAATAAAAGTTCAGATTACTTTTAATAAAACGTACATGCATGAGCTAAGCCCATTATCTGCCTCTTAAACTGCAAGCGATGGAAAAATGGTTAATCTCTAAAAAAATAGTCATTAAAAGAAGATAACTATTTTAATAATAGATAAAAACATGTATACAGTTTTTATATAATATGTATTCGGGTTATATATGTTAATTAGGTGAATGGAAGCTGAACAACTGAAGCTAATCATTAACAATCATAAAATACTCTAAATATCCAGTCAGTACAGTTATAAATATATATAAGGTCAACACTCCAGTTCTCATCCAATTGAGGGACTTTCCAAGTGTGAGAAATAATAATTGTATGATGTTAAAATAATTATGAACAGTGAATTAATTGTTAGAATATACTACTAATATAGTTTATTGAAAATATATCGTTTTTCAACGTTGCATTACAGATTTTCCTTATAATTTAAAAAACAGGCCAAATTATCGATTTTCCCAATTTTCGTCCACAAAAATGTAATTAATATCTATATTTTAACCAGCTGTCATGCATTAAATTAAATAAGTGCTTATGTGTAATAAAAACAGAAAGGAGAAAAATAATTTCCACGGGCGAATTTCCTCGTCGGAATACTCATTTGGATATTTTTATTTGAAGGCATTATTGTAGAACTTATCATGTGACTAAATAAATGTGCTATTTAGCTCTAATTTATATTTATTTTTCATTCCGAAAATTAGTAATTTGAAAAACTAATCATGTGACAAAATTATTTAACAGGTTTAGATTGAAAGCGTTGGTTGGAAACCAGCGTAATTCTGTATATTGTTAATTTTAGGTTCGTCCAGTTTTATGTTTAAAAATAACGTATAATTATTAAAAATGAAAATTTAAATGAAAATAAATTATTAAATCCAAAATCTCCCCGTTTTAACAAAAGAGATTATTTTTATGTAATTTTTGATTGTATTTTTTAAGATAAAAGTAGTAAAGTGGGGTGTTTTACAGTAAAGTAGAGTGTTTTAAATTGCATATTCTGGTTTTCGACCACATGTAATTTTTTTCTTCTGTAATATTTTATTTAATTGAAAAATATGGTCGAAAACTGATTATTAAAATCTGTACGTGGATAAGATTCAAATTCATATTTTACATGCCATTATTTAGAAACGTGTATAAAATACCAAATACATTTTAAATATACATGATTTAGCTAATTTAAATATACATGATCTGGCCTAATGTTTTGGAAAAATAACCCTTTACACTAAATCCTGTATATACCATGTTATACTAGTCTCATCCCGGCGAAAATTCATAGTAAGAGTCATGGGATCGAAAAAATAAATAAACCAGAATTTGTTGCTTAAAGAATTCAGCCTAAAATGTTGAAAAAAAAACACTGTACAGTAAAACTCATTTATAAAACTAGAAACTCCCAGACTATATCCATGAATACGGTGATCGAATATCGAAAAAATAAATACATCAAAATTCTCGGTATTTATCTAAATAATAAGCGGGAGTCTAAGAGCAACAAAATAGCCACACATTCTGGAGTATATTTGTTTTTTCAATATCCGATCCCCGTATCCACAGATTTTTGTCTGGGGGCCTCTAGGTATATGAACGATAAATAGTGTTTTTTTATCCAAAATGTTAGACTAAATTCTTTAAGTCACAAAATAGCAACAAATTATGGTTTATTTATTTTTTCGAACCCATGACTCTATGTATTTTTTGCGTTATTTGTGCGTTAAAAAAGTATGTTTATTTATTATAGATGTCTCTATCAAATTGGCAGACCCACTTAAAAGATAACACTCGGATTACATTATAAATTTATTCATACGAATTGCATAAAAATTTATTAGAAAATTGTTGTGGCAAAGGAGGGGGCTGATAAGAGATTATTTTTCACCCATTACACGTCACTAAAAAAAATGTGTAGTTTCGGATACGTTTAAATGAATTTGTATAGTTAACGATATATATTTTTTATTCAGAGACCTTTACGTAATAAATATTATAGTAGTTCATAGAAATTATTGCTCAAACAAAGAGTTTTTAGTCTTTTTTTCAACATTTTAATATTTCTTATAATAACAAGTTATTATTTCTTATACATTCACTCCATGAACCCTATTCATTTTGACACATAATTATACTGCTCTTAGTAAATTACTACGTTATTAGTAATTTATTTTGGTTCATGGGGCGTATGTTTAAGAAATAATAACCTAAATGTTGTAAAAACGACAAAAAGTATAAAAAAGACGAAAAAATCTCTGTTTAGGCAATAATTTCTTTGACTTTCTATATTATTTATTTCGTAAACGTTTCTAAATAAAAAAATATATATCTTTAACTGAACAAATCCATTTAAAAATAACTGAAAAGAGATACATTTAAAAAAAATATTTAATGGGCGAAAAATGCCTCTTATCAACCTTCTCCCAATTAAAACGTATATCACAAAATTTTGTGAAATTACTCTAAATATGTTTACAGCTATCACGGCAGTCCTACCAAACCTTCTTAATCAATTTTAAAGTAGGTGATAATATAATTACCATAATAAATATAATTATTTCTCTGTTTTCAGGTAATTATATTTTTATTTTTACTGAATGGCAATTACTGTCTTTCAAATCCAAATCTACAATATCTACTAACATATCCATCTTTAAGTAAAACAGTACTCAATTCAGAAGTTGCTGATAGTATATATAATGAAAACATAGAATTCTCTAATATTCTAACACCAAAACCGTCGGAATTCTTACAACCACCACCGATAGAAGCGTTTAATAGTTATCACGATGATCAAGCATATATTGCACAAGACCAAAATGTGTATCAAAGTATTGTACCAAAAAAGAAAACAATACTTGTGTATCCAAAAAAATATGTGCCAGAACCAAAGAAAAATATTATAATTGCGAAAAAACCAATTTATATGGAACCAGAAAATATATATATTAAACCAAGCAGTTATCAATATATGATTAAACCAAATAATTCTGATTTATTAACAGATTATGGACCAAGTGCTTCTTATGGAGCTATTGCTCCTAATAGGTTTGTGAGACCACAAAAAATTGAGATGGCTGAATTAGTCCCTATAACATATGCGCCAAGTGGATTTGAAGCAAATTCAAACGCACAACTGTATAAAGAGCCTCAACCTGATTATAGTTACGATGAATCTTATTCAATTATTCCAAAATACCAAACAACACCAAATTACGTTCAAGAACCTTATTTACCAAATACATTTGATTCAATTTCAGTTCCAAAATTTCGTCAATTTGAACAACCTGAAAAATACCGAAATGCTCATATTCAAGAACAATATAGTACAGAATCAGTGAATAATTATGAGATATATTCTGTTACTCCAAAATATCAAAACATCGAAACATCGTCAAAAGCATACCAGAACTCTTATATACCAGAACAATATACAACGGAATCCATAAAAAATTACAATATATACCCTGCTACTCCAAAATATCATAAATTGGAAACATCTACGGTACGCTATTTACCCCAAGAATATACAACGGAACCAATTAAAGATTACGAGGCATATTCCGTCACTCCAAAATATCGTCCAATGGAAATATCATCTGTGACTCCAAAATATCGAACAATGGAAATAGCTTCTGTTACCCCAAAATATCGCCCAGTTGAAATTTCAACAGATGTGTATTCTATTACTCCCAAATATCACCCAGTCGAAACATCAACTGAAAGCTTCCGAAATGTTCATCCCGAATTAAAAAATTTCGGAAGTATTTATAAAAATGACGAAAAAGATTATCGGACTTACGCAGCGGTACCAAATTTCGATTCGTACTCATTAGTACCACAATTTTCTGAGGATGAAGAAGATGAAGAAATTAAAGCTAATGACTTTTCCACACTTTCACAAAATGTGAATTATAATCCAACTGAGGGTTATTCAGAATTTGATAGAAATCGTTTTGTAAAAAAAGAAAAACCATTTTCAAAAAATCCATTTTTAAATTCAGGGTATCAAAACAATCCATTTTTAAATAGTTTTGATCAAGGAAAATTATCAAGTAATAAAAAAAATACTAATATTCAAGAAAAACGAATTTTGAAAAAAAAGAAAAAATATTCCACAATTCCACATCGATTTTCATCATCCCATACACCAAGCCCTAATATTGAGAGTTCTTCGTTTGAAGATCGACAATTTACAATAACAGAAAATCCAAAAAAAATTTTCATAACAACTGAAAATTTACAATCTTCCACCACTGAAAGAATATCACGAAAACATTCACAGAATTCTGGAAAAAAATACGATATCGAAAGCGAATCAGTGAATTTTGATCCAGCTGTGGCAAGAGAATTAAATCAAGAAGCATCAATACTTTTATCAAATGTTAGTCCAAGTCAATATAATAATGTGAAAAATGATCGATTGCAATTTCAAATGCATGGACATCAAGGCCCACATAGTTACAAATTTGGTTTTGATACTGGCAAAGGGTAATTTATTTATTTATTGGTTTAAAAAAATTTTAATTAAGAAGGAAGGTTATCAAAAATTTTACAGATTCAAGGGCTGCTAACTATTTTAATCCAATAAATCTGACCAGCATCTGGTGATGCTTTGTTTTCAATCAAGTCTATTTAATTATAATAAGTGATTGATAACCCTATGGTACAACCATTGATTATTTATAGTTTTTAGGAAAGTTTGATCAGAACTTCGCTCGTTGTTTTTATATGAATTTTCCAATAGAGCGCTTATGATCTTGTCTTAAAATATGTTAAGTTTATAATAATGCTGTACTACCTACTTCAAAACAAGCATTGTTTCCGGTTCATAGATTTTTTGATTATCGATCACAAATGAATATAGTTCATAAGATTCATATACAGCACTTGCTCCTTTATGACGATGTGATATAAATACTATAATGTAATCTTATAGTTGTTAAAAACAAGCTTCGAATATCTCTATGAAGCTGAATCTTTCAAGTTGCATTTTCATTATGTTGAAGAAAATTAAAAAACAATAATTTGATTATTATTATTATGAACTAACAATATCCGTTCCGGATGCGCAAATTTCGGTTAGTTTGCGGTTTGGACAGTATCCTGATAAAAAAACCTTTCTTAATTAGCAGTTTTAACCTTGATCGAAATTAAAAAATTTGAAAACCTTGTTTCCTCCGTTTGGAATTTCTAAACTAAAAACTTTATTTGATCTCGGTACGTTACAAATTCAAACTTTTTAACTAAATGGTTTGGACAGTTCATTGAAATACATATCAAAATTTGAGCTCCTTTTAGGAGCCGCTTCATGCAGCATTTCAAGCTTTTATACCAAGCGGTTTTAACTCTGCGTTAATTTGTCACGCATTTACAAGAATGCATGTTTGAAGAAAAAATATGCATGTACTTACAAATACGTCATTCAATCCATTCCAATTTTTCATTTAAAATTTATGTACATTTTATATTCAGATTTGTAACATACTGCAAGTGAGAATTTGTAAAATATTTATAATTTATCCGTATGTGGAATAAAAACATAAGAATAGTCCTCGAAGTTATAGGAATATTAAGAAAAATTAGTTAGATCGGTCCAACCGTTCGCGAGTTTTCCGTTTAGTAACTCAATTAGATATTTATTTTTTTATTTATATAGTTATGGGTTTTTTTTGTCATTTTTTTTTTCAACAAAAAACAGCTTGACTGATTTTGCTAATAAGTCATTCAGTTCTAAGTTATATAATTACGCATCAAATGAAAGTAGTTGAACGTCAACATCATTATTTGTTCTCCAAATAATCAACACGAAAAATCCTGAACGTACATACACACAGACCTTGAAACGTAAAGATATATCAAAATTCTGAATTCACAAAATCGGACCAATTACAAGAACTTTGCATTGGAAAATAAATAAAACTGAATCTGATATCAAAGCGAATGTCGACAAGCTACGAAACAATTTAAAAATTACATGCACTATATGAAATTTATTATTGTACCATAAATTTGTCAATATACACAACACTATACAGTATAGTAGAATGTGGTTTTTCGCCGTCTTTCTGAAGTTATGTAATTTTTACTATACTTTATTATTAAATTTTTTTTTTTCGAAATTAGAATAAAAATGTTCAATATTCTATTCAAAAAGACATTTTAATCAAATATAATTGTAACCTAACATTTGATAAAATTTTTAATACATTCTTTAATTAAAATTTTTAGAATTTGAAATTTTTTAAGCGTCTGATTAATCCATTTTCATGATTTCAGGCATGAACGACAATTTCGGTATGAAGAAAGGGATAAAGAAGGTGTTGTGAAAGGACATTATGGATTTTATGACAAAGAAGGAAAATTACGAGTAGTTAATTATGATTCAGATCCACACACCGGATTTCATGCACATCCTGAAGACACAGAATGATACCTAAAATTTCTATTGTTGTTTTATAGATATATAATTTAGGATCGTTATTAAAATCATGGAGATATTATACGATAGAGATGGCCAAATATCGAAACAAAGAGACTGAAATATGCAACGCAGTACTACAAAGACGCAATTCCAATGGGGCGATTTCATTAGAATTAAAATAATTGAAAAACGTTTAAAGTGACTCCTCTGTGTTGTTTTAATCTTCATGGATGATAATAGCGAGATTCAAAGACAAGTCATTTCTTAAAATAATGTCCGAATGTTTGAAAGCTCTAATAATATCTCTATACTTAAAATAGTACAATAAGTCAAAAATTGTTTTTATTATTTATATATTGTAAATGTTTTTAAAAAAAATATATTTTTTTATTATAACATCTCTTAAGTATTTTACATTTTAAACTGATACGGTGCAGGATATCTATTTGTAGCATATAAGTATAATTCTTGTTCAATATCTCCTAATAGGCCACTAGCACCAAATCGAAATTGTTTATTATTTAGCCAATAAAAACCTAATTCTTCTTTCACCATGATTAACCAAGAAATAGCATCATTAGCTGTTCTTATTCCACCAGCAGGTTTCAATCCTACCTATAAAAAAAATTGTTCATATCCAATATTAATTGTGTTGATTAAGTTTTTTAAAATTTGTTTTTTTCGACACAAGCCTTGCTCGACCAGCCTTGTTTTGTTCAATATCTATGAAGGAAAATCATCAAATCTATAAGGGTTCGCCTTTTTTAGTGACTCGGATCAAGGAGGATACGTCACTTTGATTAGTAAACTGTTAATATTGGTTTTAAATTGACATAATTTTATATTTATTACCTATGGAATATTATTCAATTAGAAAATTTAATAATTTCAATACTTCATAATTGATTTCGAAAATATTTATAAGATAATTAACAGCGAATGTAGATTCGTAAAAAATAAAGATAAAGATAATACAATTCAACAAACTTGGCAATTAAGAGCCCATCTCATTTCATTTAAGTGTAATATTTAGGCTAAAAACTTTGTCAACATAAGGAATTTTAAAACTTTCTTGACCAATCGACCTTAAGATGTTGCGTCAAATTCAATCTACTTAGAAAGTGTCAATATTGGTATATCTATGTTGTTATATAGATTTATTTTAAGCCTTTCATTTTACCTTAAATCCAGTTGTGGCATAGTAATCCAAGATAGCTCTCGACATAATAATACCAACTGGTAACGTCGCGTTTATGCTTTCTTTTCCAGTTGATGTTTTTATAAAATCACTTCCTGCCATCATTGCAATTAATGACGCCTTATAAATCTATAAAATGTACATAAAATTACTTAAATTGTTTCCCAAAAATAAAATGAGTAGTCAACATATAAGTATCTGGCCCAAAATTGAACTGTTGAAATTCGTTCAAACAACAATGTTAGCAGCATTCTTGTTAATTTTTTTTTCTCGTCAAATCAATAATAAAATATAATTGGTAATTAACGAACAGATGTTGGTTTTTACGGTGAGCTTAAACTAGTTGTGATCACGAAACAAACGGAGATCTTATGAAAAAATACAATTACATATATTTCGAACGAAATGTAATGGAAATTATCAAACTAGGCTAGAGTTAATGTTTGAAAGATATTATTACATATATATCGGACTAGATACCGGATTATACTTATCAATTATACATTTTCAGCATTACTCAATTCTCCTATGGCTAAAATGCATTTCATATGAGCTTTTCCTTCACAAACGTTTTTCATTTCTGAAATTTCATTGTATAATTGTTCCCATTTACTATTGATTACCAAACTTCGATCAATTACAATATCAATCTCTGTAGCACCTTGTTCAATTGCATACTTAATTTCATCAATTCTAGTATGCAGTGGATATTGTCCGGTTGGAAAACCAGTTGCCACTAAAATTAACAGCAATAAATGAGTGCTTTAATCACTAAATGTGTTCAGGTTTGATTAAATTTTTTTATTTAATCAGAAACAAACCAAAACTTTGGCCTTGATAGATCAAATCTAAAAGCTTATTTTTCGGTTATTTTTGAAAACATTAATTTCTTGGAAGAGGAAACTCACTGAAAGATTCAAATAACAAATCAATATCCCGGTACTCAAAATAAAAAATATAATACTTAAATCTATACAAAATTCATTAAAGAAAATTGTTATAAAAGTTTAATAAGTATAAAAATAATAAGTGTAAAAATTGTTGTAAATGTTTAAAAAGCTTTATTTGTTATCTTATTATTTATGAAATTCATACGCGCACTACCGAAACTGAGTTTTCTTGTTAGTGAGAAACAAAGATTGTTTGGAAGTCCTGCAATTTTATAATCATGGAATATTATGTTGGTTTATTAATTATTTTCTGCTTCAATTTGATATATATTAACGTTTTGGAACCTCATGACCAAGTTTAAATTATTCAGACGATCGCACATAGATCCAAACTACTTGACTGATATTTAAGAATTTTTGATAAACAGCATTGAATATGTTCAATCTCAAACAGCATTGAGATTTAATATTTTACAAATATCTCAACATCAATAACCGTTCATTCAATTTTATACAATTTTGTGTTGTCGTGCGTTATATAGTTCTATTTTAGTGATTAAAATCGATAATCGAGTTAGAATTGAATCTTAGCCAGAAAATCGATTATTTAGGACAACTCAATTAGGTAGGAAGAGAAAATTGCGAAAAAAATGTTAATTTAGCGCTACAGAAAATTTAAATAAATTATATGCTTAAATTATCATTTTCATTGTTTTATAATCCAAATAGTACTCTTTAATGAGAAATTTTAAAGTTAAAATATGAAGTTCAACATTAGAAATATTTCAGGAATAAAAGCGTTGGGTACTCAACTGAAGTTGAGATTTTTATTTCTGATTTCCAAATTAAAAAATTGATGATTCAAGTCGCAAATGAATTTCATTTTAATATTTAATTTTGATTATCTAAACCTACGATATTAAAAAGAAAAACCTAATAACAAATTTTGATCAATTTCGATAAAAATATATTCCAAATGTTGAATCTGAGTAATTTGAAAAAATATTTCCGGTTTATTCTGATTACAATCTATTTAAAATTAATATTTAATATTATTGTTTTCCGATTCAATTTTAATAGTATTTAGAGTTTTTTATTAGAGTTTACTTATTCTCAGACAGATTTCAATACATGTTTATAACGACTTAATAATGATTAGCCTGAATAAAAATTTAGCTTATTCGTATCTTTTGTGTCTTTTGATTTTTAGATCTTTACTTATTAATTTCTTATAATATGAAGCGAAACAAGCTTTGAAAATTTTAATATTTTGAACATACCAGCAGCAACTTGAATTTTATGTGTTAAATTCATTTTGTTAAATGTATTAGCAGCGCATTTTACCCTAGAAGGATAAACACAAACAGCAGCAGTTCTAAGTGGACATCCATCATATGATTGATCAAATTCATAGAATAATGATAATTTTTCAGTAAGCGGTCGTGATGCCTAAAAATAAAACTCGAAATTCGAATAAATATTTCCATTTCGTTTCAAATATCCCCAAACATAAACAAATTGACAAACAATGCGGATTGTCTTCATAGAACCAACTAACTTGTTATTTCTATATAAACATCACTTTTTTTTCTAACTTCAAATGTTTTTTGCAACTATACTTTTAAAAGGTTTCTTATCTTGACATATTTTTAGATTTTTATACTCCATTTTAAAAAACTGGGGTTGTGTGAGTTTCAGTTATTGGAATGTAAATTTCTTAGAATGAAAGTTTTAATTATATTAATTAAATTTCAGATAATTTTGAATCCTTTTCCTCACTGTATATATCAATTAGTTTTAGTGCTCATAAAATAGCAAGATTTATAAAAACCTTATGACATAGTCTTGTAACATTTGTGTCGGTGTCATCTCCACTAAGCGTTGTTAAATCAATAAGGGTAATCGCCTTTAGTAACCATGCAATCCTGTGTTCTTTTGATATAAGTGGCTTTATTTGCTCTAAATATTGGGCTCGTTTTTTTATTGCTTGATAATTTACATGCGATTTTTCAATCCAACTTAAATCTGTAAATTTTATAATTAAAAATAGATTTACGGAAAAACATTTAGTAAACATAAATTGAAATTCTAACCTAATTTGCAACCTGGATTTAATGTTTCAATAATTTCACCCATGTTTTTAAGATATACGAATTGTTACTGATAAAAATAGTACCAATGTTTCCACATCGATTAATTTCTTATTAATATTTTATCTTATCTGAGAAGGTATTAAAATCTAGTCAATAATAATATTATCATGCAAAACTGGAGATTGTACAAAACTCACATAACAAGATTTGAAGTACTTGATACATAAATCAATAGGCTACTTTCGTTAATCAAAAATAAAGCATGAAAATTGATAAAAATTAAAATTTGCGTAGAAATATTCTAAATTTAAATCATAAAAGTAAATAATTAATTTATTCTCATTAAATAAAAATTCGATATTTTTATCACGCGACTTAAAGAATTAGGCTGACATAGTGTGACGTCATTTTGGTAATAATTTTTAGTGGCTGTGTCACTCATGTCAGTTCAGGCTAAACAGGCTATCTGAACTTAGCGGTGTTATATTAATTTTTACAAAAAATTATTTAAAATTCGCCTGAAACCGACTCCAGATGTAATGTTTTTAAATTTTTTTGTTCCTTTTAACCAATCTTAAATAATTATTATATGTTCGATAAAAATTAAAAAAATCAAAACGTTTATTCGATATTATATAATTTCGAATGGTTGTAAAAACGCAACCTTCGAATTCTCATTCCACTTACTGAGCATGCATGAACTCATTATTATTATAATATTATGAATATCAATTGAGGGTTGGTTTTACATTAACCATTAAAAATAAAATTTATTACTTTTACACAATTAAGTATCATAAACTTATCAATGATGAAGAAAAAACTTGAAAACTTTAATTTTATTCATAATTATAATATTTTTATAAATAAACCTAGAAATATATATGAAACGATTTATTTTATTATTGTTGAAAAAAACTGTTTTTTTAATGAACCATGTGTTTTCAAAAATTATTTGTGCTATTCACCTATCTACGTGGTTTTTCATGAAAAAAGTGCTAAGTTTACAGTTAATTATTTTATTTGTAGTAAATTGAAGTTTGTTAATTATATATACCAAAAAGATTAATAATTATCAATAAAATGATATTTATCAAAAGGTTTTTCTACATCATTGATAGCTCTATTATAATTAATTAGATCTCAATTAATGTATGTTACAATAAAACCAGATGAAAAAATTAATTCGATATTTTCTTGTGTTTTTTTTGTTTTTTTTTTTAATTTCTGGCTTTAGCTACTTTCAGCTATATAGCCATTAATCAAAGAGGATTATTATTATTATTTATACAACAACAGTACACAGTACTAGGTGGTCACCCATCCAAATACAGATTGTGACTGCTGTTGCTTATCTTTATAGTTTGGTCTAAGCATGTCATTACGTTACGTCAGTCCGGGGTCTTTTCTTAAGTTAAACAATCATAAGAATAAAATTCTGGTTTTTGTAGTAACTTCGCTGCCTATAAAACCAACTTTCAATTGATAATCATAATAATAATAAAGATTATTCTGTGTAAAATTTAAAATAAACCGCGAAAATAACTATTAGAGTTCACTATTGCTCAATAAGTGGTGTAAGAATTCAAACTATTCAAAGGTTATAGGGTTATAATCTTCAAAATTATTAAAATAATATCGAACAAAAATTTTTTTTTTTTTTTTCGTTCGAACAAATAACAATTCATTAAGATGGATTAAAAGAAACAAGAAAAATATAAAAACCGTTATATTTGAAGCCGGTTTTAGGTAAATTGTAAATCATTTTTTAACACGCTTTTATTAGCTTCACTCGTATGTTTGTTTGTTTGTCTGTAGGTAACTCTCTGAAGTTGGCTGCAGAACGCATCTGAACGGATCCTTTGCATGAGAGTAATAAAGATAGAGCGTGTTTTTTTAGTTTTTTTAAACTATTTTATTATAAAAAACTGAACATCCTACAAATTATAAATTTGATCAAACATAAACAGGCAACGCCGCAACGCACAAACGTTTTAGCATCAACAAAAAAATTTCTATTACTTCGCCAAGTTTAGGTAGCCGTTTAAACAGTTCTCTTAATTAGTAAAACAGTCATTGCAGATATTACGTTACCAAAATGGCAGACAGCGTTCTTAAAGTAATAAAGAGGTTTAAATTTTAATGTAATTTTATGAAAAGAAATCATGTTTATTTTGTAAAAATATTAATTTTTTGCGTCTTTTTATTAAAAAATCAATAGTTTGAAGTACTTTTTTAAACATGTTAAACTACCCTATTCAAAATGAAGAGTTGGAAATAGCAACTAAAGGAAATTGTTGTTTAAACACCTTGAAAACTAATTTCAAATTAACAGATTTGGAACTTCAATATTAGAAAAGTATGACCAAAAGTGTATAATTAATGTCTACACTTTTAAGTTGCCATGCAAGCAAGTATGACATACTACTACCCACCACCATAAACTACAGACAGTAGCACTACTAATTCACACGAATTAATACATAAAATTGCTTAGAATCCTTAACTTTTAAACAATACTTTTTTTTCTAAGCCGAACTCTGTAAAACGTTAAACTTAATCTATTATTGGCACTTGGGTAAAATAATCTGAACACACTTTGCGATAAATTTCAACATTTAGAGACAATTTCTTTTGAATAATGTACCGAAAAGTTTAAGCGATAATTTCCAGCCTTTAAATTTGGCTTGAACTAAATTTAACTAACTACGAATTATAATTTGCTTATTATTGCATTTGTAAAAATGAAAAAAGGTTTCGAGTTATTTTTCAATAAAATATAATTTTTACATTTTTTAGTGGTGAAATCGATATTCTTAATATATCTAAAAGAATTTCGAAAAAAATTGTACATTTTTGGCATTAAAGGTAGATTCAACAATTGAGTTATTAGCGACCATATTATCACTGTTTAAATTAATTGTTTTAGCAAACTTTTTCATTCAAATCCATTCACAATAACTGAATTCCGCCTTTTTGTACTTATATTGAATAAATTTACTCGACTATTATTGCTCATATCAGAGAAAAGAGAAATAGTATATATATACTATCTGTTCTGGGATTCTATTTAATTCATTATGACGTTATTATTCTTAGATTGATGTGCCAGGAGTTTCAATCAAGATGGTCTGATCGAAAGTGATATACTAATGGCTACACTTAAAAGTCATCTTGTATGGAAATACACGATCAGGTAAGTACTAATTATTTTTGAATACACACAAATTGGACTGATGAGTTTCAATGGGTATTTGTTACAGTTCGTCATCTATTTCCTTTTTAAGTTATTGTTTGTAGATAAGAAACTTCGTGAACTGGGCACCAATCATTGTTCAAACGAAGATACAAAATATTCAATAAATTCTATTGAATCTATCAAAATAATTAATCTTACAAATATGAATTATAAATATGGTTATGTGCAAGCGTATTGTCTGACTTCAGTTGATTCTCCATCATTCCAATTTCAGTCTAATCTTTGAACCCAAAATAACAAGTCCGCCAACTCTTCTTTTAAAAGTTCTCATAACGGAGACAAAAAAATACTGTAAACTGACAAACAGATGGCAGCGCTTATCATTATGCGGGACGTAGGTGGCGGGACTAGGAGATTTGAAATATATAAAATATTTTATAATTTTATTTATTAGCATTATAATTGATACGTCATTTTTATAAATTTTATTTTATATTCGTAATTTTTGATAAAAAGTAAAAATTATTTACAGTTACATTAAAAAAAAAGGAATTATTAAAAATTGTTAATAAGCTTTATTATTTAAAGTTGATAGAATTCTTTTGTAATATTAATCAGTAATTAATTTTTTATAATTAGTAATATTAATAGTATACAAATTTTAAAAAAAAGAACCGCCTTCAAAAACGAACGAAAAAGTAAAAATAATTTTATATTAAAACTTCTATAAACAAATTCCTTATGACAATTTAAATCACCTTAAATTGAATCTAAAAAAACAAATTACATGACTTTTGATAAACTAAGTAATAAAGATATTAATATTAACGTTTCTTTAAATAGTGACATCATCTCCAGGGTACCCACTGCCACATTCCTAGGAATACTTGTTGATTCCAATTTAAAATGGATAAGTCATATAAGCAGAATCAGAAAAAAATTAAATAAAATCAGTTGAACTGATAAGTACATCGGTAAAATACGGAAATTGGGCGTAGGAGATGATTACCTAATTTTGCTCGCTTTTACTTCATTTCATCGCAAGAATTCGGTAGTTTTCAAAAAAAAAAAGTACTTTATCTTATATTGTCTCAACTACGAAAATCAAGAAGCAAATTAACTTATCACATGGATTTTGTAAACAATAAACTTACCACAGAACATGAAAAGAAATCACCTTTAATAAGTATATCCGATCCCAGTTAATGTGGATCTCAATAAGTGCTTTATAGACATAAAAAGTACAAACAACATTTTAACCAAATGGATAAAGATATTAAATATATATGAGTACTACAGGCCTAGGAGCCCCTTGGCTTTTGAGGAGACTTGACCATTTGATTCTATTCTTCGCATCGTTTAACAATATGTGCAATATCACTTAAAAATCCTTAATCTTCCACCAAATAACAGCTTAAAGGATAAAACTGAAAAACTTTAAACTATAAAATTAACCGCTTTAAGATTTAAGCATTTATAATTCACTGACTCTTAGAAATCAAAAATTTATGAAAATTTAGTAGTTAATACACTTTTAAGCACTAAAAGCCATTAAATAAATTAAAATTTAAGCAATATTCCACTTTCAAAAAAGAATTTGGTTATACGTTACAAACGTTAAACATTGCAACAGTAAACACTTCTCATACTTTTAATAAACCATTGATTTATGACACTTAATATAATATTTAAATAAATTTTAATAAATAACAAATCAATAAACAAAACTCTTAACTAATAACAATTATTAAACTCTTTGATATGCATATCACCGTTTCAGATCCCAGGCTTTGAAGCATACACCTTCCATTTGCTTCTGTTTTGAGCTACATGCTTCCAGTTCTTCCAGATCTTTCCCAGCCAATTTTATCCAGTTAGCTTTGGGCATCCCGCTCCTTCTTTTACCAGAAATATACTTGGTTCTTAAAAAATTTCTAAAGCTCCTGATTTGATCTAGTTTTGCAGAAACTTATTACTTTCCGACCTTTAAAAATGGTTCTTAATATTTCCCTTGTCCAAATATTTACGGTATCGTTCTCTTTTTGGTTTAATTTCCACAATTCGGAACCAAACATCACTGTTAGGCGAATTATGGACTTGTATACCGTTACTTTTCTGTTAGTTGACATAATCATGGAATGAAATAATTTTTCAATGTTCCAACGCTTCCTGAACCTTTAGCAATTCTTTCTTTTTTTAAATTTTTTGGATCACCTTTTTCTAGATTTCCGTCACTTTCCATATCTATTTTATACCTTTTATTATTAATTTTTTAACCTTTGGGCTATTGCCTTTTTGTCGTTCAAGCCTAGCCATATCCAGTATCTTTTTGTGGATTCCCCGTTCCTTTACCGAAACATCGTTTGCGATATAAATCGTATCCCTTACAGCACTTCACAATTTATATTTGCTTTCCATTACTTTAATTTTGTCTTCAAAACTAGCCATTTGAACAATAGAAATCATATCATTTAATCTGTACGCCGATGTACTGTCCACATTAACTTGAAGATTTTCCTTAATAAAATTTTTTATATGTTCTATAAGTTTATTGTATTTTATTTTATTATTAGTTTAGTGTATTGTTTGAATAAAATTTAGAACCGAGTTTCTATTAATTCTATTTACAATTCGTTCACTTCAGTTTGTAGCTTTTCCATTTACTCTCTATGTGCTTTATTTTCTCTCCTTATCTCCTTAATGTGAGACAGCATTACTCTTAGCATCTCCTGTGTGGTCTTATATTCGTCATTATTGTTTTTAAAAGAAGAGCGTAGCAGTTTTTTGCTTCTTCTAAAAGCAGATCTACCATCCTATTCCCTTAGCCTTTTTTATCCCCATATGCCTTTTTTTATCTCATCGCCGTCTGACATATTGCTTTGAAAAAAAAAAAATATTTATTTCAGTAAACCCAAAATAATAATTTGTAAACAATTGTCACAAATCAATTCACAAAATTTCCACCAATTATAATTTATAAGTTTAAACACTTGGAGCAATAATAAGGCTTTTTTTACTTTAATTTGTAGGGACATTTGGTTACTAGTAATAATTGAGTGAAGTTGGTATAAGTTTTAGTAATTCAAGACAGTGTATCGAAATGAATAAACATATTCTTGTAGGATAGATTTTGTGTTATAATTATAAATGCGAAGAATAAATAAATAATTTGTAATTAATATAAAAATAATTATTCATACATAAAAATCCTACAAATTTAAGACAGTGAAAAGACTACTTTTTTTTTTAAATCAACGATTTATGAAATTTTATGTGCAATAGTTTTTTTAGAATTTTTTACGAATAACTTGAATATCAGTAAACTCAAATTTTTAATAGTTAACATAAAACTACTTTGGACATGAATTAACACTGAATAATTTCAATTCAACGGGTACCGAACATCTCTTAATAACTAATAACTAATAAGTTTTTAAGGATTATTTAAATATAACAACTAATATACTCTTAATTATTAACAATTAAAATTAAATTTTTGTGTTCAACCCTGTTCAATTGACAATTAACAAACACTTTAAATAACAAATAGGAAAACATTTTAGCCAAATTAACTTCTCGGATGTTATATTTCTTTTTATGCGCTTATATATCAAATATTATGCTTGATAAAAACGTATACAAATATTATGCTTGATGGTAGGTAAAAAACATTAAATCTTTTCCATACCTTTTATAAGATGCACATATAGTTTTGCATCCTTCTTTAGACCCAGGCTGTACTTGGAATGAATTAAATTTTACCCTAAGCAAGATTAAAAGTGGATAAACCCCTGGCCATGATTCTGTATCAAATGATTTTCTAAAACATCTCTCGTTTAACTAAGTTGTTCTACAGGAAGACTCTTTGAGCTCGCGCTTATTTATCCTATTTATTAGTGACCTGGAAATGCATTTCTTGGAAAATAATGATTTGGGTTTGGCGATACAGATGATATATATATATATATATATATATATATATATATATATATATATATATATATATATATATATATATATATATATATATATATATATATATATCATCTGTGTCGCCAAACCCAAATCATTATTTTCCAAGAAATGCATTTCCAGGTCACTAATAAATAGGATAAATAAGCGCGAGCTCAAAGAGTCTTCCTGTAGAACAACTTAGTTAAACGAGAGATGTTTTAGAAAATCATTTGATACAGAATCATGGCCAGGGGTTTATCCACTTTTAATATATATATATATATATATATATATATATATATATATATATATATATATATATATATATATATGTACATATACATATATATAAATACATATATATATATATATATATATATGTATATCTATATATCTATATGTACAGGGGCGTAGGAACGAAATTTTTGCTGGGTGGGCAGGTTCGAAATTTCTGGGTGGGCAGGTTCGACTAGAAAGGTCAATTTTTCGTGAAAAACTAGCAGCAGCCCACCCAGCCCATACGGCTCCTACCCCCCTGTATATATATATATATATATATATATATATATATATATATATATATATATATATATATATATATATATATATATATATATATATATATATATATATGTATATATATATATATATATATATATATATATATATATATATATATATATATATATATATATATATATATATATATATATATATATCATCTGTATCGCCAAACCCAAATCATTATTGTCCAAGAAATGCATTTCCAGGTCACTAGCTACTAACTACGTAGCTACTAATAGCTACGTAAACTCCATACTACCAAACTACACCTACATATTCATATATATATATATATATATATATATATATATATATATATATATATATATATATATATATATATATATATATATATATATATATATATATATAAATATATACAGGGGCGTAGGAACGAAATTTTTGCTGGGTGGGCAGGTTCGAAATTGCTGGGTGGGCAGGTTCGACTAGAAAGGTCAATTTTTCGTGAAAAACTATTGTTTTGCCCTTAAAATTATCCTACACGAAATTGTAATAGAGCAATAAAACTTTTAATCTCTTCAACAAAGGGGCATGGCCCACCCAGGGAAATTCCAGCAGCAGCCCACCCAGCACATACGGCTCCTACGCCCCTGTATATATATATATATATATATATATATATATATATATATATATATATATATGTATATATATATATATATATATATATATATATATATATATATATATATATATATATGTATATATATATGTATATATATATATATCATCTGTATCGCCAAACCCAAATCATTATTTTCCAAGAAATGCATTTCCAGGTCACTAGCTACTAACTACGTAGCTACTAATAGCTACGTAAACTCCATACTACCAAACTACACCTACATATTCATAAACTGTTCGAAGATGAGTCCGGATTCACGTGTGGGAGTTGCATTCCATTTCTCCTATGACGAATTCTCTGATAAACGATTTCAGCAAATTTTTCAATGTTTTCAGCTCATTGTGCCGCTATTTTGGAGGCACTCTCATACGTAGAGTCAAATAATATCAAAAGAGCAGTATTAATATAATATCTATTTCATTAATCTCTTTATCCCTCCTGGAACAAAATTCATCTCTTCTAAAACTTCTTTTCTCATAGTACTGAACCACCATACTCAAACTATTTCAAGTTCGTTTATGTATTGCTTTTGTTTAGTGTCCATCACACATTGGTATACGAGGAAACGAGTTTGTTTTCACAACTATTGTGAAAACGCGATTAAGCTACGAACTTTTGCTCTTACAATGACAAATGCAAGATCTAATTAAATAAATGGCAGGATTTTGCATCTTCTACATTACTTGTGCTATTTTTATCACTTTCGGGATACATACTGTTTAGAAATCTTCCAAATACTTTGAAAAATATCTTACTAAAACTATACTATAATTTTATCTTTCACTTGTGGAAAATTTTTTTGAAATAAACAATTTTGTATTTTTTATAAAAAGTTTATTTACAAAATATGATACAGAGCATTAAAATATCAACATATAGAAAAAAAAAAAAAAAACTAAAAATAAATTAATAAACTTATAATTATAATTTTTTTTATATTTTGATCACAAAAGAGCACAAAATCTAACAGGAAAGTTCGTGATCAAAAAAGTCACATTACATTGCCCCATTATTCATAGATAAATACCTTTGAAAATTAGAAATTTATTCTTCCCTGTTAATATTATGTTTTCTTAACCCTCCCATAAATAACCATGTAGGTACGTCAAGTTGTGTTAATCCGGCACATAAGGTTCTTAGTTCAAGTATTACCTAAATAAATAAGGAAATCGCATTGTACGTCATTTTTGAAACAATTGTGCGTAGTTGATGAACAATTGCCTACGTTCTCTTGTTTTTAAATAGTACACTTTCTTGTATTACTTACGATATAAAAGAATGTATATTTTATAAGCGCGGATTTTGCTCATATAATAGTTTGAAGTTATTTTTAAAGTGTTCCATACTTTCAATACCAGCTCACTGTTTATTTTTGTTTTTGAGCTATTGTGATGTCGAACAGATAGATAAAAAAAATACAGCTATATTAAAACTTCAGTATACTGCCTTCGATATTTTGAATCCTCCTTAAAACTTTACTAAAATGCATTATAAAAATTGTCTTAAATAGATGCTTTTATTATTAATAAATTAATATATCATTATAATAAAATAGCATGACTTCCTTCAAGATGATTTTATTTAAAATAGTAATTTTGGTAAACCCTATTCATTAAGTATCAGCAGTTAAGGTCATTTGGGCTATAAAATGTTTGAATTGCCAACAATCGCTTGCATTGCGCTTGCATATGATATACAATTTATGCAGAACGGCCATTGGAGAGTTTAATATGTCTATCGTTTATAATTAAATTAAATTAATAAAATTAATTTTTCCAATTTTTTTTTTTTTTTTAACTGAAAGTTCATTAAGAAAGACCACAACAACAGATTGTAGGAATACCTTCATATATAGTTCTCTAGTTACATTCTTGTTTAGAATATTAGAGTAATGTTGATCAGAAATATTTGAAACTATGGTCCGACACTTCCTCTTTTTTCCTCATTCATTTTTTTTCCAAAAGTTTGTTCATGAAAGATTTAATTAATTTTGCTTAGAAATATTTACAAAAAGCCTTAGCATATCTATTCGTGATCTGCAGAACAAAGGCTCCATATTAGCTTAAAAATCTTTGTGAAATATTTTAACAATCACTTTCCAGTTGATGTTTGCTGTAAATTGATTATTTATTACAAAGTTATTTTTCTGTGAATTCACAAATGTTTAATTCTGCAGGTCAGAATTATTTCTAGCATTTAGCCAATGAAAGTGATTACAAACACTTCAAATTTGTGGAATTAGCCAAGGCAAATGTACTTTAGTCTTATTATACTTATTAAAATTATGGATTATGATGTACTAAACGCTTGAAACTTTTATTGGCTAAACGCAATCAACTGTCTTAATTCAAAAGTTTTTTTTGTTCTAGACCATTCGTTACGACTTAAATAAAATAGTTACATTTAATGGCATCCACAACTTTTCACAACCATATTTTTATATTTTTTTAATGTCACCTCATTTTCATCCCGAAAATATAATACAGATATTGCTGATAATTTTGTGGGTGCACAACATGGTTTTGGCACATTCGTTGGATTCATTAAATGAACTAATGTTTGAACAATTGCGTGATTTGTTGCATTCATGTGTGCATTTAATGGAAAACTGCATTCACCGGTGCAATAAAATGCTTCAAAACCAGTTGGAGCAATTATCCAGTCTTGCCATTGTAAATCTTGAAAACTAACGAATAATGTTTGTATTTGGCAATTTCTTGATTGTCCAGATTCTGTGAATTTAATAAAAGGGTATATTTAGAATTCTTGGATTGGCAAATGAATCAATTTTAATAAAATATTTAATAGACTGGGTGCTCAAAAGCAAATCATATCATTTATAAATACAGTGCTAAAAATTGGTATATAGCTTAATTTAATTTAGTGTTCAATTTTTTCCTGAAAGAAAACATTCTGAAAGTGGGTCCTTTTTTAGAACCCGTAAAATTTTCAACTGTCTCTATAACTTCAAATTGATGGACATCTGTTTTTTTTTGTTATTGTAATATGAATATCATTCAAAAACAAACGTAAAAAGAATTTTGTACAACATGTGATAAAACGGAATGATATTTGTCCGACAATTTCAAAATTTTCAATTTTAAAACGGTTATAACAATAACAAAAAGGTAGGTATCCGCCAATTCGTACCTTGTCGAGACTGTCGAAAACTACAGACTCCATAAAAGAAAAGATAATTGTAATAATGATAATTAAGCTAAATACAGATTTTTAAAAGGGTATTTATAAATGATAATGATATGCTCATGGATACCGGGACTATAACTAAAAATATGATTTGTATGAGTGATGAGGGTGAAATTTACTTCAAGAAAGTATTTCAAATATATGATTGTATCAATCACCAATCATAATTTAATACATTTCATTGGAATTATTGTCTCTGTCGCTATAATAGTATAGATACTACAAAGCAAATTCGGTTTGTTCATGACTAAAAAAGGCTTATCAAAATGCCACCAACTTGAACATTATTTAAACATCAAAGCAGATAACTTAAAGTAAATGAAGCATCGTGGAGATGATTTATTAACGTTTTTCTAAATTTGCGATATCACAGTTAAGAAATTTTTACAAATTCATTTTGGATTATTATAAGTATAATGATATCTTCATACCATTTCATATTAATAGCTATTAGCTACCATATTTCAAAATGATATAAATCCTAATGTAGTTTTTTATTATATATATCATATCATATCATATATTATATATTATATATATATATATATATATATATATATATATATATATATATATATATATATATATATATATATATATATATATATATATATATATATATATATATATATATATATATATATATCATATTATATCATATATTATATATTATATATATATATCATGTTAAAGCTGTTCATGTAGAACATTTTTGGTATGCATATTACTTATTTTAATCTTTTTATTCAAATTATTTGAATAAAAATACGCTTGAAGTAAAATCAAACTGCATATACGAAGAAACCTTTATGAACATAAAAATGGCTAAACTAGCCAAAATAGATTCAGGGATATACAAAATGGAAATTTCGCTTCTTCAAATTCATAATATAATTTATTTGCGGTTACAAGATTGTCTTGTAAAATTCCAATGTATTTGCAAATTGTGTCAAATCTAAACAATTTACGAAAAAATGATGCACGCTATTTCTTTTCATTTTTGAGTTCTCATCTTATTATTAATTTGTAGCATTAATATAGATACTGTGGCATATTCTACATATTATGTTGAGTATAATAAATTTAAAAAAAAAATAAAAACAGCTGAATAACTAACTTATGCACAAAAGGAAAATATTTGGATATAGTCTGTGTTTCGAAAACCTGATGGCGAGACTGTACAGTAAGGTATAATGTTATCAAATATGACATTTAACTTTGCTAATATACAATATTGATGACATCATATCTTACTGCCCAGTCGCACCATCATGTTTCGAAATACAGACTTTATTTACGGTGGCAATTGTTCTTAGACAAGTTTTTCTTGTTACAAAACTGTATGCTGTTTTGAGTATACAAAAGTGAAAAAATTGCCTATGCCGAGAATAGTTTTTCTACAATATATGGATCGTTCAGGATATAGGTACTACGCAATGAAACATAAAACAATCATTAAAACTAAATAATATAAATACATATTTTGTACCAATCATTGTATCTCGATATTTTCTGGGCGAATTATAATTTGATTTTCGTTTTCGACCAATACCCCGAGGTTTTCGTTTCTTCATTGAATTTGGAGAAGCCTTAAAGAATGCAACCATAAATGGTTGTTTGTCAGGATCACCTTTTGTATTCACAATGCCAATATCGTCCGGTTTAATTTCATGACCTTGAAAACAAAAAAATAACATTTTAGTAAAAATAAATTTATTTTTATTTTATTATCACACAAAATGAAAGGAGTCATTAAGACAAGTATTTAAGTATTAAATAAGTGTTACCTGGTTTATCAACGGAATGTACAGACAGGTAAATACCAAGATTAGAATGGGGAAATGCTACCCATGTATTTAATGATCGTGTAACATTTAGTTCTAACCATCCTTCATATGTTGCTGTCGTATTCACAGCCGTTATATATTCTAATTCTGGTTCTCTGAAATAAGATAATTTTATTTTTAGAGAATCTATATATAAAATGTCAAATAAAAAATTAGTTCAGGCTACTTTTTAACTCTGTCAACCGATTTTTTGTTTTGTTTTGTTTTGTTTTTTTTTTTTTTGATGGTTATTGATAATACTAAAATTAAGAAAAAAAATTAAATTAAATTTCATCTTTTTTTAAATTTAAAAAAAAAATCACTTCCTAAAATTAAAATTAGTGTATATATTGTATATTTTGTTAATTAGTTCCAAGTTTAGTTTGTAAACTAGCCTTTGGCTAGTTTAAATCAAGTGGTTTTTAAACTTTTCCACAAATACAAATCATTTAAAATAACACATAAACATTCTAAAAGATTCATACAGTTGTTTTTGTCTTAGGCACATCGCACATGAGGTGATTTGCGTGAAATCGGCGATATCATACATATGATTTGCTTATGGAAACCAATGTATAGTCGCACACGACGTGATTTTCGTGATTTGAAATCATACATGTGATAAAAAAATCGTCGTTAAAATCCTTCGTTCTTAAAATCATATGGGCAACTTTTTTTTATTCTTCTTTATACAGTCATATAAATCAATGTTTATGACAAAGATAGATACTTAAATAATGTTTTTTTAATATTTAAACATAAAAACTTGTTAATGCTTGTTTATATACAAAAATAAAAAAGGTTACATTCATGTCCTGAACCATATAGAACAGGCTTAATAGGTGCATCTTATAAAGCAGATTATAAATTTTTTTAAATACATACATATGCTTTAAAGAAAAGGAACGAAGAGTAGCGAGTATTAAGTAAATGCTTATAATATCCTGCAATATTTATATCTTTGAATACATGCTATACTTTTATCACATATATGGTATTGTTGCAACTGTTGTGTCGTATACGGATAGAGATTACTTTCTATAAGAAAATTACATGTACGAAATCGCACTGTGTAAGATATGCATAATCAAATACTGAAATCGTAAGAATTCCATCATGATGCGACAACAATCGTATGTAAATTTACATTCGTAAGCAACGTTGTTAAATACATAATAGCTTTCACCTATAGTATTACTCAGTTAAATGCTTAACCTAAAAAATTTCTAGACATATTTATTATTTGTGGATAGCAAAAAGGGAAAAACCTCTTTCTCTAGGTATACTTCTCCTACTTGTTGTAGCAACGTTGCAATAGATACAACATTTCTTCATTATGGCAGTAATGACGTTCTGAAAGAGTTTATAAACTTATTTTCTTATAACACTTTTCAAGCGTCAATATTAATTTCATTCATTTCAATGACAGGGTAAATAAACAGAAATGAACTTTAGACTTATTTTATAAAATTAAGCCAATACATCTTATACTATTAAATACTAATTCTTATTATTATGTTATGTTTACAAAATGAACTGTAGAAATATAGTAATTGTACAGTGGCTATTATCTGTATCTATTCTAATCACATTAAACAAATAAAACAAGTTAAGGTAACTAATAACAGAGTTAATTTTTTAGATATTCGATATAACATTGAGCATCAATGTTTGAACTACTTTAATCATTAGCATTCATAAAACACTCTAATATGTATACAGTTATAAATATAAATATATATATATATATATATATATATATATATATATATATATATATATATATATATATATATATATATATATATATTTATATTTATATATGGTTTAGTCATAGTATATTAGTATTAACCCATCTCAGTCTCCCGTTCGTCATCAAGATAACTGTTTGAACATTTTTCGGAATGTTTATATTCGCCACAGTTTAAGCTAATTAACAGATTCTTATTATATACGAAAAATGTTCATTAGTTATCTTCATGACGAACGGGAGACTGAAATGGGTAAATACTAATATACTCTGACTTAACCTTATATATATATATATATATATATATTTATATATATATATATATATTTATATATAAATATATATATATATATATATATATATATATATATATATATATAAGATTTGTAAGACGAAATGCGAATTTCAAATGGCTTAAAGTATAATCTATTATAATATATATTATTTATTACTTGTATGTATTTCATCCTTTAAGACACTGTATATACATATTTTGTTGTTAGTAAACAAACTATGTATTACCCCTTCTTCAAAAAACGTTACAAAGTCGGAGCAACTTCTGTTGCTCTGTGTGCGACTGAAATGCTGTGATATCGCTGATATCGGCGAAATCGCCGATATCGGCGATTTCGCCGATTTCACCTAAATCACCTCATGTGCGATGTGCCTTAGGATATGAACAATTATTTAAAATAACAAAACTCATGTAACTTTTCATGTACTAAATTTCATAAATAAAGATATTTTTAAACCGAACTGAAACTGCTTCATATTAAGAAATATTAACATTTGCGTGATTATTGTCGAATTTCGACTAAATTGGCGAACTCTAGTAACATTAATAATCTGAATTATTGCAACTTTTAACATTGAGTATAAACGAGTAGGTATGTTTTATTGCAAAAATTTTGCTCACATGTAGTAGTAAGGTTTATGGAGGTAATTTAAATTCTTCAAAACTAAAAACGGACTGCCGATTATTTTCAATCTGTTTAAAGAAATATTTTTTTTATTATAAATTTTCTGGAGGCTTTTGATTTAATATCTATCTATATCGATTTTCCTTTTTTTTTCGACGATCTATAAAACTTTTTTTCTAAACGAATTTCTGACGATCGTATGTGTAAAAAATAATTCGGTGATTAAAAAGTAGGTGTTAAAAAGTCAAGCTGAATGAATTAAAGTTGAAGTCTCGTAACATAGAAACATAAGAACAATTAAATATTAATGAAATAGTTAAATACGAATTTAGTATCGTACTGTTAACCAGTTATATACTTGTTGGTAAAGGCCCCTGTTTAACACCTAATTCCGGGGTAATTTTAATTGTATATATTTTCTTTATGTTAAGTTATTTATTTACTTTTAAGTTAGTTATAGGAATGGCCTATCCATCCGTATAGGTTAAGTATTCTCTCAATGGTTTTTATTTAAATTTTCCATTTTTCAAACGATGTATCAAAACTTGTAATCTCGATGTAACCAGTATATAAGATGATGTATTATAGATAAAGTTTAGGCTAGATGCTATAGTTGTAAGCCGACTTGTATTTATATTATGATGCTAATAAAGAATTATCAAACTAAAACTAAACCTCTGTTTTGTCATTCTGAGTAACTCCCAAAGAACCATAAAATGTTTTGTGTCATAAAATATCAGGAGAAAAAAGCGAATATTACTAATTGTAAGAGCGGAAAATATTTTGGAGAGCCTAAAGGGGAGAGGGAACAAGATGCGAGTACTAAAACGTTTTAAGATCAATAAAACCAACATTTTGTGTGTCTATTTATTTATTTTATTTTAATAATCCATCTTTGGTAATCACGATATTTCATGATGCAATATAATTAGCAACATATGTTACGTAATTATTTAGAAAAAAGTAGAAAAAGTCATAACTCCTTATAATTCTCCCTCTCTTGGTCGAGATGGTGTACCTTAAGTGGGAAAATGGGGCTTGCGAAAATCAATGTATGTTTCATAGATATACCAAAACACTTGCAGTGTTCTCATTTGCCGCAATATATGCAATAAAAACATGGTGCATTTTCCTACACAATATCCTATACTCCACTCACATCATGAATGATTCGGAAGTAGTTTAATAAATAAGGATTAAAAATAATGATGTAGGCCATTGATATCATTATGTTTAAATATACATAATTGAATTAAAAAATTAATTTCTAGGAACAGTATTCTTACATATAGATAAATAAGGGCTTATCTTAAGTATGATTGATTGTTGGCGCATGTAAATAACCTTATCTGTTATAATATACAGAACAATCACGTTTTAAACAAAATGAAAAACTCTAAGCATATCTCCAAAAAAACCGATTTTTCAATTTTACACAGAAATCAACTGGTGTTTTCGCTCTGTGACTCTACCGACTATGACTGTTATGGTGGGGTGTGCCAAGTGCAATTACAATCATGATTGATCAATTGGTTTTTGATATAAGTTTTCTTCTACTTTATAACAAATAATCTCCTACTTTCTAATTTTATGCGAATTTTAGGAAATCATATCCAATTTCATATCCAATTGATTCTATACGGATGGCTTGTGCCAATCGAAAGCTACAACCTCTTTTTTAAACCAGTAATGATGTTACGAATTCCTTTAGTAGGTACTTAAAAGTACGGAAACATAATTTCATTAATTAAACTGGAAAATAAATTTTTGCTAGTTTTAAATAAATTTTAATAATTAAAAAACACATTTTTTATAATTATTTACGTAAAATGGTTCGTCTTTTCGATTAACGCTATCGGTTTTTTTTATCAAAACTTAATTTAATTATATATTTAAGAAAAATTGATTTTCGTGACGTTTGACCCCTGATATCGTATGACGCAGACACATGATTGTATGGGTCTTTTGAGGCAGCTGGTAGAATGTTAAAACAGATTTTTATCTCTAATATAGGTCCTATAAGTTTACTCCGAATAATTTTGTTGTTGTTATGTATGTTATCCTACATTGAATGGTACTATTGCATTATTCCTCGAAAGAATCGCTCCTTTAATGAGTTTTAATTCGTTTAATATTAGAAATATAAAACAAATATGTTTCCTTGATTTTTTGTAAATTTTATTATTTTTACTTAATTATTCTTGACAAAATGTAAGGTTTTCGAATTATTCGATGACAACCATTCATTAAATATTGAATTTTTAGAAGCACAGAAAATTATTTTTTCTTCGAATTTTTCGAATTTTATCGATTCCTGAGATTATTCTTTATGCTAAAAATTTAATCACTTAGAAGGAGTATCGATGGGGTCGGGGAAGAAAGCATACAAAATAATTTGTAAACATTTGGAATTGTAAACAGATATCAATACACTTACTTTAGTCGAATTCCTACATAAAAACGTCTAGATATTTCACTATCATCATTCAAAATACAACGTCGCGTATGACATTTTGGGAGGATTTACTATGTCTACTTTTCTATTAAATTTAATGTGTTGTTGTAATAATGTATTTTATATATCTAATTTATTTTTGTTTCTTTATAAAATGAGTTAAATTCTTGTTAATAATAATTCTTGTTAATATGGTAGACACGCTAATTACATATTTGATTAAAATAATAGTAAACTAAAATATATGAATCCGTCTTCATATTAAAACTGAACACAATAGTTATGAAAAACGGAAATTCCAATTTATTAAATATTGTTGAGAAAAATTGTACATTTTATTTTGCTTTATTTATTCTTTTAATTCTGTATAGGTATTTGTTGTTTGTAATATCATATTTAAATGCTTTTCATGTGTTTAACCAGGGTGATAAGTTCATAAAATTTGACGTAATCATTTTAAGCATTTGCAAAGCATTTACCAACCTCTCCGATAACTATTGGTTTTGCATTAAAATTATCTAGTTTAGAAAATTAAAAACAGTTCCGCGCATATCAATATAATTTAAATGTATCTTGTTTGTAATAACATGAAGAGTGCGGAACAGCAGATTTTTAAATATATGGGTACACTAGCGATTGTCCGCAGTTTTGCACGAGTGGGTACGTGTTTTTAATAGTAAAAAATGATATAACTGTGCTAATAAGATACGATATGTTTTTCTCGTAATTCAGAACCATTTTGTATACCACATTTTTTGACTCGCAAATCGCTAACATATAGACAAGAATTGGAAGGACAACCACACAGCCGGGAGCCTTTTGAGCATATGCGCTCGTCTATTGTTCACTGCAAAGCTTTCTTCATTCAAACAAAGATTTCTAAAAAAATATGATAAATTGTTAATTTGAAAATCCAGAAATCCTAAATCACGGCATTTTTTATGATACTAGACTTCAGATACTAGACGATTCTGCACTTCGTTTATCTTTATCTATCTATTAATCTATGTTCGCTCCGCTGTAATTTTCGAACCCTTTGTCCGTGCTTACTACACATGTTTATTACATTCTGAAAATTCTGTATTTTTGATGGCTCCATTGGACCATCGAGGGTTCATAATAACAAATTTGCAAATTTATTATTCTTCCCACTTGCGGTTGAATAAAATGTGGAATAAAAGTATTGGAACGTATAAATTAATTATCGTAAAGAGGTGTGGCCTTTAATTTTTCAAAATTAGAATAGGGTGCACCATGAGTGATGTTGACTTCTCAACGAAGCTATTAATTTAGTATCTTAAAATCAAATTTTAATGTTTCTAACTTCAAAGAACAGACACTTTCATACAAAGATAAACCCAAACACCACCACATCCTAGTTCTTAAGCTTGGAATTTACCAAAAAACACATATTCGTTTATAATCATTCAGGATAAACGATCATTTGATTTATTAATTATACATTATAAACAAAGTGACACGCTATAAAGTTATTAAAGAATGTTTATAACAAAATTTATAAGATAGAATGTTTATTATCAAATGAATTATATTTTAGAGATTCTTACAAGATTCAAATAAAAGAAGTAAAAACTAAAATTTGATTGCGAAAATAATAAGAATAGTTGTATATGCAGGTTTCCTTTTTATCAGTTATCTGATTAGGTATCTTATTAGCGGCGGATTTACGATGATGCCAATTATGATCACAAAATTTCAGCATGACGTACGTATATACTTATTTAAATAGCCATATGTCCGTTACGAATGAGTAGCAATTTTGATATGGGATAAAAAAATAAAATGCATTTTCTGTACCATACCATTACCAAGGCTAATAATGTTCGCCTCTATGTATATATATATATATATATATATATATATATATATATATATATATATATATATATATATATATATATATATATATATATATATATATATATATATATATATATATATATATATATATATATATATATATATATATATATATAAATATAAATATAGCACATAAAATTAAAAAAACTTTTAATTTTACTTTAATTTTTAAATTGATTTAAAAACATGTTCACTAAACTATTGAGAATTCGACACACTTAATTCCTGAATTTCCTTACGTAGAACATCCGAACATTTTAGAGAACGTATATGAATATTTTATTATGATATATAATTTTTATTAATTTTTACATATATATATATATATATATATATATATATATATATATATATATATATATATATATATATATATATATATATATATATATATATATATATATATATATATATATATATATATAAAATATATAAATTAAAGTAAAATTAAAAGTTTTTTTGTTTTAGATTTTTTGTTTTTATGTGCTATATTTATATGTTATATTTATTATACGCGTCCATATAATATACATGTTTCTTCCTGTGAGTGTGTGAAAACTTCTTGGTGCTCAAACTGCGTATTTTTTTTTGTAAAATCAAAAACGAAACTTGTTTATGTAAAATTTTATGCTCTACATTTTTTTTTTATTGTAAATCTTTTAACTATCTCTTACCTTTTTTTAATAATTTCAAAGAAGAATAATTAATCTTATTTTTTTTTCAAATATGAAGAAAATTTATAATCCCCAATTATTGTACATTACTGAGAACACATATAAAATATTCCAGTCGTTATATTATGTGATGTAAGTCTGACGGGCGCTGGCTGCTTGACCAATAAGTCAGTTTGATACTGACTCTTTAGAACAAAAAAAAAAAAAAAATTGAATAGTACAAACCCTTGTATAGTCGTCACCACTTCGTATACAGTCACAGTATATGTTTTAGTTGAATGCTTTAGCTTTGAATATTCCATATCTTGATACAAACGAATTTCAGCACTCATAATTGTTTCACCAGCAGGAATTTCTGATACATCAAACCATAATCGTTTGCCACGTTCATGGCGTACGCCACTAATCTGATTATCTAAAATAAAACAAATAAATACTTTTGTAATAATGAAAAACACAATTTTTATCTTTTTAATTATATTTAATAATCCTTGTATATATTTTTTCATATGTAATCTTTGAGAGATTTATTATTTAACAATATAAAACAATTAATTGACTTAAATCAAATACAATAAACAAAAAAAAAAATTATAAATAAATAATATTACGTTTAAAATATATTTACAATTCAAAATTAATGATGAAAACCAGAACAAAAAAATTCACATCAAGGCAAATATCAAAATATCCAAAAAAACCAACAATTACAAAATGTATAGGTATAAATTAAGTAGTATATTTAATAGGTAGACTGTGTGAATATTATATGAACAGGCTTAATTTTATATGATTTCTATAGACAGTAAATATGTACAGATATGACGGGCCTACTTTATATGTTCCCGATTTTTCACATTCAAAATATCCGACGTACTGCTTAACTATAACTTAAACATTTAGTTAATGCTGGAAATTCCTATTTTTCTCATCGAATATTTATTCTCTCACATTCTTCAACCATCCCACCCAGTCAATCCTCTTCCATTTAACATTAAATTGAAATGTCAATGCTTCATCATTCAATTAAGCCGAATTAAGTCTGAAAATTGAGGGCGTACAAAAATATATCCAATGGGAAAGTTTTGGATAATTAAAAGATATCTATAACTCTGGTGCTGAACATTTTTTCTTCGTAACCTCAAAATTTGCGAGAAAAATACAAAATTTAAAAAAAACGTAAAAAGTTAAAAAAAACATTGTTCATTGTTCCGTATTCCAGCTTCTACCTCATTGATTATGCTATTATCACAAATCTATTTCCATAATCGTCTCGACAAAAGTCTAATATGTGTACAGAGAGTTCAGAACAGTTTCAGTTCTTACCGAGCGTAGAAGTGTTTTTTAGCTATCAAAAGTTTTTATCATTAATTCAATATCAACAATTTCTGTCATAATAAGTGGAAATATATAAAATAAATACTACTACAACTGAGCTTTGATGTAAAATAAAGTGCTACAAAAATAAGAGTTAAAAGTTAGTACGAAAATAATCGTAAATTATTAAAATTATTAAAACTTCTAAAAAATTTTATAATAATAGATATTTTATATGAAACATTATTAAATTCGAGTTAAGGAAACAACAATTTATACAAAATAACTAAGTAATTGGGTTTATTATAAAAATAATGTTATAAACCTGTACAGAGACGTACTTAGATTACTGAACATTTTCTAATTTATATTATAATATAATTATCAAACACCAATTTTTCAATAATGAATGAAGAAATTAAGAAAATGTTTTTAGATAAAAGACAATAAAAAAGAGAAGAGATATAAACAGCAGTACGAATAATAAATTGGATGTGGTAATATCTAAAGAAGTTAATGATTATAGATATAAGAGCTGCGTAAAAGAAATATACTTTTCTTTGTGATCGAAGAAGGTAAGGAAAGTTATTTTGAGCTAGAAGAGACAATTTTGGACGTTGTTAAAAATTATATGAAAGTTGACTTCAATGTTTTACAAAAATACTAATTCATGATAAAATCAACACTCACAATAACATTCATCTTTATAAATATCAATGCAGATTCGAATTAAAATAAAGACTGCCCTCAAGATCTCCAGAAAATAATAATAATATAATTAATGATACAACGAAGAGAATTCGACACACATATCACAAACAGTGATTCAAAAGATCAACAATGATGACAACAATATGAGAAACTAGAATACTGCAATAAAATTTAATGAATAGTGTAAGTCTAATCCTTGAAATGTAGATTTAGTAACTACTGAAACACCAATAAATAACAAAAAAATTACTACTCTCGAGATGTGTGCAGGACAACATGACAGAAAGTGTTAAAATTTCAATAGTTAGGTTTAAAACTGAACTGGGAAAATTTTTTTGTAGAACTTAACAAACTAGTAAGAAATCACATTCGAAAAGACATAAGGGATATGGATGATGTTTTAGTAAAGGACGTGATAAGTAAAACCGCAGCTACCAAGAAACTAAAACGCCAATTAAATGAGATAGTAAGCGTTGCTATCATATGCTAAAAGTCATTGTATGAACCACAACTGACATGTAACTTGAAGGGGATTATATTCTATTGTTATCCGACGAAGACCAAAACATACCCAATATCTGTGCGTAGGAAGTGAAATCAATATAAAAAGTTCTCAGGTCTGATAAAAGTGCCCACAGTGGGGAAATTTATAAGGAGATTCAAAAAATAATGGTGCAAATTTGATAACTGTTGTCATAACATTATTGAATTTAATTATATTCAGTGAAATTATACCGCCACAGAGTCCAAAAAAATTCAACATGTGTTTGATTTTCAATAAAAGGAGGTCCACTAAATATGAAAAATTATAGACCTATTAGCATAATAGAAAATATTTATGAAGTATATTTGCCAAAATAATTTTATAAAGAATAAAACACTTCTATTAAGAATGTATATGTGCTCAGGATCAAGCAGCTTCAGAGATAGATACTCCACAACTGGCCATTTACAAACCTTTAGTCAAGTAGTTGAAAAATACAAGAAATACAATGGTACAATTTATATTTTGTTTGTCTAACTATTATAAAGCTTTTGAAAGTTTCAAACATTGTTTAAAGTCTCTAAAAACAATTTGAGTCCCTGATAAATTTATCAAAATAAGTGTGATTTGTAGAAAACAGTGCACAAATAAAAATAGCATATTATTCAATTGTTATTTGAATCATGTTTCAAGTTTACTTTATTGGAATTGCTGAAAAATAAAAAACTGAGAACATACCAAAGAAATATCTATGCTAAACTACAGGTTTACTAATAGGTTAAGCTTTAACACTATTAGATCAATAACTAAATTTAGAATATTAGTGTATTAAAAAATCGAAATGAAAATGGGCTAAATCTATAACGGGATCGACATCGATCAATAATTAGATGGAGAAATGATATTGCTAGGTTTGCAGTTGGTCTGTGCAGTAGAACATCTAGACATAGAGAAGAATGGATGGAATTCACTAGAGAAGGCCTCTGACAAACTACATGGGGTAAGAGGCCTGAATCAGGCTATTTATCTAAAATGTTTACACAGAAAAAACTTAGTGATCAAGGTACGGGAGACGTTTTTACACACCTGACTATAAACAACGTCATATGTAATTTTTAGCTAAACTCAACCGTTTAGGAGAAAATCCAAATTTTCTCTTTTCGGGATCATCACGTTTTTCATTCTAAACAACCCTGTAAGATCCGTTGGACTAGAGCTATAACAAATAAAATAATATGGCGGTAAATATATATGATTGCAAATTTTTTAATTTATATTATTTGAAATTATTTTCCAAGGCTGGAAGGTAAAACTTTGTCAATTACTTTTTTCTAAATTTACAGTTTCCTTGTAGACTCTGCAGTTTTCAATAATTAAAACCACTTTTACCCATCAGAGATCCAAAGCAAAGCAAATTAACTAAACATTTCTAGAAAGACAATTATCTACACATAAAACGTGACACCATTCAATATGGGCAATATTATTGAAAATGTTTGAGTTGATATTTCGGAAAAAAAAGTACCTACTTGTTAAATATTTACTTTTCTGTCTTGGAAAAACAATAAAGTTTAAATAAATTTATAATGAATGTTTCAAGTAACAAATTTAATTAACTTTTCAATGATATAATTTTATAGCCTAACTGTTATGGTTGAAGCGCCAATCAACCGGATGTTACAAGGTCTTCTATAATAAAAAACATGATGAGTCAAAAAAATTGAAAATGGGGATTTTCCTTAAAGCGGTTGTATTTAGACAAATATTATATACAATATTTTTTTTTTTTTTTTTGTATTTGAGCTGTAGAAAGATGTCCTAAATTTCGATCACTTTTTGCGTATCATGTAACATAAATTATAAAATATCTACATGAAATGGTGCATATTGTATTATATATTCAGGCTCAAAATTAATATTTAAATAGAGACAATTAAGCAAAACAGCTTAACACGCCGTTCAAATTGTAGTATTTATAAAAATTGTATTTTATAAATTTGAATAGATGTCAAACATTTTTTTTTTTTTTGTGAAGTATTTATACTTCCACATATTATAGGATATCCATTTCACTGTGCTTTATCCTTTATTTCTAAAAGAAAAGCATGTAAATTAGGATGATGCATATGGTTTCAGAATTGACTTGGAATTTCAAAAAAGTGTGATGGTCGCCAAATTTATAAACTCGTCAAATCGATGACTATGTTATAGTTTTACTTCTCTTGTACAAAATGTTCACAAATGTAATAAGCTGGGCACCTCGTTGAAAGGAAGTCAGTTCATAGAAAATGGTTTTTTACTTCTAATTTCCAGACTATTATTATGATAGTTCCACAAATTCAAATTATTATTGCTAGCTAATTCCAGTATAGGGTTCCAAATAAGAGTGTAGTAACGTGGAGAAACATAATTGTGTCTAATGTGTTTAATTTCCAAGTGTTAAAATAATCAGTAGACATTATTATGCAGCGTTTGATCATTTAAAAGTAATAAAAAAATATTAGCAAAGCAAGAGTTTAGTTTTCGATGCTGGAATTTGGAAGAAGAGTTTGAATATTGAAGTGTTACCGATCAGCATGCGGAATTGATACGCATAGATTATTTTCTTTGGGATTAAATCAAAGTAAAAGTCTATGCAAACAATGCACAAACTTTGTATCATCCGAATTTTAACATTCATACGACCATTGTTGATATAGCATAGTCACACCAGTGTTTATTTTTTCGATATTTATAAAAAAATATGCGATGCGACACAGAACTTTTCTACTATATATTGTTTTTACTAGGACTATTTAGGGTCATTCCATTCCAAATCATCAAAATAGGCATTATTGGACTTTTCGTCAAAGAAAAGGAAATAATTTTCTTTTTATTAAATATTACGTAATAACTGAGTGGCACCCTCTTCAAATGAAAAAAAAATAACAAAACTTTCCATCTGAGTTATAGATTGTTGTAAATGGTATTATTGGTAGCTTCCTTAAAACGTTTTCTTGAGAAAATATCGGATTCAAAACTTCCTTGCGATGTACAGATGCAAAATAAAAATGTATTTTTTATTTTCAATCATACAAAATTTTCTGTACCATTAAGCTAATAAAACTAATTTCATTATTAGCGATTTTTAATTAAAATTAATATCCACCTCCTACAATATCAGAATAATCAATTTCAATAAAATTCATATCAATAATATAAAACCATATCATACTTCTAACTACAAATTTTATAAAAATTTAAAAATTAGATGAATGGTTCACGATATTATCGATATTTTTATTAAAATACCCATTTGCTACATCTTTGGAATGGCTTGACCATTTAAAAGCATTTAAGTCAATTTTGCCACATCGAAAAATCTTTTGTCCCCCTCAAAAAACAACTTAAAAAAAAAAAAAAATATTTTTTGGTTTAAGCCTCCTGAGATAGAGAAGTTGGCCCTCTGGTTTAAACAAATTTACAATTAAAAATTGTCTCATGGTTTAAACCTAATATAAAAATTTCAATACATATGAATAATATATAATGAATTATTGAAAGAGTAAACCAAATATCCGTAAAAAAGAAACATTTGTAAAATAAACAAATCAGAGCAGTATTTGAATAAATTAATGATAAAGTTAATATTAAAGAATATAAAATTTTTTTTGTGTACTATATATCAATACTTAAATTTAAGAATATAATAATAGAAAAGAGAAAAAAAAAGATAGGCATATTCTATGAAAAATAACAAAAGTTGAATATTGAAATGAAATTTATATTGTTGACATTTCAAACGAAACGAAAAAAGATTTGACAGTAAAAAGAGATAACCACATAAATCTATACGGTATAACGTTCAAAGGGAATGAGATCAAAGTACCTGAGTAGTAGAGAATGAATATGTGTGCGAGCACACCTCCGTAAAGACATATAACAATCTTGGAGTATTGCACACGAGTATTGTTTATATAAATATTCCATTATTTTAATTCAAAATTCAAACTCGGATTCTGTACAAGTGTTATGTATGTAACATAATTATATATGTGAATAAAATGCATAATAATTTTCATCAGAAATAAACCCAAAAATAATCCTACTCCTGAAATTCTATATTTAGCTCCTTGAATCATGAAGTTCACACTTCTAGCGCGTTTGAAATGCACACACGATTTTTTTTATAAACATTATTTATTTTACTTCGAAGAATAAAATTATTTTTTTACTAATTTTGCTAATTGGAGAAGGAAGAACTTCTATTAAATTAAATATTTTTTTTAAAAATGAAACCTTATATATAATTTTTTTTATAATAAACCGTAAATCATGCCGCTCATACCGCTTGCAATTAAATCTTATTCGGAAATTACTATTTTATCATGTAGTGATTACAATTCATTTTTAATCTTTAATTGCTTTTTTAATACGCTTTTTTGTTTTCGACAATCTTTAGACTTTTTGTCTAAGTCTTTCATAATCTGTTTTACATCTTCTTACTGCATACTTTAATATTTATATACGAAAAGCTCCATCAAGTTGTAGCTTTAAATCTTTAAATCCTTGCTAATGTATTAATAATAATTTTAAATTTAAACAATGGAATGTATACTACATAGTACACACAAAAATTTGGTAAACTCTATAAGAAGATTTAATAAAATTATCTAAATACATACCAGTGGGCGGTAGAATCTGAAATTAAAGCATTTTGGTAAACAAGACGTTTTATAATTTTCAAATTTCGCGAAAAACAAAACATTTTCAAGAAAATTACATGAACAAAAAAATCAAAAAATACTTATCCAAATGTTATGAAATTAGTTAAGCACAATCTTAAAATAAAAACGGAGGGCAAGTCGAAGTGTTTTTGGAATAATATTTCTAAATGTTAAATCAAATTTTGAATTATACTTATTCGCCTCTTAATGGTCTATATATTTACTTAAATGGCTAAGTCTCTAGTGTTTCGGATACGAGAAAATAAAAAAACATATTTATATCACATAAAATTCTATGTAACAGTCAGCTGATTTTATGTTTATCACGTTTAGCCGATTTTCAATTTTTTTAATTACGATGTTCTAGAATAATCGATTTTGACACGATATAAACTAATAATGTAAGCCTTTAAAATATTACACCTTCACACTTAATCATAGATGTCTCATTCTGTTATACAAAATCCCTTAAATACTGCCATGCAGTTGAAAAACAGCCAATATAAAAATATATGGAGTTAAATCAAATATAATTTAAAATTTGTTACGCTAAACATAAACAAAACTTACATGACAAAATATTTGCCCTCACATGTTTGAAATTGCCAGATAATTAACAAAATGGCTTTAACATTTGTTATTGAATGATCTTTCTACTACAATAACAAAAAAACGGTTGTCTGTCGATAATTAATAAAATGACTTTTACATTTGTTATTAAATGATCTTCCTACTACAATATCAAAAAAACAATATCTGTCGATTTGAAGCCTGTGGGGACAAAAATTTTATCACCTACAAAAATAGTAAAAACCCACTATAATTTTTGTAGAGGAACAAGTTGTTATACTAATCACAGCTAAGCTACATACAAATTTTTAGAAGTAAATTTATAAACGATATGACATGCTTTTGGGCACCCAGCCTAATACATTGATCAGATTTCAGTCTGCTAATTTGATGACTCCATATGGACTGCATATTTTATCTAGCTGAAACTTGGTGAGATCAATATTGTCGACGCCAATTTTAATTTGGTCAAATAGAAGAGACTTATTGACAGCAAAACATTTGTGTGAGGGATCAATGTATTAAAATTTCACTTGACTAAATACATATACACATTTGACGTCATTTAAAACAAAAACACGGTAATGTAATTTATTTTATTACATCTGACTTCATTAGAAAACCACCTAAAATTATTGTGTTGTAGCTGCTTTATTGTTTAGCGTATTAAAAGCCTATGATCCTAAGTATTATCGGAGTCTTCATTTAGCATGGTATTAGTATAAACTATATTAGTAAACTTAACCCCCATCGGAAACTCACTCATCGCCAACTCTTAAAATTTAATTATTTTTTGTTAATCAAATGGTCTATGGCATGTACGAAACATTATTAAAATATTCATTTAACGTTCAAAGACGATAGTAGTAAGATTCATGGTAAACCTTAAAATCGAATTATTAATTTTATAGCTGACATGCTTTATAAATGACATGACTCTCCGTATTATAATCAAAATCATCATTTAACATCAAAAGACTCTAGTATAAACCATTCTAGTAGTCTTCACCCCTTCGGACAACGATCATCAACCCTAAAAATCCAATTTTGTATATTTAAATAATGTAAATATAATCATTAGTCTAAACATTTATACTGAACAATATAATAGAAATTTAAAGAATTATCAGGTGCGAATTGCAGAATTAAAACGACGAACTTCCCAATTAAAAGAATAAAAAAGCAATAAGTTGTTAACTTTTACGAATATGGAAATTTTATGTAATTTTTTTCAGTATTTATTTATCTTTAAAACCGGCTGGGTTAATTGGAAACTTAACTTCATTATTACATAAAATATTTTTTATATATAAATCATATTGTTTTTTAGAAATCTTCAAAAACCGGATCTGTAGCTAATTTTTATACAAAAATTTGATAATTCAGGCCTTGAATAACTTGAATAACTTTAATACATAAAATGTACGTTAGTTATATTTAATTTAATATATAGTTCACAAGTTCTATGTAAGAAGTGATTTTCGAAACAAGAACATTGCTAGAACAATGTACTAAATTTTGATTAAACTTCATTAACGAGTAGTAATTTTTCAATCCACATCGTTAATTTTATTAAACGTCTACCTATATATTCAATATCTACTATATATTCAGTGGAAATTTCATTTCATTTACACAGTGATGCTTTAAATAAATAAAAAATGTAAGTGATTTATAATAATTTTCAATTATTGAGAGTGAGCCTAATTTGAAACTAGTGAGTGATTGGAATAAAATAAAGTAAGTTTGCTATTGTTTAGAAAATTAGAAATATTTCTAGGTTCAAAGCTGTCACGAAATCTTTATTTATGGTTTTTCATCATAATATATCATATTTTGAAATCAAAAAATTTAAAATGTTTTTTTTTATCACAGCATCCTTAAATTATTTTAAAATATATTATTCACTAGCTGTCCCGGCAAACGTCATTTTGCCACATATTTCTAATTAACTTCAACATTTTCTAAGTATAATAACATGTTGTTAACAACTTTCCTCTATTTCTTAATACTGAAAGCTAAGGCAAATTATAAATAATGATATTAATATATATTTTAAAGCATACCCGGACACGTTGCGGTGACAATTGATATTATCGATTGCATGCAAAATTTGAAGCAAATTGGACGAAGGAATTCCGTTGTCCCATACAAACTTTGCCTCTGCTTTTCATCCCATTAGGGGTAGAATTTCAGAAAATCTTTTCTTATGGGATGCCCGGTAATTGATGTGTAGCCCACTATTTGGTGTGGGATACCCGTGACACGAAATATTTATATATACACTCGTGTTTGATGTGGGGCACCCGGTACCTCGTGCAGCCACAATTCGTGTATATTGTGTTATGGTTCTCATATACTTGATGAAAAATAGTAAGAGGAAGTCCAGAACCACTAATATAGAAAAGAAGAGATAAATAAATTCTATTTTGAATAGCTGACCCGGGTAAACATTGTTTTGTTATATAAATTATTTCTAATTAACATCAATATCAATATCTCCTAAATATAATAACAATATTCTCAACTGTCTATAACTAAATAATGAAGCTGCGGCAAATCAGAATAAATTATAATATTAATTTATATTTTTAAGCATACCCACCCGGTTTACGCGTTGTTAAATTGTTTAATTGTTTAACAATGAGAATTCATAAAATATTATAAATATCCAGTGTATACAGTTATAAACACATTTATGGTAATCTTTATTGTAATTACATATGTATTTATTGGCGAAATTCCGGATAAAACTTTATTGGCGAATAGAAACATTTTTTTTATTTGCGAATACAAACATTTTACGTAAAAATATTTCAAAGATTCTTGTTTTAAAAAAACAAATATTTTTTTTATTTGAATATATTTCTTACGGTTCAAAAATTGAATTCAATGGAACGAATGAAATTTTTTCACGGGCCGATGGACGGCCTGACAAAAGAAAATTGATAAATAAGGTGATTCTGAAAAGTAAACACATAGCAGACTCATATTTAATAACATTTAAAATTGGCATTTAACATATAATACACTTTAACAAATTGTGTATATCATATATGTCGAATATAATACAATAATTTACAATAATTTAATGATAATTTTTTTAAAGTAATTTTCGAATTTACTTGACTTTACTTTTAAGTTTACGTAAAAATATAACTCTTTAGGAGTAGAAAATAAAAATCCACTCAACTCTAAATGGCGAATTAATGTTATTCGTGAGTGCCTCTTTAAACAAACATGCGAATTTATCAGAAACTATTTATTTCATATTTCGGTCACTTATTGAGTTTATTAAAGAGCATATTCTGTGAAATTTTTAAGACAATCCATAAATACAGGATAAAATTTATGAACCAATTTTAATTTTGTGCACTTCAATTTATAGCCTTTTAAAATATCTCATTTTTTCCTTTCCCTTTTAAAAGCATAATTCAGCAGATAATTCGAAAAAATCGAAATGAAACCATTTTTTTATAACTTTAACCGCTTGCGCTTTTTGTTATTCCCGGAAATTCTTTTTTTTATGTTTTGGGTTGTACTCCATCCCATTTTGGTATAGGCTTGTAGTTAGTATCTAAGTCATATTAGTATCTTTTCTTTAGTGTAATGAATTATGTTACGTAAAAATTTCAACGCATTTTAATTTTATACTTTTTAATTATAAGGGAAGGTTTTGGAATCGCATTGTAAATCAAATGCGGGAATAACCTCATAAAAATGATAATAATCAATTTGAATTTGACCGTATCAATTTGAAGCAGGTATGAAATTACAATTTATCTTTACAATTAAATTTAAATACAATTAAACGAATTCGATCAATTGGGTTATTTGGATACATATTCCAACTTTTAAAACAAGATAAAAGAAAAGTTTAAATACAAAAATGTTTGTTTTTGAAAGGAAACATTTATTTTACACTTTTTTTTATTAAACAAGTTAGATGACTACAATTCCAGCTCAAATACAGTAAAGGCGGTATACATAAATGACATGTAATATACATTGTATTTCTTTCAATTAACTCAAAAGGTACTTTCCAAATGTTATAAAATTTGAAATGTACAACATTGACATGAAAACCTAGTGCTTTTCGAAGGGTTTATAGAGAAAAAAATTTGTTAGATAAATATCAAAATTTGATTTTATATTCAGAAACGTTTTTTAACAGAAAAAACTCTTTGGAAAAAACTGGGTTTTCATATCAAATTTCATAACATTTGGATAAGTATGTTATGAGATACTTGTGCGGGAAAATTGAAAAATTTTACGAAAGGAGTGTGCTTCAGTGGTATATTTCAGTCCTCCTTAACAAAGTTCCATTTACAACATACGGTGTAGCTCTATTTTTGACGCCCATGTTTACTATGAAAACTAGTATAATAGTGTTAAAGGGGAATACCATTATTCTTTGTTTCTACACGAGTGCCTTAACTGTCATAAAAATAACAACCGCATTTAAGTCTTTTTATGCACAGTACTAATATTAACAAAGTAATAGTGATTTATTTGTGTTGAACAGCTTATTTTAATAGGTAAAGATTATTAAGAAGAAATCACTTATATATTAAACAAATTGATGAATACTGTTCCGAGGCCGCCCGGCCATTCTATCCAGTCAATTTACATTATTTTTTTTTAAGGTATTTGTGTCCAGATGACACATGAAGCATTGGATTACATCTATCTTTTGCATTTCTCAATTTATACTCAAACGCGATGTTATGATAGTTTTGTATCCAAATGTTTTCAGTTATAATAAAGATACCGGGTTGAACAAATAGGATGAAATGGTGGAGAGCAGAGCAAGGCGCAGACATTCAACTTGACGTTCAACTTTTTTCATATTTTCTCCACTTAGTGTTAGATATCTCCTATAATTCTAATCTTAGGTTCTAATTAATATAGAAAGTTTGTTTTTTCGTCTAAGAATACTCAAATTGAGTCAAATTGAGTCAAAGTGAGTCAAAACTTATCATTTGAGCTATTAAACACTAAAATTGGATGAGTTGGAGATTGTTGAGAGCACAACACACACTCACTCACTTTTTTGCGTGATTTGAATAATTAATAGTATGAAGTCTATTTTCCAAATAGACTTAATACTTTTGAAAAGCCGCATTTGTTTAGAATGTAAGATTCAAAATTTGGCATAGAAATTCACATGGAGTAGCATAATCGGTTATTGTATAATTCAAACAATATCACACATTGAATTGAATTGATAACCTTTTTTTGAAGCGGGTTAATAATGTTCTTCAATTGTTCTTCATTGAATGTTCTTCAATTTTTACTTCATTTATTTTAAGAAAAATTTTGACTTTTCAATAAAAATAAAAAAGAATTCGCTTAACGTAACAGTACGTTATAGGTTTAGAAGGTTATTAAGGATTATGAAAGACAATATTAAGGCTTATAAGACCATTCACTTGGAGATTATAAAATATTTCAAAAATTTTGCGTGAGTTAAGCGAATTCTTTTTTATTTTTAATAAAATGTCACATTTTTTTCTTAAAATAAATTAAGTAAAAATTGTAAAATATCATTATAAACTCTAAAACTTCCAAAAAAGGTTATTGATTCGATTCAATGTGTAATATTGTTTGTATTTTACAATATCTGAATATGTTAATCCATGTGAATTTCTATGCCAAATTTCATAAAGTTTATGTAATTTTGTAAAATAGATTGTTGTGTGTGTGGTATAGCAATTTTAAGTGTTTATGTATTTTTCCGATAATTTTGTGTGTTTGGAAAGACTGTAATTTAGTGATGAATATAAATTTGAAAAAAAATTCCATGTTGTCGGGGGTGAGTGTAATGTCTGCTTTTGAATTTATTAATTCAATTAGCAGACTCCACTTTTGCAGTATAAGAAAACATGATGCGCATCTTCAACAACATTACACGCACAACAAAGATCAGTGTCCTTCAAGTGGAACCGGTTAGCATAACCGTTGAACTATTCAGGCGCTTTTATCGATATCATTTGTCCACCTTTTTAGCCACTCGGCAAGATCTTTTTTTACTTTCACAGAATCGATACCTCAAGTGTATAGATATCTGACACCTAGTGTCTATCTGGATATCGATATGCAAGATTCCTGCCAATACCAGTGCCGTGTTTGTTCTATTGTTCTAAAACCACAACATATTTTCAGGCAAATTCTGCGTTGAACCCCTTCTAGTAGCTTTCTGTGTATGTTTCATTTGGAAGCTCACCTCCATCTACCTCTGATTCAAAAGAGTTTATGCGTTATTTCTGCTAAGGGTGTGGAGACGTAATAATGATGACCCAAGTAAGCTCGGGCTACTAGTATCGGTCTGTGAGACACCGTATATCGTCTGTCCAGTAGGTTTTTCCTTCTTCCTATTAGTACTCATTTTGAATAGATTAATTAACTCCGAGTATTATATTTTCCCGGTACTTGCCATATGTGGTGAGTATAATTCTATTTGGAAGATTAAAAATAGAACGAACCCTGCCGAAATCGAACCGAAGTTAGAATGATTAATACTAAACAGTAACAACAACAAAAGATATTTTTGTATATCATGATTGAATTGGATTTTTAGCTAGTGATTATATAATATTTATTAGTCCAAATATTTTTTAGCCCATAAAGTATGCACAACAAGTAGATAAAACGGCAGTACATAGCAAGGTAATGGTTGACCAGTGTCACTGGCCAATGGTGAGTTATAACCCGATTTTATTAGATGACAACTGTTCAGCTAATAAATTATGAATTTTTAGTCTTATTAGGTACATAATTTCTTTTATTCTTTTAACCGATGAGGTGCCTTTTTTACGGTGGCTTTTACGCCTATTTCATTTTTACTATATTTGTAACAATTTATGAATTAATGTACATTTTTCTATTCTGTAATCGCCTAAAGAAACTTAAAGATTAAATTTTTTGGATATACCTAGTATGGCTTCGCCATACAAATAACAAATAACAATCACATGTAATTTTAAGTGATATTGCAATAAAAGAGTAATAAATTAAATACGAAGTACAATAAATATTTCGGCTGCATAATAAAATGAAGGTTATTTCATTCATAAGACATGTTTCTAACAGCCAGCATGTTACAAATAAACACAAATTGGGAGTGATATAAATTCGGCATCCATATGCCTTTTATTTTACTTTTTTGTTCATTACATTCGCAAAAAAATGGCGCAATTATTTTGTGAATAAGAAAATGTGGATACGTTGATAAATCGTATAAGGTATTTGAGACACGTAAAGTCGAATTTTCTATCACTTTTTAAAATAATTTATTGCCCCATATACTTTTTTGATTCTTGTGATATTAATTTGATTAAAAAATCCATGGATTGATAACTCAAACTGAAGTAGCAAATTTCCGCAGAGAATCGTGAGACCCAGGTCTAGGACGGCATTTAGAGGCGGCATTTAACAATGTTAAAAATAGAAAACTCATATCATTTGTAAAATTTTTTATCCTAAATTGAAAAACTAAACTATATTTTACTAAATGAGAAAGCTGCTATTAAAAAGATATGCAGCTATGTGTATTTAAATGAAATAATGCCTCTTACTGGACAAACAAATTTTAAGATAGCGTATATATATATATATATACCGCATTTTGGATCTTTTTTTATCTTTTTTTTATAATTAATTTAAAATTGATATAAATGAATTAAAAATAATATAAAGCAAATAAGCTTAATAAAGATATCTTGATAATTTAAAGAGTAATTCGGAAATGAAGTTTTATATCAATTTAAATAATCTAGAAAACAAATGGTTTCGGTGCGATGCAAAGTCACAACGACAAAAAATTATTTGTTTATTATTAAATTATTAAATATATATGGTTATTTTTTGCTGCAAGGTTATTCAAATTTAAGTGACGAAATTTTGCGTCAGATGAAAGTGTATCTTTGTCTCATCTATATAATTATTTATTCTACAGGTACTCAGACCAAAAAAAAAAAAAAATGAACACATAGTTAAACTCGCAAAAGGAATCACTTTATATCGAAAATGAATGAAACATAAAATTTCAAAATTATCATTTAGTACAACTCTTTGAATACTCCAACTTTAGTAATAAACTTTTTTTTCCATTATAAGAACCAATTTTTCCTGAAGACGTTCATATAAATCCTTCAATCAATCAAATTTTGTGCTGCATACAATTTCCGATGTCAAAAAAAGAAACCTTGTTAGTTGATTTCAAGATCAGTCTACATTTAGTACAAGTTTCCATATCTTTTAAAATTTTTATTTAACTTTTTCTCTAAAATTATTATTTTTCTAGCTACTCTATCTAATACCCTGTTTTTACATTCATTCATTGTGTTTGTTTACATTCAATATGATAAGTATATATTTTGTTTTTAAAACTGTAAGTGTAAATTTGTGAAATAGTAGTAAAATAACAAAAAAACAAATAAAAATCACTTTTTATTTAAAAATTTTTTCATAAAAAGGTTATACTAAATACATATATACAGCGTGCCCTATTTATTTGAAATTATATGTAAAAGTAAATCAGTTCTTTATTTTTCGTAATTTTCATCAATTTGAAAATAGTTTGCAAAGTATTTAATTTGTAAATATCATATCATTTATAAATATTATACCTATTCCAGACAAATTGGTTTTTGCATTTTTAATGAGATTTTCCATTCATTGGAACTTTGTGGTGTTATTACACTAATCATACAATCATCAAATTTGCATATCTCACCTCATCGTTATAGAATTGTCGATAATTCGGAACTTTGTCACAAAGAATATTCTAAGCTTTTAATTGCTGAATAGTTTTAATTTTTTGCTCTTTCCTATCCTAAACATGGATATACTGAAATATTCGTTTTAATAATTTTTATAATTTTCATCAATTTGAAAATGGTCTGCAAAGTATTTATTTTGTAATTTTTACCATTACACTTATAGTTCAAATGCCGAACTATAAGTGTTCGAACTATAAGTGTAATTGTAAAAATTACAAAATAAATACTTTGTAGACCATTTTCAAATTGATGAAAATTACTGATATACTTCTACATATAAATTCAAATAAACGGTTCACACTGTATTTGAATAAAAAGTGACTTTTTTTGGTTTTTTTGTTTTCTTATTTGTTTAAATTATTTTAACATACAACTATTTCACAAATTTACACTTTTAGGTTTAAAAAAAAATATAATTATCATATTGAATGTAAACAAATACCAGGATATTATATTAGATAGAGTAGCTAGAAAAATAATAATTTTAGAGTTTTATAAAAAATTTTAGAGATATGAAAAATTGTAAAAATTGTACTAAATGTAAACAAAGTTTCGAACCGAAATTCAAAATTTTCTTTTTTTGACATCGGAAATTGTATGTAAATAAAATAGTTTCGCTCTCTAGAATCCTCTTTGATTTAAATAAAATATATATCTAAACATGATTGAAGAAATATCTAATATATTAACATTAAATAACTTTCATTACTTCCAGTATTATCTATCAATATTGGAAGTAACGATCAGACAGGAATATTTCATTCAACTTTGATCAATGTTTTAAAAACCAAAACTAAAGTGAACATTCCGAACTTTTGAAATTAAAATTTAGTGATTATATCCTCTTCAAAGAAGATCATTAGCCGAATTAATTAAAAAAACTTTTAAATATACTTTTATATATACTTTTTAAATTACATAAAACATATTCGCTACCCGGAGATTATTTGTGTATTTAAATGTTATTATGTTTGCTTATTATAAAATACTTCACAATCAGTTGTATATAACCTCAAAATATTTGTTTATAGGACTTTTGTATGTAACATTTTAGGATATTGAAGTAAATTGTTGATACGAAATATAAAAATTATACTGAGAAACATAATACTTTCAATATGAACAGATATATCCCGGAAATAATAATATCCATTTAATATATTATTTACTTATTTTAAGGACGATTCTAGAGAGCAAAACATCCTATCAGTTACAATATATCTTGTTATACTCTACCAAGTTAACCAAGACAAAGTTGATCATTTAAACTGTACACAGTGTGCATATTACAGGAAATACCTGTGTTCATATATCTAACTTTGGTCACCCTTAAAACTGCGGTCAGATTTTAGGAGATTGTGGCAAAGGACAAATAACTAATATTAATGAATACATTTTAGAGTTAGAATTATCATTAAGTAGACGTTAGTCTACTGCAATATTAAGAAGCGGAATTCAGTTATCTGATTAAAGAGAACATGGACACAATGATCTCATTCTTTTTAAAGCTCATTATTTTTGAATAGGAACCCTATTCTCACATTTATGTTTTTGAAAGAATAAGAAACATTTCAGAAAACAATTAAAATAATTATAATAGTTTAAAAAAACTAAAAAAACACGCATGCATGCGTAGTTCGCGCACTAGCTCTATCTTTATTACTCTCATGCAAAGGATCCGTTCAGATGCGTTCTGCAGCCAACTTCAGAGAGTTACCTACAGACAAACAAACATACGAGTGAAGCTAATAAAAGCGTGTTAATAATAAGAAAATTTGATACATTTTTAAAGAGCTGGCAATCATTTTATTAATTTATCATAACAAATTTTAAAATTGTGAAATTGATTTAGTTTAAATTAATTTAAATTAATTTTTTGTTTTAGATATTTCACAATAATAGTTTATTTAATAATATATAAATTTGTATATAGCTCTTAATATAGCTAAAACTAAATATAAAATGGATTATATTGAAGAATTAAAGTTACATGAAAATGGAAATATTAAAAACGAATCAACAATAGCAACTAAACATTTTTCGATAGATTTAGAACAAAAGAAAGTGTTAATGTATCAAGATAATACAAAAAATGATAGAAGAAACGAACACTCCAGCAAAATGCTTTGTGTTCAATATGGAATTACAGTGATAGGTGAGTTATTTATAAATCTTGATGTCTTAAGGTATTTAAAACACCATGAGGCTAACAGGAGCTTCACACGAACTTCCCAAAAGTTTCCAACGACATACAGTTCTAAAAAATATTGTAGAACCATTCATATTTTCTGTTAACTTCAAAAAAGTTGTCGATATGTAAATACAAGTAACAGAGAGAAAATCATACTTTAAAAACAAACAAGTCTAAAGTTTGTAACGACAGCAAATATTGAAGGACCAATCAAAATTTTGGTATAAGTTTGTATAGAATCATCTAAGCATCAAGATAGCTTAAAACCCGAAGACAAAACGACGTCGGTTCATTGGCTATAATGGAACCATAGAACAACTTTTAGACCATAAAAAGAATTAAAATTCAAATTAAATGTTTAAAAAAAATTGTGAGCTGCCACGGGACGCCTGGTAGATATGAAACATCGAAATAATTTTTTAGGTTACGCTAACATGTATAACGTCGTAAATAACACTATATATACTATAGGTATGCGAGATAAGTGTGGCAAGACATATTGCGCACAGTCATTTGCGCATTACCTACGACTACGTATAGTACATATATTCCATCATATAGAATGAAGATGCGTCGCCACGGTCTATATCGCCACGCCAACACTCAAGTTTAACCAATAATGTGAAATATCTGTTTCACATAATAAAAAACAACGTAACATTTTTACCCGTTTGGGTTTGCCAAAATTTCAGCTCTCATTTTGCTAATAAAACATAAATAAATGAGAATACTTATTATTATTATACTTGCATTTATTACTGTATGATGTATAGAATATGTATTCAGTGTGTTTTACTACTGTTAATGATTATTTAATAGTAATCTTAAAACGCGCCATGTCGTAATAATATTGAAATATTTTCAGTGTTTTTCTTATAATTATTATAACATGCGTTTCAAAACTATAACTTCAGGGATGGGCATCCACATATGATTTCATATTATCGAAACATTACCAACGTGTGACGTAAAAATGTTAGATTTTGGTAATCTGTACTGAATCTAAAAACTTTTCAATATGATATAACATTTTAACTAAAACGAAAAAAATAAAAACAAAATTATTTTGTTATAAAACTGATCTTTTCAATTATTACACAAACAAATTTTTAAAACGTCTAATTCTATAAGCATTATTTCTGATATATGATTTTCAATTAATTTTACATTTATTTTAGTAACAATGTCAGCGTTTGCAGTTGGCATGCAATATGGATGGATTGGGCCAACACTACGGAAATTGATGTTAAAAGAAACAAATATAGAAATGGACGGTATAATCAAAACTTCTTGGTTTGCAAGTAGTTTAAAACTTGGTGGTATACTTGGACCGTTTTTAGCTTCATTTTTAGCTGATTATTATGGAAGAAAAACATGTATTTTAATGGCTAGTTTACCCCTTTTAATAGCATGGTTGATTATAAGTTTTGCAAACAAAATGTATCAATTGGTTTTAGCGGAATTTATTAGTGGTATCGCCACCCAATCAATATTAACTGTGTTACCAATTTATATTGGTGAAACTGCATCACCAAAAATACGTGGAACTTTAGCAATATTTATTCCATTACAATTTTATATGGGTTTTTTACTAGAAAACATAATAGTGCCAAGAATATCAGTTACGTTAAATTCAGTTATTGCAATGTTAGTAATTTTACTGTTATTGAGTACCTGTTTTTGGATGCCTGAAAGTCCTTATTATTTTTTAATGAAAAATAATTCGGAAAAAGCTGAGATTTCTTTACGTATATTAACACAAAATAATTATGTCGAAGCGAAATTGGAAAGAATTAAGTATGCTATAGATGTTCAACGTGAAGCGAAAATAGGTATTTTCAAACTTTTTAAAGACCCAGTGAATTTATTGTCATTTTGGATTGTTCTGGGTGTTACATCTATCCATCAGTTTTGTGGGTTTATGGTGGTATTGCTTTATGCTCAAGTTATATTACAAATAGCTGATACTCCCATTGATGCAAATATAGGTGGTAGCATTTTATGTTCGGTTGGAATTGTAGTGCTTCTTGTAAGCATTGCTTCTGTAGACAATTGGGGTCGTAGACCATTATTAATAATATCCTCAATTATAACAGCCATTTCCCTCTTAGTGATCGGGTTGTATTTCCATCTCAAAGCGTCACATTATGAATATATTAGTTATTTAAAAATTGTACCTTTAGTTGCATTAATTTTATTTAAATGCAGTTATGGTATGGGAATCGGGCCACTATATTATGTTTACGCCAGTGAAATGTTTAACACAAATTTCAAATCATCTGCTGTTTGTTTGCTAAACTCTTACATGAGTTTAACGAACTTTATTATTTTAAAACTATTTCATATTGTTAATGATATGCATGGAGAATATTATCCATTTTATTTCTTTGCATTTTGTTCTTTATGTGGTGCTGTTTTTAGTTATTTTATTTTACCAGAAACTAAAGGAAAAACTTTAGAAGAAATTCAAATATTATTAAAAAGAAAACTGACATAGTTGTAGCATATTTTTCCACTGAGTTTATTTCATATAATAGTAAAGGAAATATATATAATAGTAAATTTTTCGAACATACTGCCGATGGAGGATTGTAGTGCAAAATGAAACGACACTATTTTCACACATATTTAGTATTTTAAATACCGATTTATAAAACTTTTGTACAATTTAATTAAAATGATAAATACTTATTTAAAAAACATGTTCTTTGATTTTTTGTATCTTAACCCATTAGCCTACTTAATAGCTGGGGAATGTAAAAAAGTGGTGGAGAAGCTCCTATTTTAGAATTCTTGTTTGTACGTATTCTTTAGTTTGTACGTGTTCTAACATCCGCTTCACTATAAAAAATGGAGAAAATAAGGGTAGTTTTCCCACCCCAAACAGTTACAGTGATAAAAAATTTTAAAATTCAAATAATTATCGGAAATTATTATCGTGAGTTTTCAGGGACGCTGATCTCGAATCCGAGGTCAAAAGCAACTGAAAAGTATTTCAATTCAATTTAAACCCCCTAGAACTGACAGAAATAAAACATATCAAAAATTCAAAATTTCACCGCGGAAATCGTCTCTCGGGAGTTTTTGGGGTCTCTGATCACGAATCTGAGATCTAAAACCATCTAAGCATTAATTCAACCCCCCCCCCCTCTAGAAGTGAAGAAAATAAAACTATTCAATAAACGAATATCTAGAATATTACTTTAAAACATGTTACAGAAGTTTGGCGGGATCCATGGCGCGCACGCCACTATAAATTTAGTCAAATAGAAGAGACTTAGGCAAAACATTTTAGGTATAAATATCATTTAAAACAAAAATAGTTAATAAAAATTAATTAAATTATACCCGACTTCATTATAAAATAACCTACCACCACCAACCCTTCAAATAAGTGTTTCAGTTTTATATTCGTAACAAAGAAAAACACATAAAACTGGTATAGATTTTTTGAAGTTAATTTTTTTTGTTCAAATGGCCTACGAGCCCGCGAATTATTATTGGATTAGGCAATTAACATGAACTGGCGTTAAAACAAACTATTTTAGTAAAATTTTCTGTATCGGAAAACTTTCGATATCAATCCTTAGAATCGAAAATTTACACTTTTTATTTTTAAGGTAAACAAGACTTGTTTACCTTATAAACGCCTCAAAAATTAAAACCAGGAATAACGTCTCATCTTTACGTTTTTATGTGTGTGTTTGTACGTTTGTATGTGAGAATTTTGGGTTCCATGGATCCCTGACCAAATTTTAAAAAGATAAGACATAATAGAAAAGTTCAATTTGAATTGTTCTTTGTTTTAAACAACAAACAACATTTATTTGAACAACATTTTCATTTACTGTTTGGATTCAACACAATTAAAGCTCAAATGCTGCTTCTTTGCACAACTTTGTAGAGTCGCACACATTATTTAATTAATAATTGTGTTTTTTAAATAATAAAACTATATTTTGTTTACATTTAAGTTATTATTTTACATAAACTTAATATAAGCAATATTTTACGTTTAGTTATAAAAATTTTATGGAGTAATTTACTTATATGTTCGCATTCCAATAACTCATATATTCTGACCAAAACTCATTTATTCATAACTGTACTAGCTGTTACTCGAGACAAACGCAGAATATGTTCATGATGCTTTGAGTGCTATGGGGATTGATAATACTGTCAATTATTTCATATAACGGTGATCTTTTTCCAAAAACTTTTTTCTAAACAATATTTTATAGCTTAACAATAATTTAGCTGTTAACAATATTTTTGTAAATGAGTTAGTTTGATCTTCTGCTTTTAAATTAATTTACTAAAGAAAAAACGTACTTGTTCAAAGTTAAAATAAACACGTGAATATAACTTAATATTTGAACTATTTTTATTGATTAGAATTCATTTACAGTCCAGGTAGTTAATACGTATTTAGCAAAATTTGAGCTGAAATTGTGGCGAATCAAAACAATTTATGAAAAAATGTTTCAAAAAAAATTTGTTTGTTTATAGTTTAAGAGTTGGGTCTAATGTTGTTTACGAACTAAGATTCACTGCTTATGCCTTAAATACGTTACCAAAATTTAAGCTCGTGAACTCTTCGTTTTTTTGTTATCCTCATGATAGACTGGTAGAAATGGTCTAATTAGGCGATTCTATGAACACCAATACCAAAATTTCGTTACAGTTATAAAAAATATACACATACTTACAAAATAAATTGCGTACATAGGTAATACTAAAATAATTTACCCACACAAAACTAATATTATTTGTTCATTTGTCAAAAGATTTAAGAGTGAGGAAGGATTACACTATTATTATTATAATTACAAACTATACTGTAACACAATTATTTATTCTATGTACTACTGAATACAAATGAATAATTTTCACCAAAAAATAATATATGTTTTAGTATACCCCCTTCCCGTACTAAATCTTTTAAAAATAACAAATATTATTAGTTTTGTGTGGGTAAATTATTTTAGTATTACCTATGTACGCAATTTATTTTGTAAGTATGTGTATATTTTTTATAACTGTAACGAAATTTTGGTATTGGTGTTCATAGAATCGCCTTATTTATTCAGAATCATCAATTTCAGCATGTTCGCCCGTAAACAAATAACTCAAAAGCGAAGAGATAACGAGTTTAAATTTTGGTTAAGTGCTTTAGGCATAAAAATTAAAATCAAGTTCGTGAATGAGCAAAATTGGTCCATTGGATCCAATGGATCCATGATGATTCGTGATACATCTTTTAAACCATTAAAGATAGAAGAAAAATCCAAACACAAAAAATGTTTTAAAAGACAAACGACTTTTGTTTGCATCATTGTTTCGTAAACTGTTTAGATTCGCCACAATTTCAGCCTAAATTTATTTAATAATCACATTTATAATTGGAATTTATAGTATTTTTATTTATATGTATTTTATGAATGCTTATCATTAAAAAAATTGAAACATTGATACTGAGCCATATATTGAGTGTCTAAACAATTAACTATATTAGTTGTTATCTTCACTTGTTTAATGCTTTAGAGTTTAATGATGAAGTCATTATTGACGACTCAATCTGATGAAGATAAATCAGGAAGAGGGCACAAATTTCTAATAAGTAAAGCTCAGAATTTGGTGAGATTCAGTACCAAAAAAATTATTTATGGATGCTAACTTTCTAGGTGGCTCCGCCTTAATAAATCTTTTTCATAAATATAATGCAGTTATTCCGCCTTTTAATTAAGTAAAACATAATTTTTTTTATGCACATTTATATTTTACGGGCTAAGCGGGATGGTCGCTATGACAATTTTAATACCCTTATGCTATATCTTGGTACTGAAAATATGATTACTGAAAAGTGAAATTAAACCTTGAAATTATGAAAATTTATCGGATTAACGATTATCGGAGTTTACTTTTAAATAAACGAATTACAACTAAAGAAGTTAATTTTTGAAATAGCTGTGCACGTCTTTGTTTATAAAATAATTTTAATAAAGTTTACATTCTTTTCTTTCCATTTTTCTGTTGTTTTTCATCCAAAATTATATAAAATATAGGAAAAATATTAAAAATATAGCCAGTGGTAATTGCGATAAATTAAATAACTCGCTTAAAAAAATTTTTTTTTTCGTTTTTAAATGACTTTTTTAATTTTTTACAAAATCTATTCGCAAATGCCCATGTATCCGCACAATATACCATTAGATTTTCAAATTAATGCATTGAACTGTTTTCCTGTTTGAAAAGAAAAAGATAGAAAATCAATGCAAAAAATAAACCACAAAAATAGATTTTTTAAAGATTTTCATCTTAGTCAAAAATATTCACACTGAGATGGTTTAAATGGTCATACTAATATAAAATTTTTTCTTAAATAAATGCAATCAAAAAGTCTCATAAACAATAAAATCTCGCCAGCCATTTTTAAATGTTAACACCCAAAAATTTATAAAATTAAAAAAATTAGTTAATAAAAGTATCTAGCACAAAACGACATGAAAAGTTTGCTCATATTGTCAGCTATTACCATCCATTAAACAAACAAGTATTGATGTTTTTATTCCCGGAGGTTTTATAGCCTTTTAAATATCCTTGAAAATTATTACTTAACAGAGTTTTACATGTGAAAAATTAAAAAACATATTTTAAAATATCAGGGAATGAAAATAACTGAAAACTTTGATAATGAAAGCTGATGTAATTAAGAAATTTTCTATCTAATTTTATATCAGATATTTTTCCTATATTATCCACATATTTTACATATATTGTAAAATAACATAAACATTATACTTTCCAACGCCATTAAAAAAAATAAAATTTCAAGGAATGAAAAAAATACCTTTATTTTACCGAGCTATGAAAACTGGTAAAATGAGAAAACTTACCATGTTGTTAAAATAATTCCACTTTCCGATCTTAATTTTTTACAATACTTGCATATATTGTTGAATAAAATAATAAATTTGATAATTTCTCAGGTTATAAAATCTCAAGAAAGTTTTCTGAAAGTTGGCAAGATGAACAAACTTTTAATTTAATTCAAAATCAGATATTTTTGGCATATATAGTCAAATAGTATAAATATTTTGTATTTTCCATGAATATTTAAAAGGCTATAAAATCCCAAGAAATGAAAATAATACCTTTATTTTACCTTATTAGAAAAGCTAGCTAGCAAGAATAACCAACTTTCCATATAGTTTTATGATAGATATTTTCAGTTTCTTATCTTTATTTTTACATTATTTGCATATTTGCCGCATTTAAACCATTTTACCAGCTTTCACAATCCGTTAGATATATGGTATTATTTTGACTCTGAGATTTTATTCTCAGGAGGTGAAAATATATTCAACGGATTATGAAAGCAGGTAAAATGAGCTTTTCAACTTATTTAATATTATTAGATATTTTCACTTTCATATTAAATTTGTTGTTTTTATTTGTAAATATGTCATTGTTAAATAATATAAAAAATTTTAATTTTTCAATGTTTTTTAGAAAGCTAATCTCAAGGACTCAAAATAACACCACTTTTTTTTATCGGATTATGAAAGTTGTAGATAAGCAAACTGACCATACAATTTTTTTAAATTATTTTCATGCCTTTTGCTTCATTTTTTACCCAAATGGCGTGCTTTTCGACTTTTAATTTCATTTTTTCCAATGTTTCAGAAATCTGAAATTATCATAGATAAGTAGACTTGATGATAAATATATTGAACTTTTAGCTCGATTCATCTCTCAACTCCCGAGTTATAGATCAGGGAAAAACGTCAAAATCAATATTTTTCAATAACGAATTTCATAACGAAAACTCCAAAATTTTTAAAATACCTTGGAAAGAAAGCTTTTTAAGAAAGCTTCCAAATAACATTTACTTCATTGCAATAAAATTTTTATTCAAGAATAATTGTGGATATGGAAAAGGTTTTTTTTCTTTTGTAGAGACTTTTGTACCAGCCGGTAATTATGCAACGAGCAATAAAAAGAAGATCATTTTCATTATTTTGACGAAAAGCAAAAATTTGTGCATATTCATCAAAATCGGATATATGTCAGCGCCCAATATGATTTGGAATGGAATGACCCATTATTTAAAAAAAATGACGCATAAAAGAAGAAGCAATTATCTAAAATGTTAAAGTCGACGGACGTTGATTCTGAAATGTTTTGCTAAACCGCAAATTGATCAATTTTCGTCATTTTTGCTATTCGTATCGCCTCGGGTGTCCGACTAATACTGTTCGTATTTAGTATCGTCATTTATAATAATACAAGTCTAAATGACCAAAAATTCTCGAAATAGAAATATATTTCTTTACCAAACATATGAAATTTGACAGTTAAATAGAAGTTGTAATTTTTTAAATATACGTAAAATAATGCGCAATTGCCATTTTTTATCTATTTAAAAATTTTTATTTTGTTTCAAAGAATCACATACAATCATTATGCTTATAAAAAAATATATATATTTAAGTTTTAATAATTTAATTAGTACATCACATTTTAATTGTTGCGATACCTAAATTGTTATATTCATAACAAGGATAAATTCTCAAAATGAATCAAAATTTTTGAAAAAAAAAAACACTTACCATGACTTTCAAATGTCATAATCGCATCAGCAATATTCAATTCCTGTTGTGATATATTCATATCTGGTAAATCTCTGGGCATACGACCAGTATTTTCTTTTTCCATTAATGATTTGTAAATTTCCAGTAAAAATTTAGTTGATGAACGCCGTAAATTTGTTGCATTCACAATTGGTTTCTTTGGGGGACGATTTGGTAAACCTAATATATTTAATAATCCCGTTTCCATTTCTTGTTTTTCTGTATATGATAACTCATGATGTATAACCGTTTGATCATATCCATTATCAATATATAAACCGGATTTTATACCGTAAACCATATAAATTCCACAAAATATTATTAAAAATACACAAATTATTTTTTTGTACATTTTTATTTAAACTTATTTATTATTTTTATCATAAATTTATTACATAATATACACGAGAAAAACACTGTTATTAATTTTAAACTCAAACCATTGTTAGAAATTTTTTACTTAGAAACACTTTAAAACACTATTTAAATTAAAAAAAAAAGAAGGTTACTTGTTTTATCAAAAATATTTATAAAAAAAAAAACACTTTTTTATTTTCGGTAATTATAAAATTTCTTCGCGTTCTTTCTTGTACCACGGTAGTTTTAAGTATATTTTATTTATTTGATTCCAACATGCAGCAGAGGCAACTAGAGTGTCCCGATGAAAGTTGTTTAACAAGTAATATTACTACGTATAATCGTATACAATATGTATTCAGTTTTATAATGATGTCGTCTGGTCATTTGATCCACTAAACATAATATATTTCGATTGTCATCCTTTTCATAATAAATGCTTAAGTCATATATCCCATCTTTTATTATAAAATATTATTGAGAAGGTTAAACAACCGCACCTTTGGAGGCTGCAGGGTTTTTATATGAAATCCGTCACTAAAGAGGGAACCAATCATGAGAAGAATCAAGTTTTTTTTTTTCTACTGGGTGGTCTATTATAATAGAAATACCTGTTTTTACCTGTATGAAGTCAAGTGCCTTTTTGTTTTACGTTTATTTATAAATCAAATACCACAGTACAGGTAAAGACTATTGGTGAGCTGGTGATTTTGTATCAATATAATAATATTACTGAAAATAAAAGTATTGGCATAAAGTATATTTAAACATTTAAATATAAAAAATCCAACTACATAAAAAATATTGAATAGTAAATTACTGACACACAGCCGTAGATTATGTGTAAGGGTGACTGGGGTTGGGTGTCCCATGGGTAGTTGTCCTGTCATACACGACAGGAAATTCTAGACAAGTACCGAAAGTTACTTGCAATATGATAGTTACTAGAGTAAAATAGAGTTTATAGATATTTAATTTATAACTATTATAATTTCTTTGTAAAAATAAAAATTTTAAATAATATCTGTGTTCTATTAGGTATACAGTGTGAAGTCATAGAGCTAAACTCAAATCCAAAACTGCACCGATCTGAATCTTTCATGCTCATTTAAAACTATAAAATACACACACACATAAGTTATTATACTTTAATTTCATATATTATTTGAAACTGTATCAAATCTGTCATCCGAGGATTTTTGAAATTATTGATGACAGTTTTGATGATTTAAAAAATTCAATAACTTGGAAATCCCCCGAAATTAAATTTGATTCAATCTTTATTTATTATTACTGTTGTCATTTTTCGAAAAAAGTGGGAAATATTGTTATCAAGTGATTGATAAAGGATTAACCATGTTGAATTTTTCAATTTTTTTTAATAAAAATGTAATCAGCAACCTTAAAAGCAGTAGTAAATTAATCGAATTTTTAAAATTGTTAAATCAGTGTTTTTAACAAAGTGGCGAATTTGAAAATGAAAAACATAATTCGACTTCTTATATTTTAGTAAGGATCTGTAGACTTGATAAGCACTAAAAAAAAAAAAGAAAAAAAACAATCGAAGCAATAATGTAGAAAGGGCTTTGTATAAAAATTCAATTTTCAGACTATAAATTGTACATTTTGAGAAAAGTATATATCTACACAACAATGATCTAAATGTATTGATATTATAAAATATAAACATTAATTAACAAACTAACAAATAATCAAGTAAAAATTGTTATTTTTATTTTAACCAAAGAAATAACTCTAAAATATAGTATGCAACATATCTAGTAATAATACAACTCGCTAAAAATAAAACGTGCGATGAATCTATTCTCTGCCATTTTTCACATTGTGTAAAATGGATCATTTCTACACGTAAATGCTATTGAAATATTCAATTAAAATCAATATCGCTAAATACACATTAGATTCAACGAACTTTAACGAAAATTTACAAGATATCTAACAGTGTTAATTGTTTAGATACTCAACATATGGTACTTATTTTGAATGATAAGCATTCATAAAATCACTCTAAACATAGAATAAACACATATATTAAAAAAATTCATGAAAATTTGAATGTCCGTGTCTAGCTCTCCTCCGTTTCATCCAATTTGAGTGTTAAACAGCACAAAAAAAGGTCGTGAGGCACTGAGTGTTCTTGAGACCAAAACTTTATATGTTCATTAGAACATTATAAACCTAACTTTGATTGGAGAAAATCCCATAAAAACTTGAATGTCAGCCTCTCGCTCTCCTAAAACTCATCCAATTTGAGTGTTTAATAGCTGAAATTAGAGGTCTTGAGTTACTGAGTATTCTTAGATCAAAAGAATCATTAGAAGGAGATATTTGTATACAAAACTATCTATGTTTATTAGATGGAGATTTTTGGATACACAACTATCACAACACATGGAGAAAGGAACTTCGCAAAACAAATGCATATTATATAATTTGGACCAATAACATTCAGTGACTCACGACCTTTCAAATGATATATTAAATGCCCTAATTGGATGAGATGGATATTCAACTTGACTTTCAACTCTTTATGAGATTTTCTGCTCTCACAGTTCGATATTTCCTGTTCTAATGAACATGGAAAGTTTTAGTCTAAAAACATTAACTTTAGCTATAAACGCTCAAATGAATGGGTTGGAGATTGTCGATAGCCCAACAACCATTGCCTTTTTTCGTGATTTGAATGATTAATAGTATCAGGTGTGTTTGGAAAATGTCACAGTTGTTAAGAAATTAATATTCAAATTTAAGCTATTAAATTATTATCAACAACTAGTGTTGCGTTGGACAAAACAGGCTGAAATTCATTAAATAGATGACTCTATGAACACCTATACCAAAATTTTGTTTTTGCAGTCAATATTTTCTAGCATTACAAACTATAGACTAACATTAATATTTCAAAAAAAAAACTACGACCAGTATTTATTCAGTTTATAAAGAATTAAAAATATTTAATTAGTTTATATAACAAATTTTTTAAAAAAGTTTTTTCAAATTATAATGAAATATTTATAAATTTTGTAACAATAATATTTATCTTATAAACAGTAGTAAATTTATGGCCTGGCAATTAACTATATTAACGAATTGTTTATTTTTTGTTGAAAATTTTTATTCTGTTTATAATTTTTGTATATTATTTATTTCCTTTAACTATAACATATTGTGATCCAGTTAAACAAAATTTAAAATACTTACTGAATGTTTTCTAATTTTATAAAATTTAAATGAAAATGTTTATATTTAATTATATATTGGGTGTTGGAAAACCGACGACGACAACAATATAACTGGAAAAATAATGATTTTTGGAAACAATTGGGATTGAATAGTTAAAGGGTTTGAAAAATTATACTAAGTGATTTTTAGAGTTATTTTGCTGCAGACTTAAAAATTTCAGGTTGAAGTTCACTCTTTTTGAATCAGAAATGCAAAGAGCACAAAATTTTACGTAATGCATGAATGCCTCAATGATCAAGGTTTAATTTGATTATTGTATACGTACCATTTATCGAAAAATAATGATTTTTGAGAAAAAATATTAACAAAAGCTGGAGAGTTAAATCACTTGAATCAAATAATGACATAGAAATTTTATGTTTGATTCATTCCCGATGTCATGAAATGTCATTTAAAATTTTCAAGTTTAATCCTAAATTGCCATGAAAATCATTGGATGTCATCAATTAGCACTAGTGTTTCAACTCTTTTATTTTACTATTTAATTTTGTATTTTCCTTAATCATTATTTTTTTGGTAATGACGAATCGATGTTCATACACAAATAACAATTTAACCCTAAAATGATCGATATCTCTAGACTTAAATAGCGAAGGATCTCTTTTTCTTAAAAGTCGAATATTTCAAAAAAGAATCAACTTAAGAAATAATTTTAAAAAAAATAAAATAAACGCTCAGTAAACAGTTTACCAATCAACATAATGATTTTACTATGATTTATTTTTAAAGTTTTTGTCCAATAAAAAATTATGTGTTTTGTAATTTTCCAATGAATTTCCACACAATCGTTGCTTATAAAATTTGTTTCACTAAAACATCTCAACCTAAGAAGCTAAATGCTACGAAATGGTTTTAATTTTGATTTCAATGTGGATATTTTTCATAAGTCACAAACAATCTTTCAGAAATTTCTTAAAAATTTATTCAATTTGTTTGATCCATAAATTTTTTAGTTATTTTATTCCTTTAATTATTTTTAAAACTTTGATCAATCAAACAGAAAAACGACTTAATGAATCAATTTGAAAATTTACAGGCTTAATGCGGGTACATTCAGCTGTAAGTTGTTTCGCCAAAATTTGTCATTTGGGCGTAAAGTTTAAAAATCCAAAAAATATTTTTTAAATGAATGTAAAAGTCGAACAATTTTTTTATATTCTAAAACTTATCACTGATCCTTACAATAATTTTATTCCAGTTTTTTTCGAAAATTTAATAATTAAAGCTAAATAATCAAAATATCTGATTTATGTATTGGTTTAACAAAAAACAATTTGCTTAAAAAGTTTTGCATTGAAGAAATATATAAACAGGGTCAAAATTTGTGCCCCCCCTTTCTTATGATTGTGTATTAATCTCATGTTATACAGTTCATTTTTTTCCATTTCTTTTTTAAACAATACATACATTGTACAGAACAAGTTAAAATAATAATAGGGTGGGGAACGTGGATAGGAATAATGTACGAATATGTTTGTCTTTGTTGGGAACGATGTCAGAATTCACCCTTGTGCAAACCACTTGGAAAACCATTGATAAGGTTAGCCAGTGTCCGATAATAATGATCAAAAACCTACTGAATATCATTTATGAAGTCATTCGTTTAAGGATTTTGAATACAGTTAATACTTAGATGAAGTACAAACAGAATTTAAAATGAAAACTGTAAATTAAAATAGTTCACAAATGATATTCTCAGTTGAATAATGTTTTAAAAATTAAATAATAAGTGTTTTATTGATAACACAAATTACAAGTCAAAATTACAAGGTTTTGTTGCAATGAGTATGGTTTCAAAGTATATTTATGCAACTTATGAAGTAATATACAAATGTTGGTAAAAATTGGTTCACTGTTAGACAGTGTAAATAATACGTATCTATGCATCAAATAAATGACAAAATAACGCTACACTGACACTTGGCCATAAACTTATCCACATTGATTCTTAGTAATTATGTTATAGTTGTTCAAAAAATTATCAATTCTATTATTCACATATTTTTCAAAAATATTAGAAAACACTGACAAACACAATCTTGTCAGCTCTGTTTGGAAACATGCCAGTAGAAACTATAAATGAAATATGAAATAATATTTGTTAATGGTACTAAAAACAAATCTCTTCACAGCTTCTTATAATTATATGGTTGGAAAAGCACAATAGAAGATTTTTCACCACCAGTAAAATAGTTAAACATTTACTAAAATATTTGCAAATATTTTTTTGTTAAAATTTTTAGCAATATATGTACATGAAAATATGATGGTATTTTAAATTTAGTTTAAAGTTTGTAACACTACAAAATATAGAAAACACTACGAAAATTTTGGAGTTAATGTTCACAATCACTTATTAATTAGTCCATTTTTTTCCCAGCCTGCCAGTTTGTTGTCAAGATAACTCAAAAATGAGACAACTGAAAGTCTAACAGCGTCTTGAATATATAGAAAGCGAATTTAAGTTTGTGGATGAACAAAATCAGTTCATTGAACGGACATAGATTAACGTCAAAAACATAAAGAATAGAAGGAAAATTGTATTTAAAAAATATATATATATTAAAAATAAACAAATTTTTTCGTTAACTGTTTAGATGTCCACCAATAGATGAATTGATTCATGAGGAAGGTTTAGGAATCTAATTTATTCAGGTTTTGTGTATTGGTTTTGCCCGTAGACTTTAAAAAATAAATCAATTTAATGAGGTTATGTTTCGAACGGAGTGAGCGTTTTGGACTAAAGGTCTTCTGTACTTTCTTTGCTAGCGAAAAGATCACTTACGCCGAAGGCAAATCAAGGCAAATCTTTGCCTGGAGGTCAAAGTTTCTTTTCTCTATTTGAATACTGTGTAAGCGTTCGAAGTAAAAGCTACAAAAGCAAAATCGACAATTACACTATATTTCAGTCATTCTCAGTTAAGAATACAACACGGCACGACAATAATGTTAGAATTTTAATATAATTTCTTAGCAGATTTATTAAAACAACTGATTTTTGCATATCTATAAGGTAACCAGTCAATTTTTGATTTTTTTACATTTTAGAGAAAGCCAGGTGACAGGACCCTATAGAAAAATTCTTATACAACATGAAAAATGCATTAATTGAATCTATATTAAAATCTCATCACTCTATCAAATTGTATAAGCGAATTTCTTTGATTAATAAGAATTTTTCTTTTTTTCCACAAAGAATAGGGCCTATTTTATAAAATCCAGTTTTTCCCCTGGCCTCTTTTTCAGGTGAAAACAGAAAACATCGCAAAAGTATAAATTATAGTTAGTAAATAAAATAGATGCATTAATAAAAGTGAAGTTGCAAAATACTTATAAATATATAAACCAATCATCACGAAATAAAACTGACCACGGCAGAGACATTTATCAGATAATTGTACTCATAATTACGGATATCGTGATCAAAATGACTGACAACAAGTGGAAAGGAGATAATGTTTGAAATGTTGGTTATTAGATTTAAATCATAAAGATCATAAACACAATTTTTGTGAGATTATAAAAATGTCAGGTGTGAGATCTTATATATGGGGTATAAAATTTATCGTGAATATATTTTATGAAAAAAAAAAATTGAGTCTTTATCTATAACATTGCAATCGTTATTTATATTAAATAACGTTACCTAATTAATAATAATCGTTATTTACTTACCTGGCATTAAATTTAGAAATATACTTATTCCAAATTCCAGTTGAAAACTTAAATAAAATTTTGAGATTTTTAACTATCCAAGTCACATAATTCAATACTTCAATATCATTAGCAGGACACTAAACACGATCGATACTGATTAGTTAACGTATAGTAATTTGATGAATACTTAGAAAGTATAAATAGCGAACTTAGAAAATCGCGAACTAGTTCAATTCGACCAACTCTTTACATTTTAGGAAAATATTTCCCATGCCACACGATGTCGATGGCCCCTTTTAGTTTAATCTTAATTGTATATATTTTCTTTGTAGTTATTTAAGATCTTGATTTAAGTTAGTTGTATCCATACATTTTGGCTAAGTTTTTCATATAAATATTTTTTATTTCCCTTTTCCATTTTTCAAACGATGTAAGGAAGTATTGTAAATCTCGAAGTAAATAATATTTATCGTATTATATAGGTAAAACTTAGCCTAGGAGCTATAGTTTTTAAGTTGAAATAAAATAGTAAATATTATTTTATGATAAATAAATACTTATAAATTTAAAAAAAAATTGAATTGAAAACCATTATGCAGAACGTCATCAAATTAACAACTAACATCCTTCAGACATCAATTTGAATTAGCTAATTTTTGCAGAAGCTTTTCTACTTTGTAGTAAAAATACGTATTTATAAAATACAAAAAAAATTTGATATAAGAAATTGGGACAAAAAGTTCGATAATAAACTAAACTAAACTATAAGATAAAAAATTTTATTCGTTCTTCGTTTTGGCTCAAAAAAAAAAACATTTTTTTTTGCCTTGGTATTGATTATTATTATACAATATGTCTTATATAAAAATGACAAGGAAATCACATAGAAACTTAATTTTTTTTAATAATATTAAATTATTTTTTATAGTTGCTATAAATAGTTTATAATCAATCATCATTACAAAGGGTCAAATGATAAAGTTTATCGTGCGTTCAGAATAATCACATTCTTTTAATTAATATTTTACTAAATTTCCTCTTCATGGAAATGGAGCACTGGGTTCTGTTCCGAAGATGGAATTTCGCAAATATTCTTCAAATATCCGCGATCCTAACGCCAATGCCTAACTAGTGTATTTAGATAATGTTATCTCAGTATATGCATGTGTATGTATTTTAATGTAATAATTTCATCGTATTACAGGAAACCCTGCAGATGATAATATAACGAAGACAGCATTTAGAAGACACATGAAATAAGCTAAGCGTAAGCTAGTTCTTCCTCGTCTATCGTTCGACTCACAGACCATTGAAGACCAAAAAAGTTTGGATATCGGTGTTACATACAAAAATCATGGAATAAGGCTAGCAGCTTAAATGCCATTGAGAAAATATATTATAAATAATATTATCCTTACAAGCTCCCGATTTTGGGAGAAACGGTTTCCATTTGGTTATAAGATCTTCCTTAAAACTAACGATTTTATTTGTCAAGGTGAAAAATTATACCATCCTAACAGCATGTTGTAATAATAACTTAGAACAAACTCGTAAGTAAAGAAATGTGGTTTTGATTAAAAAAATTTAAAATCACTTATAGAATCGTATATAAATATAATTTAATACATTGCTAGACTGTTTGACACCACAATACTGAGAATATCAGCATTAAAAAAACTTATTTTTGAACTTTGAGTCTATAAATATAGTCTTTGCGCTTTAGATCATCTCTTGTAAATAAAAAAACTGCCGAAATTTGAAACACATTTTTATCTTATTCACCCGCATATATTAGTCATTTGATTTATTTATAGTTCTGATAATAGACTGTGTATAAAAAAAAAATAAAAATTACTATATTGTTTTTGGAAAAAATACCATTTTTTTTTTTAGATTCGTTTATATGATTAATGATGTGATTCAGTCCAAATAATTAAGGACACAGCTGCAGAACTATACATTTATTTATAACTTTTAAATATAATTTTATACATTTACATTTTAAGTATTGTATTACGATAATGAAAAAACACCAATGTAAAATATAAATTATTGTAAATTTATTTAACTATATGTAATCATTTTCTTTCACCATTAACATTCCAAAAAATATGCAATCAATAAAACTTTATAAACGATTGACAAGACCTTCAATGCAAAATTTGTATTCAGAATACTAAATGTATAGAAGAACAATGTTTTCATTCAAATTGCGGATTAATTTGTACCTATCTGTAAATAGGCTTGTCATCATTTATTTTCGAACATACTGTTAAGGGTATATTAAATAATTTTTTAGCATTTTAAAACTCTTAAAATTCTGCGTATGAAAAAAATATACTTGTTTGAAATTAGAGAAAATGATGTCCAAAGGATAGATGTGTTCGTATGCCCCCTTGCCGTAGCAATTATTTGAAAAAAGGATATGCGATCATGGCTATCCTCTGGACATAATTTCGGACAAGAATAATTTCTTTTTTCATACTTTTAAGAGCATATTTCCGTAGTTATATTTTATTTAATATATTTGGAGGTTAAGTAAATAGTATTATATATATATATCAAGTATATTATAGAACAATATAGAACAAGTATATTTTCTTCATATATATATATTTTTTTTGAAAATGAATCAATGCTCTTTTTCATTTGATATCTAACACGATACATTCAAATAAAAACATTTTTGGACTCACGTTTTCCGTTGTAACATCCGCCATTTTGATATTATTCTTATAGTATATATCCTTTGTTAGCCGGACAATAATAAGGAGTCGATTGAAACTCTAATCATCAAAATCAATTCAGCATTTTTCCCGAAACTATTGAACATGTTTACATACAACCATACTGCATAGACTGTCAAAACCATAACTCTTCCTTTTGTCATGGCCGAAGTCAGGTAAAAATAAATTGTGTGCATTAAATTGTGTTTAAAATATTTTCTTATTCTTTTTTTAGAAATTTTTAACAAATTATTTTTATGGTTAAACAGCCTCGTACCTTCTTTATTATTCTTTCGTTTTGGACAGATTTCGACTACAGCTAAACGACCTGGTAGAAAAGGTAGCTTTTAGCATTCAATTTCACTTTAATCAATTTCACACAATTGTGTAAAAATATATATAATAATTTTTATGGAAATATAAACAGTTTTTGGTCAATTTTCGCCCCTTTTTCGGTTTTTTCGCTTGTTTCCGATGGATTTGTATTTTTTGTATTTGTATCTTTGCAAATTTTTTCAATTTTGGATCATTTTACCAATAAGGTGAGTTAAAACTTGATTGTATTCCATTTTACATTTTTATCTCACTTTTGCGGCAAAATTTTGGAGTATTTCTAATTTAACAACAATATATTATCATAGAATATTTTCTGTTCTACAACTTTTTCCATTATCAGTTTTCACCCAAAAAGCATTGCCGTAGAATGCAAAATTTTAGCTTTTCTTATATGTACCGTGTAAAATTAATTATAGATAACATTAGTAAATGTTAAGGCTGCAGAGCATAAAATTTCCAAAAGGAATAGATTATTTTGATTATAAAATGATTTCAAGAATCGCTACTATAGCGCTCGATATAAGCATATACGTTTGATTTTAACTACTACTATCACTATGACCGCCTTATATATTAAGCATATTTAAAAAAATTTTAATTATACATTCACATTTTAAAAGTTGTCTGCACATGTTCTGTCATTGTGTTGTGGAGGTTTTCTTTCTAACGTTGGAAAATTGAAAATTCTTGAAATTTTCAAAACAACAATATTTTTATCACAATTGCGGAGACTTTTATTCACCGGATGCAGATAGAACCGCTTTATTGTAGGTTGCAAAATTAGTTGTATTTATGTTAATATGTTTTATAAAATTTTTCTATACACTTTCAGAAAATTAACTGTATAGTTTTTGAGCCTTATTGGACATGAGAGCCGGGCTTTGTAATAACAAATTTTCAAAAATGTTATACTCAGTAACGGTATGATATTGCTAGTATATTATAGTATAAATATTGAAACATATGCATTGATTATGTAGATTTTAATAAACCAAAAAATATACACCAATTATAATAAAGAAATTGGGCCTATATTTTAGGTTTACTCAATGCTCAATGGAACAACTAGTTATATCTAAATATAATTGTCTTATGTTTGGATAATGAAATTTCTTTCATCTGACTTCTTCAATGCAAGATTGATAATATATGGCTCTGTTAATAAAACTACAATACTATGTAATAACTATTTAATATAAAACACTATTTTATGTTATGAAGTTAGCCCACCAATGATCGAATTTTTACATGTACCATTTGTACATGAATTCCATATCTTTTGATTTCTTTTGCGTAAGCACCGTTTTTTAGAATATTCAAAGCGAAGTTTATGGGGTCAATTTCACAGTAGCCCAAAATTTTTAATTTGGTCAAATTTTTAAATTTTTTTACATGGATCGTTTGCACACGTTAGCACACTCTTTATTTTCGTTTGAACAAGCACCAATTTCGTAGGAAAGTGAAATATGGCAAAAATTGTTTTTTTTCGCTCCTGGAAAATTGGTGCTTGTGCAAACGAAACTAAAGGATGTGCAAACGAATTATGTAAAAAAAAATTTCTAACATTCGCCAAATTCATAAAATTCGGGATTGGCCCCCCAAATTTTCAATTTTCTCAAAAACGATGCTTGTGTAAACGAAAAAAAAACTTGTGCAAACGATGTGCAAAAAAGATTAGTCTATTGGGTGCTAAGTTTACATAGGTATTTCAAAGAGAATTAAAAATATATTAAATATAAATTTTCTGAATGAAAATTATGTTTACAATAATAAGTTACTGAATTAAGTAATTTTAACCAAAGTAAACAAATAAAATTATTCAAACTATTATTGAATCCTCTAGCTAATATTGGGTGGGTTCAAAAATAATACCGATCTGTCTTGCACGCCATCAACATATATTATATTTTGGTATAGTCATCATTGAACTTTCCCCCATAATTTTTTCGAATAGTTCAAATTATTTTGAAAATTTAACAATAAGTGGGAATGATCCCTAGAAGCAAAAGTTATATGATGTCGACGTTTGATTTGCCAAGAGGATGGTAAACGACCCCTTTCTAAAGAATGGAAATACCCACAGAAATTAAAAGAAGGATGAATTCTAATATCAAACATATCAAAAAGTTAACTTGCCCTAGAAAATTGAACTTATTCGATGTAGTCGTTCCGGATATATATCTATTTAATTCATACATCACGAGGAAGAGTTGTCTTCATAGTTGGCTGTTTTTTAGATATCGTTAAATAGTGAAATAAGTCTGGGTTTTTGTCGAAAATTTTGAGAGATTGAATGCAATATAAAAAAATGTTGTTTGTTTAAGTATAAAGAACTGTACTCTTAGTTTTCTAACTCTAAATTTGACCGACAACCTTTTTATCCTCTATTTTTTGCATATATTTCACAATTTAAGGCAAAATTTTCACTATTTATTTAATTTTTTACCATTTTTAGAGCTTTTTGTACGAGAAAAATAGTAATTTTTTAATGTTGCTTTAAGGAACCTGCAGTTTAAATTTTGCCATAATGGTTTTATCCTGTAGTATATATTAATGTAATTAAATATGTAAAAAATTAAAATATGAATATCTCAGGTCGATTTTGATATATGGAGCTGAGATTTAAGGTTAAAATAGTTTATGTCGACCTAGGACTGCGGGCCAAGTTTCGTACAAAAATATTAAGTAGTTTCATCCAAAAATAGGTTGGTCAAAACTTTATATGTAACTTTTTTTATAAAAATTCTAGGTGGTCTAAAGATGACCAACTTAGGTTGTACATATTTATGCCTATGTATTTGCATGCACCGATATTTTCATCAATCGTTGACCAATTATCTAATATCTTTTTTGTTTGAAAGGATATACTTCAAACGTGGTCCCATTTTCCCGAACTATTTTCTCCATTTGTTCGATCACGGGTTTAATTTTGGCGGTCATTAAATCTCAGCTGCATCCAGGAAGAGGGACCCATTATACTTATATTTTAATTTTTACATATTTATGTACATGCATATACACCACTGCCGAAAATTAAAAGGGATAAAACAATCATGGCGAAATTACGACTGCAGGTTCTATAAACATCAACAATAAAAGGGTATCAACTTCGTTAACTAGCACTGACAGTGGTAAAAACAAAATTAAAACAGAATAATTTTCCCTTAAGATGTCAATACGCGAAAAACCGCTTTTTGGGTAATAGAACACGTATTGATCTAATTTCGAATAAGGAAACTGAGAGCATGGTGCTACATACCTAAACAAACACATTTTATTAGATTCAATATGAGGCTTAATTCACTAAGAATTGTTTGTCAAGTCAAAACACATTCATCGATCAATTATCTTCTTGTAAGGTCGTTTCAAAACACATATTGGAGCGCTATCCAGAACGTTCGTCATCAATATATATATATATTTTTTACATTGGAAATATTCAATATAAATGACATTATATTATCGTTCTGATCAGCACAACGTTATGTGTATTGTAATGGTAGCACTGTTTTCGTAATTAAGAACAGTTAATAAAATTTATTTGTGTCTAAAATATACTAAATAGGTTATACGATTATTGAATCTACGCAGTACGAAGTAACGGGCATCAGCTAGTAAGCACAAGTATAATTTATTATATTATAAAATATTGTGTGCGTTTTAGCTTTTTTTAATATTGTATTTATTTTTCACCACATTTGTGTGTTTTTTATTTGCAACACCTAAGGCTAACAACTTGTCATATTTGTTTATAAATTTTTTATTTTGTGTTACTTTTTTCCCATTTTAATTTGTTAATATTTATTTATGAATATATTAAATAATTTAAGAATGTTCTTGTTTAGTTTTTCTTTTCTTTATGTAATGAATTTTACTTGTAACTCTAGTAACCATTTTTTTTTCGAATTTAATTTTTAACGAATTGGAACATTCATTAATTAAAAAAAATTAGTTTGATTTGTTTATTTTTTTTATTTTTTACAATTATTATTGATATGTTTATTCCAAACCTACTAAAGAATTCCAAAATCATTGAAAATTAATGGAAACTCTCATTGAAAATATATTTTACTTGTTCAAATTATGCTTCTTATAAATTTTGATTTTTGCCCCAATTTTCTAGATCAAAATATTTTGTATTTTATAAATACACATTTCGAATACAAAGTAGTCATCATCAGTATGAATTAACTAGTTGTAATGGTTCTCTGAGGAGATGTTACTCGTTGCTAATTTGGTGACGGCTTGCACATACGTATTTTTTTCAAATTAATAATTCTTTATTTCATCAAAAATATATACAAAAAACAAATCGGCTTATAACTATAGCACCTAGCCTAAGCTTTATCTATAATACATCATCTTATATACTAGTTACATCGAGATTACAATTTTTCATTACATCGTTTTAATAAAATGGAAAATTTAAAAAAAAAAAACCATTTGAAAATACTTAACCTATGTGGATGGATAGGCCACCCCTAAAACTAGCTTAACCTGTAAATTAAGAAAAGAAAAGAAAAAGAAACTATATACAATTAAGATTACACCGGAACTAGGTGCAACCGACATCGTGTGGCATGGGAAATCTTTTCCCAAAAAGCAGCATCCTTGGGTCAAATTGACCCAGTTTGCTGATTTCCGGGAAGGGATTGTTGCGTGAAGATTGGAAAAAGGATTTTGAGGTGGTAAGGATAAAGTTTGGAATAGTTGGGTGTCCAGTTTCGCGGTGGAGAGCTTCGGACGGAAATCTTGGGGGTTTTTTCGAGATGACTCGAAGGCAACGATTTTGGAATTGATGCATCTTCGTGATGAGCGAATATGCAACGTTAGTCCAAATAGGGGCTGCGTACGTGAGTACTGGGCGGATACATGACTTGTAGAGTCGATGCTTTAAACGTTCGTCCAGTTTACTCCTGGGGCTGAGTAGTGGGTACAATCCTGCAAAGGATGCGTTTCCCAGGGCCAGGCGCCTTTTGGCGTTCTGTGTCCAGTTCAACTGCCTTTGGAGGATTACACCCAGATAGACAACACTATGAGTTTGCTGGATTTGCGTGTCAAACATCTTCAATCCAAGCGTGTATGTTGAAAATTTATTCTTTCGAGTGAAGAGAATAGATTGGGTCTTTGTAGGGTTAATTTTGATTTTCCATGACTTGAAATAGTTTTCAAGGATGGTCAATCGGGATTGAAGGCAACTCGAAACTTGTTTCGGCTGCCATGAGGAACAATAGATGGCCGTGTCGTCGGCGAAGAGAGCTGTTTCGGTAGCTCGATCCCTCGGGATATCGTTAATGTAGTATAAAAATAGGCGGGGTCCAAGCAAGGAGCCTTGAGGTACACCAGCTTTCACACTGTATTGGTTCGATGTACTTTGTTGGATGTGGATTTGGGATTTCCGGTTGGACAAATAGGAAATTAGGAATTTTAGGATGTATATTGGAATGTTAAATTTGGAGATAGAATAACACACATACGTATGTTGGTGTATGCGCAATTTATACTTTCGAAGTATCTATCAAATGGCTACGTCAACCAATCAGTATCGATGACGTGTTTCGTGTTCGGCCAATGATATTGAAGTATTGGACCACGTGGTTTTGTCAGTTAAAAAATCTCAAATTAAAAATTGAACGAACCAAACCAAAAATGAATTATGAAATTAATTAATTTTAAATACCGTTTCAATTCTAATAGTTTGAATTCTTTATTAAATCTGAATTTGGGATAGGTCTTTTATCTAAGTTATCGTGTCCTTGCCATGTTTTTGAATGTAGATGCTTTTATATGCATCTACTTCGGCCGGGTTGGATACCAATTTTAAAATTTTAAAATTTGATTTGTCGATGAATATGAAAGACTGAACCGAACCGAACGAGATGCATATGAAAGCATCTACATTCAAAAACATGGCAAAGACACGATGAACTCAGATAAAGGACCTATTCCAAATTCAGATTTCATAAAGTTGAACTATTAGAATTGTAACGGTATTTGAAATTAAAATTATTTAATTTCGAAATTAATTTTTAAGATCAATTTTTAATTTAAGATTTTTTTTTACCGTTAAAATCACTTGGTCCAATACTTCAATATCATTGGCCGAACACTAAACACTTCATCGATGCTGTTTGGTTGACGTAGCAATTTGATAGATACTTTGAAAATATAAATTTCGCATACACCAATATACGTTTATGCAAACCGTCACCAAATTAGCAACTAGTAACATCTCCTCAGAGAATTATTACAACTAGTAGCTAATTCATACTGATGATTGTTACTTTGTAATCGAAATACGTATTTATAAAATACAAAATATTTTTATCTAGGAAATTGAGGTAAAAAATCTAAATTTATTCGAAAAATCCTACAGTTCTCAATAATAATACTCAAAACAAAAAAAAAACAAAAATGCTTTTTATCTTGCTCGCATCAAAGGGATAATCACAAAGAATGCAAACACTCATCTATTCTTTGTAATTGTATATTTTGGTGGAATAAAATATAATAAAGGCTGAATTTCTAATTTTTCCAGGATAATGTTAAGTCTTTATGCCTATGCAGAAATTATAGAAGTTCGACAGGTCTTAAATAGAAGTTAAAAATGAAGAAAAAATTTAACAGATCCATAACTAGCCCGTTTTATTTTGATTTAAAATGACAAGATTTTAAGGAATAATCTAATAATTTTCTTTTTCCTGTTAATAAAGAACAAACTTAGGTGTTTAAACAGAAAATCATACTGCTTGTTTAATTAGTTCAGTATACCATGGCGCTAGCATATTAAAATTTTTTTATTTTGTCCGTAATACATTTGAATTTTTACCAAACAGCACATACGCAAACAAAGAATTTTGAAAAATACCAATTAGCACATCTCTTAAACAATGACAAAACTCAAGATGGATGAACGAGAATCGGGAAATAGAAAGTTTCGAATTACTTAATGGCCTTTTAGTAGGCCATTTTCATAACGATTTGAAATTATAAGAAATTGTCTCAACCAAAAAAGCGAAGTTTGTGAATAACCACAATCGATCAATTGGAATCAATGTACAACTGTTAAACCACAGGAGTTTGAAGAACATTTTAAAATAAAATGTGATTTGTGTCTTAAGAACCAAATAACATTTGTTTGAAGTATTTTCTTCATAAAGAATTTAGATTTGTGTAGATACAAACCAAAAAGTACTAGCGTTTTATGCCATGCTAATAGTAACATAGTGCTATATCATATGTTTACTTAATAGTCAACCTCTCTCTCTACTCCTCCGATACATTGATGTACTTACACAAATCAATTTTATTTATTGCTGTTTTTTGTGTAATATATGGAATTTTTGCATATATTATAATAATAATAATGTTATTAAAATGTAAGCTTGTATGTATGTATGGAATTATTGTACATACATTTTATGAATATATAAGATAATAATTATTATTTAAATACTATCAGCTAGTAGCTGTGTGATAACTATTAATTTCAAGAAATATATTGAATGGATTTATTATATGGTAGTTTAAGAACATAAGATAGTGCACTTATGTTGTTTGAAACAATCCAAATAGTACACCATAAAAAGCTTGTTCCAGCGTAGTTGTGCCACTTTTCTACAGATTTTGCATATTTTGCATATTTAACTCAGAATATTGTTATCTATGCGATCCCGAAGTTGCAGTATTTATGACCGTTTAGATAGCAAGGGAATCAAGCTAAGAGTTCACGATTTGGACAGTCAATGTAAAAAGGAGAAACTAGGAGAGTATTAAGAAATGTTTTAAGAATAGTACCTCGCCGTTTTGTTCTCGAGATATTAAATTTAAAAATACTAGTTTAGCATTTTATAGGCTAAACATATCATAATATAAGCAAAATGTATAACATAACACTTATGTTTTTGTCTATTATAAGTAACTTTATGGGCCTGTGTATAACATATATGTTTTTACTATACTTTACCAAACTGGTACAACCTAAACAAAATTGTTATTAACAAATCTAATCAACTACAACAGTTGAGTCTGTATATAATGACATCAAAGGGAATTGACAAACACGACATACTAAACGTACGTCATACAAAGCATTTTTGAGAAAAAAAGCCACCTTCCTTTATTTAGGTAAATACTTGTTTTAATAGAGAAACATAGCATAATAAAAATAAAAATTGCACGTAATACATGTATGTATATTTTTCATTATTTATGTACTTAAGAAATCTGTAATTTTTGTCTGCCTTTGGTTTTTTCATTTTATTGTAATAACAGTCTCTAATACTATTGTTTATAGAATACATTTCCATGGTAGATTATCATGTTCAATATAGCTATGGAAAAATCTTGGTAATAATTCTACAGTCTTTAATGCTTCTTCTACAGTAGGCAATGGTTCTTCCTCGACTTCCTCTACCCCATCACTTGCCAGTTGTTCCTTAGCATTAGTGTTCTGTACGATACTTTCATCGGTGTGTTCATGATTTACGATTTGACGACGTTGAGATGCAATTTTTTTTACATAGGATATCACTAAAAACAAACCCGTGATGTTCAACTGTTAATTACTTACTGAGCTTCAAAACAAAAACCAGTGACGTGCCGAACGTCGTTGGGAATCAACGAACATGACCGAAGGTACATAGGTGTCAAGAATCATGTCAGTCACAACGGACATAATTTATTAAAAATGGGTCATAATAAGCAACATGTCACTGTAAGTGAAGTCATTATAGCTGACATGAGACAAAGAATTATATGTGAAAATCAAACGTCGTTGTGTAATTACGTCATAATAGGCAGTTCAATATAGGCGAATTCATAATAAACGGATTCTACTGTAGTATTATAATCACGCAAAAAAGGCTGAACGTATTTGCATTAAATTAGGTACACAGATAGTTTATTACCTGGGTTAACACGTGTATATATTTTAATTACGGAAAAAAGTTATGTTCCTGAAAATCTACCTGTGGGCATGATTTTCTAACAAAACAATCCGTGTCATTATACGATATGATAAATAGTACATATTGTTATACTGTCAACGCGGACAAAGTTGAAGGTAGAAGCTAGTAACACATTAAGAGTGGTTATGGTCTGGAGGATATACCGTAACAACTAATGATCTATAATGTTCTGTTTAAATTAGTTTTCAATGATTCGTAAATATGCAATAAAATAAAAATTTCTTTTTATTTTCTTATTTACAAACTTTTATTCTTATTTGTATTTTATATCAATGAGTTAATTTGTTACACATGTTATATTTCGAACGTTTGAGGAAACATGTGTGTGTGTGTGTATTTGAGGTAGAAAATTGCATAACACTGGTGTTGCACCAAGTACTTTTATAAATATATCGTAAACATTTTAATAAATCGTAATCATTTAAATCACACAGCTTAAGTAACCATATCTTGCATTCAATTAAATAATATAAACATTACTTTTTGTTAATAATAAACATATATTTCTGTCACAACCGCACACATGATTGTTATAAATTTGAAAACGGAATATTTTACCAGAATTTTTTCGCCGATGTTTTATGACAACAACATTTTTTTTTGGGAATAATATTTGGGAAGTATATTTTTAACGAGATATATTATTAAGGTTTCTTTGACGTATATTTTGCCAAGTTATTATCAGGGTATTTAATCCTGATAGTTTAGTTCACGAACAGCGAAAATCATGATCAAGATTTCATTCGATTCAGAATGGCGTCTACAAACTTTTTTGATACATTTTAGACTTTTTTATTTTTTGTCCGTTTAAAAAGCAATGCAAAAAATATTTGATTCCAAAAAAAAGAATTTTATAATCTCATAAACAATGCATTTATTTATAACAATTATTATTTAAACAATTGGAAGCAAAAATCCAAAACCAATTTGGGCAAAAATTGTATTTTATATACCAGGGTTGATAATTTTTGAAAACAAAAAAAATTATAGTAGAATGAAACCAATTGGAAACGGAAGATAATATAATAAAAAAGAAAGGAAAAATTAATTACGGGTGATCTGAGTTCAGGAAGTAGGGGCGGAGTGAGTTTTTAAGGGTAAAATTCCGTTTATCTGAATTTCCGTCAAAACTACAAGTCCTATGGAAAAAAAGCAAAGCTGTAGGTAATATAAAGATCTACAGCATTTGTATTTACACTTTTTTCACATAACCTCAAAATTTATGTGAAAATTAAAATAACCAAGTTTTAGGTATTTTATTTTTTTTCTCCGAAATTTGGTGAAAACTTACCTTTTTATGTTCCAAATACACTATAATTTTTTTGTTTTAAAATATTTATTTTTTCATCTTATTTTGAATAAATATCGAAAAAGCACCCAATTTTCAATCGAAAAATTTTGAGGATATGTGAAAAAAGTGTTAATACAAAAGTAGATCTTTTTATTACATACAACTTTGCCATTTAACTTTTTTCCGCAGGACTTGTACTTTTGCCAGAAATCGAAATAAACCGTGTTTTACCCTTAAAAACTCACCCCTTCCACACTTCCCGAACTCAGATCGCCCGTAATTTATTTTTCCTTTCATTTTTATCATATTACTTATCTTGCGTTACCAATGGGTTTCATCCTACTATAATTTTCTTCAACTTTTTATCAGTTTTTAAGGCTTCTACTCTGATCTATTACAGAATGTTTCCGATAAAAAAAAAAATCTTACCCTTTTTTACTATATTTTTTATAACCTTTCACATTTTTTTAATCGGATCTTCTTTTTTTCTAAAACTTTCTAGATGCTATTACTAATCGAATGACACCTTGACCATAATTTTCGGTGTAGGTAACCTGTAGTTTTGTAAAAAGGCTCTTGTTAACAAGACTATTTATATGTAGAATCAAATGCAAAGAATTTTAGCCTTTGAAAGAGTAGAGTAATACTCCTTCAATAAGTAATTAATAGTTCTAAAAAAATAATGGTTTTCTATTCATAAATAAAAATTAAAATTAATTACAATATGAAATACAAGATACAGAATGGAATTATAAACATGGCTTGTGGCTTATAAAAAGTATTGTCATCATCCATCATACGTGTTCGAGTATGTGGATCCACGATTTTTTCGAATCGAATAGAAATTCTAGAAATTCAAAAAGCTGATCACTTTATTCAGCATTTGAGATAAATAGTTAAGCAAATATATAATGAGTTAGATTTTTTGTGACGAGAATAATAATCCTTTGAAAAATTTGCACTCTTTATTATTTATTAACCGAGTAGAATTTAAACCCATCACTGACTAGCCATTAGATAATAAATTTGGGTTAACACTCATCACTGGCCAGTGAAACTTGCCAGACATTGCCTTACTTCAGTATATATTGCCATTTTAGCTAATTGTTGACTGAAAAATATTAGATAATCAATAGTTAAAAATTTAATCCAGCCATGCGGTATTAAAAAAATAAACTTGTATTTGAATATAAATAAGGAAGCAGCGTCAGTTGCTCACATGTAATTCGTCAACCTACAACTTTGACATTTAACTTTTTTCCATAGGGCTTAAAAGTTTTGCCGGAAATTCAGATTTTCACCCTTAAACACTCCTACTTCCCGAGCTCAGATCGCCCGTAATTTATTTTTCCTTTCATTTCTCTCGTATTATCGTCCGTTTCCAATTAGTTTGATTCTACTATAATTTTTTTCCCTTTCAAAAATTATCTACCTTGGACTATTTCTATACATTAAATATTGGCCCAGCATTAGACTTAAAATAGGTGATATTTTAAAAACTTTAATGTATTCAAGCTGTTCGTCAACAGTCAACTTTTTGAAAATATCGTTTGTTAGGATAATTTTTGAACACGTTATTTTAATACACATAACTATCTATTTTATTCCTTACAATTGTTTCCACTAACTTCTATGGACTTTGGGGGTGGTGACATAGCTACTTTTGTGCCCATATACAATTATAAAGTATTATAAAGAAAAATGTAACGTATCTCTAAAATTATCGTAGAAAGTTTATCTATCATTCATGAGATTTAGAGTATTTTGAATATATTTTTTTAATTAAATACACCTTCAGTAATTATTTTTGTTAAAATGGTAAACTTCTTATAATTTTCTGAAGTTAACGAGGTTCTTGTGATTTTATAATTATTACCATAATTACAGTGCCCATAATTGACACAAAGCTTTCTCGTGATTCATGCATGTTTACTTTAATAAGTATATATCAGTAGTGCGATTCTATGACTCTTGGGTCGTTTATTCATAAAGAATTTTATGTTTCCATAAAAATGGAATATTTGTTCATAGCTTTTTATTTTCAAGAAATATTAATTTACATTTATTCCAAGTATGCTATAATAATTATTCTATGAGTGTAAATCAAGTTATAGTTAATAAAATTATGTCGAATGATTTTCGACATACATTAAACCCTTATGATTATTTTCAATAATTGAAATTATTGATAATTACGAATTCAATAACTCAAACATAATGTTATATTCGATTAACTTTACAGGTTCAAACATAATCAAAACTCGTAGCCTAAATATTTCCTAATATTTATTTACTTACATATTCATGTGTTCTATCCATTCATTGTATGCTCAAAAAAAATTGATTTTGCATTTGTTAAATTGAATAAATTGATTGGACCTACATTTAGATTTTATACACTGTTGACGAATTAGTAAAGTATATGTTTAGTTTGTGTAAACATAACTGAGACTCCGGACTGACGTAATGTAATGACAGGCTTAGACCAATCTATAAAAGTTAAGCAACAGCAGTCACAATCTGTATTTGGATGGGTGACCACCTAGCATTACTGTGTACTGTTGTTGTATAAATAATAATAATCCCCTTTGGTTAATGGCTATATAGCTGAATGTAGCTAAAGCCAGAAATTATAAAAAAAAAAAAAAAAAAACATAACTGACATGTAGTTCGCTTCGAGGTGCAATCCTATTAGGCCTAAGAAGGTTTCACTTAAAAAGTCACGTTAATGACGGAAATTTTCACATTTTTCCAACTTTTCTCTATAGCGTTTTATCCACAAATCAAAGTACAAATCGCCACAAAAATACATAATTAAATACGTTCAACTTACGCAAAAACTTTTTTTCATGTATGGGGAACGGGGCGTTGTATATTTGACCGATTTTCACTTTTTTAACTCTTTATATTGTATTTTTAATTAAATCGATATTTTAATTACAGCGTACTACACACAGGGGTAATAATTAATTAGTATATGGGAAGGGTTGTGTTCAAAATTCATTAATTTATCGTGGTTTGTCGCTAACACCTAACATAAGAAAATTGTAAACGAAGCTCATATCAATACACCATGAGCCTTGGGCAATTTATTGGAGATTAAAACTCTGAACACTTTAATAGTCAAAATATGTAAAATGTACTGTTATTTCATTGATTTTTTAGGCATTTGACAACATTGACAGATACTTGTTATGGACAAAATTGTTTGATATAGGGTTCCAAAAATAAATCTTTGTGTTCGAATGGGTAAAAATCAACTTCAAGCGTTTTAGAAATAAAACAAGGACTAAGAAAAGGTTGCTATTTATCGGAACTACTCTTGTTACTGTACATTAATGATTTGAGCATCAGGATTGACGACGCAGTTACAGCATCATGTGGTTTTAAAGCAAAAAAGTAAAATTACTTTTTTATACGGATGATGTACTTATATTATCACGAACAATTGTGGTATGCGGCATAAGGATAATGTGAATGTTTTAATAAGTGGAAATTAAGTGTAGATGCGATTAAATCCAATATAATGATTGTGAGTAATGGTTGTAAGGTATCTGCAAAGAAGAATTGGATGTTTAATGGAAGAATGATTGAGAATGTAACATATTTTAAATATCTAGGAATACAATTGTCTTACATTGAGAGTCTAAAGATATTTGATCATGTACGGATCAAAAATTAATTTAATTGAAACCATTGCCAATAAATTTGACAAGAAAGTTCTGACCATAGCAAAATCAACTCCCAACTCAGCAACGAATATTGAACTTGAAACAATATCGATACACTATATTTGCTTACAAAAGGCTGTTATCAGATTCGAGTACTCAGTACTGAAAAATTCTTAGAAAGTTGTTTATTGGAAATCATTGGTTTGCTGAATAAATTAAGAAATGTGGACTGTGTGATGATTTGAGAAAAATTAATATTGAAGAATATTTATTATGATCATCGTTAATATTTACTGAAAACAGAGCTTGATAAGGTTCAGTAAGCATATGACTATGAACAGGGTACATTTGAATGACGAATGGAGAGTAATAACCAGTTTTAGATTTTATACCTTTAGATGGGAAAATAATAAAATAAACAAATATAACAATATGTATGTGGAGTCGAGCGATTAAATCAGACTAGGATTTGTTATTGAACATAAACATTCAATCTGTGACTGGTATTGTTAACATCCACAATATTTCAGTAATAAAAAATGTCGTCAGTTATTTAAAATATATTCTGGAAAAACAAAATAAATTTTAACACATTAACAGTAACTGTACTGTGACTATGACAAAATAGATTGCTTATATTATTGTTGATGTTTATTTATTTTTTATTGTATATTATTATTTTGTTTTTCTTTTTATTTCTAATTAGTACTTATTTTTGGTTTGACTTTTATAACGAGCTTTGCATTTAAGCAGTATCGATATTATTATTATTATTATTATCATTTTATATTCGACATATATCGTAAAATATTAAGTGGTCGTTGATGACCTAGTTGTATAAAATAAAATAAAATAAAATAAGTATTAACTTATATATGATATATATCTGAAAAATCTCTATATAGTAATCCAAAATCGATTGTTCTATTTTATCTGCAAAATTTAACCAATCCAAATTTTGATTCTGATAACCGAATTATATTTTGCTGTATGCTTATGAAAATGAAGGTATAAATAGAACATTATAATAATTTTCCAGAGTATAAATGCATTCAACAAAATTTTCTTTTTTTATTTAAACCAACACGTGCGTAAATAAACAAAACTGTCCATTAAACCATTTTTATAACATAAGAAACAAGTATGTAAATAAAATTTGAAGATAATTACAATACTAAGCATGAAAGACCAAGACAAATAGTCAGAAGAAAAACTAAGGCTTATTACGAACATCTGCTATTTTATTGTTTTTTCATAAAAATTGGGCTTTTACATTTTCTAAGCTACAAATTTGTCGTAATTTATACTAAAATATTGTCCAAAATCTCACGTGGTTCGATTGTTTATTTAAGATAAAAAATAGGTAAACATTAAAACAAAATGTAACACACTTCACAAAAGCTAATTGAATTTTGCAATTTTGATAAATTTTTTTTTTAAATTTGTATCAAGATAAATTTGAAGGTTCTCTAAAAATATCAATTATTAAGGCTGAACGTACATTGCACATGATGAAGACAGACAATTTGATTTGCAGTCGAACAATTTAAATACCTATATAAAATGTAGAAACGTGTTAGTTGTAATGTATCTTTACTAATACATTATGTTTACATAATAAATGTGCCACACTAACGTTTAATTCAACGTAGGTTGAATTTAACGCACGTAAGGAATGGATATTTTAGTAAACGATAAACTATTAGCTTCTGCTAATAGTTGTTTGATTTCAATTATTATAATATTATTATTTACAATTTGTCTATAGACAGTTAAAATTAGCTCACTTTCTGTGTCTGGATGCATGTTTATCCATTAACTTCTTGAAAATTTGATTCGACAGATTTTTATTCGATTTTTACCTTCAGTTAGATATTTTATCACGAAATGTTTATATATATAATATAATAGCTGTTACCTCCTACTTTGCGACTGTGTGGCATATTATCTAATGTATACTCGTGGAATCATAAAACACAATGGCTTGAATCTTCCACGCTTACTTAAAATTTTAAGATACGCTAATTTTTTCAGTCTAAAATGAGTGTTTGAGATTGACAAAAAAAATATTCGTATAAATTGAAAAAAAAAATGAACTTCCATATCTTCCTTGCGAGGCCAAAAGCCATTATTCCCGAAGTAATTAAACATTTCTTAAACAGGCATCATACACAAACTTAAGGTATTACTTACAACATTAGAAAGCTCAGAATCTTTAAAATAAGAGAAAAGACTACACTTTAAATATTATTGTTATATTTTTTTTGGTGACGTATATCTCACAACGCTGTAATTTACTTATCTGTGCGCATTGTATTTAAGTTATTTTCTATAGCCGAAAGGCGAAATATAAATGTTTAATAATAAGTATTGACTTAATAATTATTGTAAAACTATGAATTTATACTAGAGTAAATAAGTTAATATTCATAATTAATTTCTCAGTGGTTCAAATTATTATAATATGAGTCCAAGCTTCTTCTTGAGTAAGCCTCACTCCAATTTGCTTCAGGTCTTTTTCAAAGTCATCAAGCCACTTTTTTCTTGTGTTTTCTACCCATTATTTTAAAAGTTGTCTTTTTAGTCGGAAATACATCATTATATCTAAATATGTGGTACAACCATCTAATGCAGGATGTTTTGACAATTTTACAATGCTGAGTACACCATGTTTTTATAGATTTCATAATATATAAAATTCTCCACATATCGTAATTTTTTACAGGCACAAAAATTTTCCTAAGACTTTTCTTTTCAAAAATCGTCATCATGCGTGTTTCTGCTTTATTGAGGATCCAGTATTCACTTTCATAGAATACAACTGGTCATATCAAGGTTTTGTATAGGTTTTATTTAGTTTTTAAACTGACTATATGACCTATTTTTATTTTTATTGAAATATTTGTACCAAAATAACATATTTAAATTTGTTTACAGTCTCGAAACTATAATTATTTATTTTATATGTGGCTGAATAAACCAGTTTTTGTTGTTGAATTTATACTAGAAAGTAACCAAATTGAAAATTGCAGCAATTTTACGAAATAAACCGAAAACATTGTATTTTATAGACAATAACTGTAATAAAAACATTAGGTTCATTAGGTTTTTGTCATGGCATTATGACAAAAATATTAATTTCATAAAATAAAAGCAAAACGATATTGCACGCAATTTTACTATTTAATTTTTGCAATTTTATTATTTAATTGCTAGATATTTTTACACATAATAATAAATAAGTTTACAAAAAAAATCAAATCTTATAAGTAAATTTTATGTATGTACCAACATAATAAAAATTCAAAATTATTATGATACGACATAAAATTTAAATAATTATACATTGGAAGATAAAAGAAAAACGGCTACTTTTATTGATGTTGGAGCATAAATAAAATTGTCAAACATTATTCTCTTACACACAATATAATATTAAAAAAATTATTTATATTATATTGCAGCATAATAATATTTTTAAAAAAATATAATTATGTGTACAAATGATTAATATTAGCGAACTATGATAAATCCAACCAATGCGCATTTGAAGTATTTTGAGCAAATCAATTCGCAGTCCTTATTTATTAGATGCAATTGTGTGCGAAAGATAAGTTGTTTGTATGTGCAGTATTCAAATAAGGTACTGATTTATTAGTAGCAATTGTGAGTAGTAATAGGTTTTGGGAAAACTTAACTATAATGCGTAGTACTGTTCTTAGAAAAAATTATAAAACACATAAAAAATTTTAATTTTCAATAAACATAAAACGTTCAGGTCGGTGATTTGTTTTGGACTTGGTAGTATATTATGCTTACTAATATAGGCAAATATGTCTTGTTGAAATTTTATCCGTTATTTGAATTTTCCCAGAGAAACGTTTCAAATATAAATTGTAAAGCTTCAAATGTTATATGAACATACTCAGATGAATGAATCCATTGTCGAAGAAAACGTAGAATAAAGTAGGATACTAGAATAAAGTGACCCACCTGGTTTTCGGATTTATACCAATATTTTTGAGGTACAAATAGAGGTAATATGAAGACAAAATATCAAGTTTGGTCCATTTTGGATAAAGCATTAGTTACGATATCGCTTTCACACACACACACACACACACATACACAAACATAGCAGACTCACAGACACAACTACATAGATTTAAGGGACCTCAAAACATGTATTTTCGGCGAAAACTGGAAATACAAATTTTAACACGATTAAAATATTTCATTTTACCAAAAGATGAATTTTGAATTTACTCCAGTGTGTTAGATTAAGATATAGAAGATACCTTGCACCACCATTTTGATTACCTCTACTAAATCTTAGTCTTCTATATTGGGCAACCATCATAGTTAAACAGAAAATCTTTAACAGTTTGTTTAACAGAAAATCTTCTGAACTAAGTGAAAACTACTTTCCATCTAAAGGGACGTCATTTTAAAGGCTACGCTATATTGTCTACAGAGAGATATTTTCCCCGTGGTTTATTTAAATTACGAAAATGGAGTCATTTTATATGAATTTTCAAAATCTCCATTGAAACTACATATTTTTATATGCAGTTACAGAATCTATGAAAATGTTAAAACAACTACATCACGCTCTGTTTTGCAAGAAAGAAATGGAAAATAATCTCTGGGAGCTTATATAAAAATAGCTTTAATAAAAATAAGTTATTGGCGTATTCATATGTAACTATGTAACTATATAATTTTCAAACTATCGACTTATGACTACCATAGTTAACTATACTTTAACTGAATAACGAGAATATTCTGGAAATTTTGTCACATTATATATATATATATATATATATATATATATATATATATATATATATATATATATATATATATATATATATATATATATATATAGTATTTCTAAAAGGTATTTTCAATTCCCTCCTATAGCTCCTCTTATAATTTATCAAAATTCATGATTAAGGTATCTTTAAACTTTTTGCGAATAGACACATAATTTTAAAGCAATCTTTTCAATAAATTGAGATTTAAAACTCTTCAAATGTACTTAGTAAGCATCGTCTGTATTAAAACGAATATTATATTGCTTTTTGTTTGCAGTCTAATATTAATCATAGCAATAAGTCAACAAAATAAAATTAGTAGGTATATAAAATTCAAATCAGACGAATTATTGATAGAAAAATTCAAAAAAGTGTATTCTGCGTTTCTAATAAAAATTTAAATAATCGAAAACGCATCTATCAATGGGAATTTTTTTTTTAATAATAGGATCTAAATGTAGCTCCCTGAATTGGCGACGCCGAAATATTACAAAAAAACAAACAACCGGAATGGTATGTTATTTGAAATAACTATAAATCTAAAAGAGCATTTAATATAAAATAAAGAAATAAATGAAATTATATTTTTCTATAAAATCCAATCTTATTATTATAAATAAGTGAGTTATTTAAAACAAATTTCTATTCTTTTTTACGGTAACATTTAAATAAGCCGCGCATAACTTACATTAGTTATTATATATCGAAGCTTTAAAGAAGCATCTTTGTTTTATTATAGCCAAGACGAAATGTAAGTATTAAAAAAAAACTAATTTTTACTAAATTAATCCTTAAAAATCATCGATATATAACAGAAGGAGAAAGATTTCCCAATTAAGTAGGTTAAAATTGTATGTATTAGTCAAAAGTTTTATTATCTTTTATTTTTTTCATACAATAATATAAAAAATTAAAAAACTTTTTTAAACTTCATCTGAAAATCGAATTTCACTCTGTTTTACTATAAGTAATCATTTATAAAATCAAATTTTAAGTTTTCACAACGAGTACATGTTTTTAGGTGCCTGATTCAAAAACAATGGTTTTTAGAAAATAGTTTGTGGGTTTATATGTTCGCGTGTGTGTCTCGCAGCGATATGCTTTATCCAAAATTCACCAAACTTGATATTTAGTCTTTATATTACATCTAGCTGTACCGCAAAGGTTAAAATCGGACTACCGGGTATATTACTTTATTATAGTGCCCCACATATTTAACGTTTTTTCAAAAAATTTTATTTGACCTATTTTTCAGGAGAAATTCAAATTACGGAAAAAAATTACTAAATAATTCATGACAGCGATATTATAACGAACGGTTTACTCAAAATTAACCAAACTTGGTGTTCTTTCTTCATATTACGTGTGAATATGGACTCGAAGCGGCATAGAACAAATTTAAACTAAAAAATTAAATCAGAATGTTAAAAATTAATGTTTCATCATGGATTTGTAAGAATAATACCAATTAATTTTTATTAAAAAATTACTCCTCAATTTACGCATAGCGTGCTCGTTCTACCTTAATAAGTTGTTGTATCACCAATTTTAATGAAATAAACTCTCGAATAGCTGTTTCTATTTTTTTCTATATACATAACTGATAAAAAATTGATTATTTGTAACACGAAAAAAAAATTATCAATAGATTGTGATTCATTGTTTTAAAAAGCTTTATATAAATTTATTTACAAAAAAAGTACAATATTAAAAAAATACCACATAAAAATAAATTAAATACTATGTTTTATATCACAAAAATTGTTCTTATTAGTTACAAAGATGTCTCAAAAATAATTTTTTGATTTGTTGAAGTATCCGTCCAATTTGTATCTGAAGTATTATTTGTTTTTCCAGTATTATTATTGTTGTTCGTTAAACAAGATCTTGTTGTATTTGAATTATTCGCATAATTTGATGTCGATATTGTAGTGTCATCATCTTTCATTGGTAAATCACATTTAGGATATAAAAATTCTTCGTTACGAATTGACAAACGATGTCGATTCTTTTGCTTCCATCGACCAGAATGTGATATTGCAACACGACGTTCAAATTTGGGATCTTCTTCAATCATATTTGAAGATTTATTATTATTGTTTTTTGTTTCATTAAATAAATTAAAAAGAGTTCTTGTTGACATTTTTATTTTGTTGTTGATTGTTGTAAAGCACTTTGCACTTCGATAATTTGCATATACACTTTAAATCATATTTTAACAAATAACATATTTTAATCCATCAAAATTTCATACAAGCTAATCTACTTTAATTTTTGCCGAACAATTGATTACAATGACTAGCCGATTAACACAGGTATACATTATATAAAATAAGTTTTTAATAATAATTCCTTATCAGTATCCACGTGATTATTTGCATCTATATAATAACATGATATAGAGACAATTTTCAATACTGTTTGATAACAGAACACTTTTGTTCAGTGTTGCAATTTTTTTTTCACTTTTGCATCCATATTTACGATGCAAAGTCCGTAATGAATTTTTAAATTCTGTTCTCAATTTTAAGGAAATATTTTTATTACGATCATCTAATAATAGAATTCATTACATCACGAAAATCCCTTTTCAATACTAAGCCACGGTGGTATATTATTTTAAACGTTTCACTAAGACATTATTACTACCAAAATACTAATAGTTAAACTTTTCATTTTTTGACAATTCTGGACAAATAAAATTTATGCTAAATTTCTTTTTTGTTTCGTAGACCACCTGCAATATTTTTCGGTTTAGAGTAGACCCCTATTTAACTAATAATTAATGTTTTCAAAATTTATTTAATTTAAATGTGTTCTTAATAGCTGGCGTAGATACTTTAAAGAGAATTGACCATAAATGAGACCTTTATAATGAAGATAATCTGTAATGTAATGTACATCTAACATAATATGCATCAATTTTGACATGAAAACAAGGGACTATAAAGAATCTGGCAGAGTTAAGATTAAACTGCACTAATTATATATATATATATATATATATATATATATATATATATATAAATAAAAATTAAAAAATTTATATATTTATATATATATATATATGTATATACATATATATGTGTATATATATATATATATATATACATATATATAAATATATATATACATATATATATATTTATATATATATATATATTTATTTATATACATATATATATATATATATATATATATATATATATATATATATATATATATATATATAAAATAATTAAATAAATTATACAATTAAATAAAATAAGAAACACGAAGAAAACAGGACGCTCTCAGTCTGGCAGAGTTTAGATTAAACCGCACTAAGGACTAATTTTATATATATATAAATATGTATATATATATATATATATATATATATATATATATATATATATATATATATATATATATATATATATGTATATATATATATATATATATATATATATATATATATATACATATATATATATAAATTTGTATATGTATATATGTATTTTATATATATATATTATTTATATATATATATATATATATATATATATATATATAAATATAAATATATATATATATATATAATTATATATATGTATATATATTTATATTTATATTTATAAAATTAGTCCTTATTGCGGTTTAATCTAAACTCTGCCAGACTCAGAGCGTCCTGTTTTCTTCGTGTTTCTTATTTTATTTAATTGTTCTGCAAAGGATTGACCTTAGGACTGAAACCCTTTTCTCTAGGTATTAGGATGGATCAATGGAGCAGTATTTAAAAACGTTCTTAGTATATAACATGTTTCAAAAATGCTCATGTTTTAAAAATTTACTTCATAGAATTAATAAAGACAGATAATTAATAGATGACTAGGCCCGGTTTGATACGCCGCTCTTTTCGATCAACAAAATTATATACATTCTGATTAACAATTTTTATTAAAATATAATTTTTATTTAATTGAAATGTTATTATCGTAATAATTATTGGAACGAAGTTCCTTACGGCAGGCTTGGAGGGGATAGAGATTTTGCTGCGCGACCGAACTGAAAAAAATGTGATAGTAAAACCGTAAAAAAAAGTGCGTGGAATAAAGACGTGCGCAGGCGCGAAAGTCGCATACACAAGCGAGTAGTGTATAATACCTTTCTCTTTCTCCCTCTTTCTTTTCGTTCTCTCATCCCTTCTCTTTCTATTAACACTCCAACCCGCCAATGCATAGTATATACTCATGAATTCATGGACAAGCACATGGCGAATACTCACATTATAGATACACACACATTAAGTTGATAATTTGAATTACGATGTTTTTTTATTTTAAGTAATTTATTATTTCCTAAAATACTGAATTTCCTAAATACTTTCTTGTACTTAAATAAAAATTAATCAGCAAAATTTAAGAGAAAAATCAAGAAAACCTACATAAAATTGAGCCCGATTTTTTTTGCAATTTGTGTCGATTCTACATTAGCCGAAGGAACTTCGTTCCTACCTGGTGTCCCACGACACCACATCATTTTTTATTGTTTAATAACAATACAAAGAAATATTTATTAAACTCTTACAAAAAAATTATAATAAGCATTATCGTATATTCTCGAATAATGTATTGCTCAATTTGTGAATGTCTTTTTTCTGGCTTTCGCCCGTGCAAAACCATCAACTATGTCATCGTAATTTATTTCTTGAACTATTTGAGCTTCAATAGACAGTAATGCCAAAGCATTTAGTCTATCATGGCCCATACTTGCGCGTAATTAAGTTTTAACACTTTTCAAGGTGGAAAAAGATCTTTCTCCTGAACAATTCGTAGCGGATATACTCAAAAGCATTATAATAAAATGAATGTAAACAAATATTTATATTTTGATGTTATATAAATAGAATAAGGCCTTGGATTTAATGTTAAACACAAATTTTAAAACGTTCAACATCGTTGACATTAGAAGATTATCAAGAGTGCAATGTTGTATATAACACCATTGATATAAGTTGTATACGAAATAAGATTAAAAGGATAAAGTGATAAAATAGAAAACATAGATACTAAACCATTCATATTAATCAAATTATGTTTATAGTCTGAATATGATTTTAAAAAATTACCATTTAGGACTCATTTAGTCAGGTTGTAGCATATTTTATTGCAGATAGTTTTGGCTTGTAAAGAATTATAGGGAACGGTGGTATAAAAAACATAAACCGAAATAATTCAGCCATTCTTTGATTCTAACATAAAACACAATGTATTATAGAAGTGATTAGTGTTGAAACCGATCTTATGGCCATTCTTTTGTCAGTATCAGCAATTCCTCATGTTTGCAGATTGCACTACTGTTAACGAAGTAAGCAGTTTTTATATGTTTGAGCTTCCAATTTACGCTGTTTAGGTACTTTAATAGCATAATATTCTTTTTCACTACAGATAGGGCTACTTGGAAGAGACTTTTCTGGCAATCCTGCAATGCCTTCATTGGATGTACTTTAAGATTCTAGACGTAAATTTTTAGTTATTTTTTAATATTTTCATGGCCTATGTAAGAATGGTTTATATTCGAATTAAAATATTAATTATTTAAATTATTAAGCATAGGGATAGATTATTATTTAAAGTTCTTGCCTGAATAATTATTTTGTTATTATGTTTTTCAATCACTGTGTTTTAGTCATTTTGCTGAGATTGGATTTTAATGCTGTTTAAAGCTAATATGAAGACATAAAAAAAATTATTTACTCGTACAAATAATTAAAAAAATAATTATGTAAATGTAAGGAGATTTGATATGCGCAATCTTGACATTGGAAGTGTCGAAGAAATTTTCAAGAAATGTTTTTTCGGGAAATACTTTATCACGAGTTCCCTGTTTTATTATCAAATAGAGATACAAAGACGTTGAATATAACATTGCTAAGTAGATAAAATCAAGCAGTGAATTCACTATTAAATACGTTGATGATATTGGTGTTCTGGAATATCCAGATGGCATAGCCATCAATATCACGAACAAGTCATTCCAGTTTTCATTATCAAGAGCAAGTCGCTATTCCATCTGAACTTACACAGACTGCACTAAACACTGTCGAACGATAGTATAAGCGATACTTTTCCCGATTAACGCATCAAAAATGGTGATCGTATGATTGTTTGGTGACCCTAACAACTTTCAAACTACAAAACTCTTCTTAGCCCAAGCAAATTAAAGAATTTCACGACTTAATTGCTAACTACAAACGACTGCCAAATTTTGGTAGAGTACATCCAAAGCATAAAATAGATTAAAAAATCCCCTTCATGATTTTCTGAAATAACAGATGGTGGCCGTTTAAATTCATAAAAAAGAGATTCAAACTATGACAATGGGGGCACTACTCAACCTCCCTCAATTGCCCACACATGTTGTAAGTAAGGCGTAGCCTACACCCTTTAGCCTTGGAAGACGTGGTACCTTTGGTAACCACAATATGGTCTGATCAAGAACGGACATCTATGTCAGGATTACACCTCAATATTCCAAGATGAAATGTATTTCATAAATAAATATACAAATAATCTTCAGCGAAACTACAAAAATACAAAAGATTTAAATTTTATCTGATAACCAGACTGCGCTTAAAAGACTGATCACACCTGGAGTAAACTGCAAAGTTTTTTTGAAGTAGATATATTACTTAAAACCATGACCAGTGCTGGATTGGAATTTGCGGCACTACAGGCGCGTAACTAGCACGTCATATTTCCAAGATTGGAAAAATTATGTTTTTCCACATTATCGAAATTTTTTGAAAAAATACTATTACTTTAAAAAATATCATTAAAAAATAAAATCTTGTTGGAAACATTTAAAAATTAAACTAAATAAAATCTTTCATATAATGAAACTTATTAAAACCGTTATTAACAGTCAATTGTAACTTGACAATAATGTAAATAAAAATGACTACAGTTTTATTTAAATAATTGGCAAAAAGCATTCAATATTTATTAAAGAGAATAAATATTATTTTTGTGATATAATTTCTGAAAGTTTTCGGTAGGATCAGTTTTTCTTGGACATAATCATTATTTTAGACAAAGTTAAAAAGCTAAAAAAATTTTTTTTTTTATTCTTCGCTTTAGTTTTTTTTTTCACGCGTTTCTCTATTGTCTTACTGATATATATGGAGGAAATTCCTTGCCACAATTTTTAAACCAAAAGTGTTTGAAAACAACCGAAACAATTGCAAAAAATTCCTATTTTCAAATCTCGAAATTTTTTATTTTTATTCTTTGAAGAAATACCAATAAAAAACGCGCCTTAACTTTTACGATAAAGTTAAAATTTTTCAGGTTTGAAAAATTCGGTTACTTTTTAACCCATTAAAAATATATAAAGAAAAATAATAAATTATATATTTTTTGTATTCTTTATATTTAATAATATCCTTTTTTATATAATTTAAACAACAAAAAACAAATAATTAAATGTGATTTTACAACCAGATTTTACAAATTTTAATAAAAGATTAAAAATTAAATGGATAATATCGTTTAAAATTTTTACGCGAAATATTTTTATGCATGTAAATGAAATGGTAAATAAAAATTTTTCATTAAAGAAGCAACTTAAAATTTTTTTTAATGTTTGCTTCCTTAGAACAATAATTATTCAGATTGGTTACATAAAAAATGAAGAAGAAATTCCAAGACAAAGACTAAAGGACAAATTTTTTGTGGTAAGACTCCTCAGTAAAAATTAAAAAAATTTCGAAAAATAAAACTTACTTCAAAAAAATAATATCAAAAGTAAAAGATAATTTTAAATTAAATGTTATCTATAAAGCCTTCTTCACATTGATAAAATAATTTTGTAAGGCACATCGCACATGAGGTGATTTAGGTGAAATCGGCGAAATCGCCGATATCGGCGATATCGCTGATATCAGCGATATCACAGCATTTTAGTCGCACACGGAGCAACAGAAGTTGCTCCGACTTTGTAACGTTTTTTGAAGAAGGGGTAATACATAGTTTGTTTACTAACAACAAAATATGTATATACAGTGTCTTAAAGGATGAAATACATACAAGTAATAAATAATATATATTATAATAGATTATACTTTAAGCCATTTGAAATTCGCATTTCGTCTTACAAATCTTATATATATATATATATATAAGGTTAAGTCAGAGTATATTAGTATTTGCCCATTTCAGTCTCCCGTTCGTCATGAAGATAACTAATGAACATTTTTCGTATATAATAAGAATCTGTTAATTAGCTTAAACTGTGGCGAATATAAACATTCCGAAAAATGTTCAAACAGTTATCTTGATGACGAACGGGAGACTGAGATGGGTTAATACTAATATACTATGACTAAACCATATATATATATATATATTTATATATATATATATATATATATATATATATATATATATATATATATATATATATATATATATATATATATTTATAACTGTATAGATATTAGAGTGTTTTATGAATGCTAATGATTAAAGTAGTTCAAACATTGATGCTCAATGTTATATCGAATATCTAAAAAATTAACTCTGTTATTAGTTACAGCTCTGTTATTATTTGTGTTTTTATTTGTTTAATGTGATTAGAATAGATACAGATTATAGCCACTGTACAATTACTATATATCTAAAGTTCATTTTGTAAACATAACATAATAATAAGAATTAGTATTTAATAGTATAAGATGTATTGGCTTAATTTTATAAAATAAGTGTAAAGTTCATTTCTGTTTATTTACCATGTCATTGAAATGAATGAAATTAATATTGACGCTTGAAAAGTGTTATAAGAAGTTTAGTTTATAAACTCTTGAAGAACGTCATTACTGCCATAATGAAGGAATGTTGTATCTATTGCAACGTTGCTACAACAATTAGGAGAAGTATACCTAGAGAAAGAGGTTTTTCCCTTTTTGCTATCCACAAATCATACATATGTCTAGAAATTTTTTAGGTTGAGCATTTAACTGAGTAATACTATAGGTGAAAGCTCTTATGTATTTGACAACGTTGCTTACGAATGTAAAATTACATACGATTGTTGTCGCATCATGATGGAATTCTTACGATTTCAGTATTTGATTATGCATATCTTACACAGTGCAATTTCGTACATGTAATTTTCTTATGGAAAGTAATCTCTATCCGTATACGACACAACAGTTGCAACAATACCATATATGTGATAAAAGTATAGCATGTATTCAAAGATATAAATATTGCAGGATATTATAAGCATTTACTTAATACTCGCTACTCTTCGTTCCTTTTCTTTAAAGCATATGTATGTATTTAAAAAAATTTATAATCTGCTTTATAAGATGCACCTATTAAGCCTGTTCTATATGGTTCAGGACATGAATGTAACCTTTTTTATTTTTGTATACAAACACGCATTGACAAGTTTTTATGTTTAAATATTAAAAAAACATTATTTAACTCTCTATCTTTGTCATAAACATTGATTTATATGACTGTATAAACAAGAATAAAAAAAAGTTGCCCATATGATTTTAAGAACGAAGGATTTTAACAACGATTTTTTTATCACATGTATGATTTCAAATCACGAAAATCACGTCGTGTGCGACTATATATAAGCAAATCATATGTATGATATCGCCGATTTCACGCAAATCACCTCATGTGCGATGTGCCTAAAGTAACAAACAGCTTAGTACTAAACATATTAATACTATATAAAAAATCGATCACACTTTTTATTTGATAATTTAGTGTAACAAGTAATTTATTAAAACTATGTAAACAGAGACAGTAATGTAATATAATTGCATATGAGTAAACTGTTTACATTATATGACTGTAACTGGAACAACAATTAAATATCAAACAGACTGTTATATGTTTGTAATTGAAGAGTAGTGAGGGAACTACTTGCAAACAAAAAATAAAATTCGACTAAACTACTTGACTAAACAATTTTACTTAACACTTGACTAAAATTTTGCTGTTCTCACATTTCAAGTAATTAAACCACCTGCCACTTGACTAAATTACTTGATAAATATGAACAAAGATTCAGTAATTTCCTTCCGGCCAATTATCTTTCGAAGTCGGCTCTAATCATAATCTTATCTAAAAATTGATTCATTGTAGATATCGCCTTCGGAAGGTAATTGGTCATAAGGAAATTACTTATATAAGTATTGAATTAAAATTGTTTTTTTTTTTTAGATAATTTATTTTATTTTAATAAAGTCTTATTGGAATTGCGTTGAGTTTTCCTAAGTCAAGATATATATTCAATGATTACGCAGAGGTGAAAATCTGATGAAAAGCAGATATGTGCATACATATTAACATATACATGAATATACACTATACTACAGGGGTGGATTTACACTTTTTGTCAACCGATTAAGAGGCGTCTAACGCCCCTCCCCGCCACCCATTATATAGCTCATGCATCTTTGATAATATTAATATTCAATTGTTTCGTGCAGTTATGATTGTAATTTATGTTTTAATAATATATTTTTTATTTATATCCTTGAAAAAAAATTGTTAAGAGGTTAAAGAGACAACAATAAGGGGCGCCAACGGCACTCCGCCCGTTCTTCCACTCCTCTAGATCCGTCCCAGCTTTGCTACAGGTAGTTCTTTCCCGACATTCCAGCAAAAGAAGTATTAGCTTAGTTAGTATCTACATTCTACGTATATATAACACACATATAAAACCAAGGTTGATGACTATTTTCACAACATATTGTACTTATAACTTACACTACAGTATATAGACATATACACTCACTGACTATACTATATAGATGTAAATAGATGCAATAATTTACATTTAACAAATAGAACTAATTTTTTCAATAAATGTATATTATTCATGAAACAAAAAAAATAAAATAAAGGAATATAAACATATTTTGCTTAAATTATATTATTTAACTGAGCTAACTAAAAATATTTAAAAAAAATAATTGCTTTAATTTTTATTTTGTTATGACTTTGGTAAATGGAAAAGAAATCCTAAATTATTGTGATTGGTTATTATCAATCCTCAACTTAAAAACTCGTTCTGTGTCTTGATATTCTACTAAAAAATGTTTTTCGCCTTTCACTTTTTCTACTTCATAATTAAATTTAAACATTCTGAAATTAGCCTACATCCTTCTAATCGTTCACAATTAAATATTTCGCACCATGAGGTAACATTTTAAAAAAATATAAGATTCTTTTACTGTGTATTTCTGTCGGTGTACGCTGGAACCAAACACCATAAATTTTTTCATGTATAACCTTTTTTGCTGATGCGTATAGTTCAGTAGATTTTTTTGTATGCTTAATTCAACAGTTTTTAATTTAATTTCTCTCTACCAAAATTTCCGTATACTTAATTTTTGTAATTCTTTATAACTGAATGAGATGCGATATTAATAATTTAGAGATTATTGTAACGTAATAGATTTTTCTGATATTTTCCTCCGGTTACAATTGTACAGAACAGCTGGGTGTACATTTAATACCCTAACAACTTCTTTATAGAAGTTGTTTACAAATATATCGATTATATTTTCGCAAAGACAAATACCATTTCCCTTCCATATATCAATATTGGTTTAATCATAGTGTTAAGCCATCCATGTAATTATTTTACAGGAAATTCTTTCTATTTATATATATATTTTCTTATTTGCACTAATTGTCTAATGACATTCTCTTTCATTATCTGTAGATGTAATTTCCATTTTTCGCCATTCTTTAACCAAACTCCTAAATATTCAAAATGGTTTACATATTCGATGCCTTTCCCGTTGATGGCACATAGTTCCTTCGTCCTAGATTCCTTACATATTTTAAGTAATTTTGTCTTACTTTCATTGATCGTACGTTTTGACTTTTTACAATAATTTTTCAGCCCTCTACTCGCCCTTCTTCATTTCTCTCACGGTTTTTGACATAATGACTGCATCATCAGCGTACAACAAGACTTTAATCTCTTTTATTTCTAGGCATATGAAATAGTATTTATGCTTTCTAGCCATATCATTTATATATAACTAATCTTACATTCGTTAAAGATACAGTTTTTTCCCACCCCGTCTTCTATACGCATAACCATAATTTAAAAAATATTTTACCTATGTTAGGAGTAAGTGTTATTTCTCTGTAGTTATCTGGTTCTAAATTACTACCCTTTCCTTTATGCAGGTTATAAATTATTCTTGTATTCCAAACATCAGAAAAAATATTTTTGTCTCTCATGCAGTTGAATAAATTCATAAGAATCTTCAATAACGTTTCATTTTCTGACGCTACCAATTTAATGACGTCATTTGTTGTTCTGTCTAAGCCACATGGTTTAGCGTTTTTTATCAAACTATTAATACAACTAATTTCTCAATTTGTTATATAATATGTAATATAATTATATGTTTGTTTAAGCTTAATTTGAGATAAAATTGTAGCAAATCAAGTTACAAAAAATGGTTAAAAACTTAATGGTTTTAAAGAAACAAATTTTTAACTTTTCTTCAATCTCTTATGGATTAAAAGATGACGCATGAATCCATAGGACCCAGTGGACCGATTTTGAACATTCACAAATTTCAATTCAACTTTAAGGTCTAGTAAACGAAACTAAATAAAAATTTTAGCTGACTATCTCTTCGTTTTTCCATTATCTTAATGACGAGCATACAGAAATGAATTGGGTGTTTCTAAATAAACACCCATGTCAAAATTTTCTATTTCTTACATTGTAAACTGTAGTAAACTAATTTTAATAAACTCCTCATACATGTCGAATATAAAAACAAAATATTATAAACGGTGTTTTTGTTGTTGGATTTTTAAAATTTGATACAAAAAAAAAAATCATTTATATTATTACACGTTATATATTTTATACGAAAAGTTTATACCACTTTATACGAAATATCATATAACCAAAAATTAAATATTTATCTAAAACAATTCAATTATATTAGTAGATGACGAATTCATTATTTTTTCACCACTTCAAGATTTTTAAATTTCGATAAATAAGTATCGGTATATTTAACTATTATTAGAACTTCGAAAACATTATAAAATTTTACTATTCTGCTGATAAGTTTTTTTAAAATTCCAAAACCTCTATTATAAAAAAATTTTTGGGCTGAAAAAATCGGTATATCATCCATTCAAGTTTTGAATCGAAATGAATATAGGATTGTAATCATTTCCGATTTATTCGATTCAATTTCAAAATGGTTTAATAGAATGTTTTACGAGTGAGCGATTATAAATATTTAGTAATTCCAAACTCAGCCAACTTTGAAAGCATTCTTTTCTCAATCATTATCTGATTATAAAGTTTTAGGACGTGATATTTTACTCTAATACCTCCATTTTTAAGACAATCTGTTTCCAAAACACATTTTTTTTTAAACTTTTTTATGATGTGTAATCACAACGTCCGTAAAAATCACAAAAAGTATATTTTCATTAGTTTATTTATATATAACTTATTTTAGACCACTTGAATGACAGTACTTATGAAATAAAATATATAATTATAAAACAAAATTAGAATAAAAAATGAAACATTTATAAATAAAGTCAATTTCTAATACAGTATGCATCGAAGTATTTATTTTTATTTTCATGAAGAAATAACCCGAAAAATAATTATCCAAAAAGAGAATTTTCATTTTTTATTTTAATTCCCTTTTTTATATTATTATATTACGTACAAGTGAAATAGTATAGGTACAAATATTCATAAAAATGAGCGTTCAAATCGCTCCAATTCCAATAAAATAAAAAAAGTAAAATAAACAAATTTAATTTTTTATGAATTTAACATATAGGTACTAAGCATTTAACTTTAAAATAAATTATTTAAGAAATCAGAATTTTAAAATAAAATTTATTAAAAAGTACTTACTAGAAAACAATTATAAATGTAAACTATCATAAAAATAAATAAAATTAATTGTATCACAAAATTGATAACACTTTAATTATAAACAGTCATTTTATTATTGACAAACATAATATGTTAGTTTTAATGCATAAATAAAATAAAACTGATAATTCTTTCTCGGAAGTTGCATAATAATATTGTAAGTTTGCAAAGAATTTCAAATCATTTATTTTATTTTATTTTATCCTGGTTCTTTTTTATTTCATGAATAAAATCATAAAATTGTATTTTATAAATTATAATATAACCATAATTTTTATCAATTTTATTAATAAATATTGTTGACTTATCAATTTAATTAATTTTCTTATGAATTTCATTGTATTGTATTGTATTATCATAAAAAACATTAATGACCTATATATTCTTAGAAAACAATTAAAAATTATTTTTGTTTATTTTACTTAAATAATTCGTTTAAATATTTAAATAAGCTGCTTATATGCCATCTCTCTACTATTTTTGAATTTCCTAACAACTTTCATATAGATGTCACGACAAAACAAATGTGCATGTATCAAATAACAGATTACAAAATGTAGATAGATTAAGCTTCCATGACAATGTCACATCGCAAAAATGAAATCTAGTCCATATTTTTTGCTAATTTATAATACGAAAAAAATTTTTGCTCCAGCCGTTTCCACGCTACGATGAGCATGGCGGCTTAAATATAAGCTACCATAGAATATGCTATTTCTCAGGAAATAAAAGTGACATGAAATTGATTTTGATTCTATATGTTATTGCTATTTAATTGCTGTTGCTTGGTGAATCAACGGATCCCGTAGTTTTATCTGTTTCCTTGCTAAAATATAAGCTACCCTGGAATATGCTATTTCTCTGTAAGTAAAAGATTTGTGCATCAATAAATCCCGTAGCACTAGTAGTTTCCGCGAGAGAATGTGCATAGCGAAAAATTTTGATACCATATTTGTTTGCTATTTAATGGCTCTTAATTGATATATCAACGAATTCTTTAGTTCCAACCGTTTACTGCAAATAATCTGTTAAACCTTCATTTAATAATAATTATATATACAATTTATGATGTGTACATTAAAAGTGAGTTTAACCTCTTCAGTATTTTTCCGTTAGGTTCTATATTTCAATCAAGTTTAAACATATGGACAGCTAGTTCATTGAATATCTTGAAGACAAGATGCAGTGCCCTCAAAAGGATTAAAGGTTTTATGAGAACTAAATATTATATGAAAATATTGACGCTAAAACAAAGATAATTTTAATAAACTTTCGAGTACTTAATCGATTGGAGATCGTTTGTGACTTCTAAATATAATTTTATGTTTGTGACAATGTAGGTTTCAAGAAAATTGAACTACTTTGTCTCAAACGATTTTGGATTTTGTGATTATATTTGGCAATCACAAACTATTTTCGATTGATTGAGTACCCAGAAGTTTAGGCTACACTCAATTTCAACAAACTAATAGTTAATTTGTAATAAATAATTGCAGATTATACTGCTAGAGGGTAATATATAAAATTTATTTATTTTTAATTTGAAAACTAAGTTTCCTCAAACGATTATGTGATTATATTTGGTAGTCACAAACGATTTCCGATCGATTGGGTATCCAGAATATGTGCAAAGTCAATTTAAACAAAGTTATGGTTAATTTTTAATAAATAATTGTTGATTATACTGCTAGATAGCACTATACAAAATTATTTTTTTTTTAATTTTCTTGAAAACTACGTTGTCACAAAAGATTTTGTGATTATATTTGGAAGTCACAAACCATTTCCAATCGATTGAGAGTTCAGAATTTTATGTCGCAGTTAATTTTAAAAAAATGTTGGCTGTTTTGGATGTCTAAATTAATTATCAAAAATGTCCTAAACTAATTAGTCGCAAACGAAATGAAAGCTCTCATAAATGCTCACAAAGGAATCACAAACGATTGACATAGACGACATGTGAAAATTTCAATATTTTGGATTTTATGTTGGGTAATTGGGATAAGGTTAGAGTAAATATATTCGTATTTGATTATTTCAACCAAGGAGAATACCACTAGAGTAGAAACTAAGCGTATCTGGCTTGTTGTGCCATCTCTTGGCTCGGAATGATGGAAATTAGTGTTTTAAACCATCATCATATGCTATTTAAGACCCATTTAGCCCAATATATGATTTATAAAATTTTAATGAATTTCCATGGCAACAATCATAATTATTTTTTGTCATTATATTTAAAAAAATTATTAATAATTGTAATAAAATCTTCAAATTTAAAAATATAAATACAAAAAGAAAATTTTAACTTCAATTACTTTTTATAAGTATGAAAGTGTATTAATTTGATATAATAATTTTTTATAATGGCAAAATTGTACTATTTGGTGATTCAACACAAAATTTTATTATAAATTTTTTCGTTACCTTTCAATTTGCAAATGTAACAAACACATATTTATATTTTCGAATGTACAAAACTTATTTTGAAAATAAATATCTACTTACATTACTCATTCAACAACCGGCGAACTAACGCAGAGAAAAGTTTTATCCATAAATGAAGAGATTAACGAGGTGGCTACAGATATTATTATCAATCCCATAACTATCAGTATAGTTCATTAGGTGATCGATTTTAGGATAACAATTTTGTATTTATATTTTAAAATTTCAGGAACCTTACAATTTTATTACGATTAATGTTCATAATCTATATATATATAAATCAATTGCTGTTCGTTAGTCACGCTAAAACTCGAGAATGGCTGGGCCGATTTGGCTAATTTTGGTCTTGAAATATTCGTGAAAGTTCAGGGAAGGTTTAAACGGTGAGAAACATAAATAATAAGTAATGGAAAATACTATAAACGACAATTACATTTTCGAATACAAAATGTTCCTAGCTGTGAAACATATTTTGTCATTTTTTTTCTCACATGTTACAAATCATCATTTCCATAGAAACCAAAATCTAATTTTGAAATTCAAAATAAAACTTCTTTATCTCTTCTCACTAGCAGTATGACGAATTGTCAACTATATAAACTGTGCATATCGCATTTTTTCTGTGCATATTGTTTTAACTAATAGGAACAGAAAAGCAAAAATTGTATCTGACATGTATAACACTGAGTACCATGTAAAACCCAAAGATAAATAAAGAGAATTTTAAATCGTAAAAAATCGTATGTTCACGTATTACCGGAATCATTCTTGGTTCAGGAGGTCCATATACCTTTCATCAAGTGTATGTGTACCACAGCAAAAATTTTTGGGTGAACGCGGTCCTGGGTCTACCCCAGCAAATACCAGGTAAATACCGGGTGCATATAATGTACCGAGTGCACACTAAATACAGGGAATACGATAAGAAAGGATTTGAAATTCTTCCCCTAAGGGTAGAATTAATTGCATCCGCATGTAAACGATGTAATATCATTTCTTAAAATGTGAAAAATAACACAGCAACGTGTAAACCGGGTGGGTATGCTTCAAAATATAAATTAATATCATAATTTATTCTGATTTGCCGCAGCTTCATTATTTAGTTATAGACAGTTGAGAATATGTTATTATATTTAGGAGATATTGATGTTGATTAGAAATAATTTATATAACAAAACAATGTTTACCCGGGTCAGCTATTCAAAATAGAATTTATTTATCTCTTCTTTTCTATATTAGTGGTTCTGGACTTCCTTTTAATATTTTTCATCAAGTATATGAGAACCACAGCACAATATACACGAATTGTGGGTGCACGAGGTACCGGATGTCCCACATCAAACACGAGTGTATATATAAATATTTCGTGTCACGGGTATCCCACACCAAATAGTGGGTTACATATCAAATACCGGGCATCCCATAAGAAAAGATTTTCTGAAATTCTACCCCTAATGGGATGAAAAGCAGAGGAAAAGTTTGTATGGGACAACGGAATTCCTTCATCCAATCTGCTTCAAATTTTGCACGCAATCGATGTAATATCAATTGTCACCGCAACGTGTCCGGGTATGCTTTAAAATATATATTAATATCATTATTTATTATAATTTGCTTTAGCTTTCAGTATTAAGAAATAGAGGAAAGTTGTTAAGAATATGTTATTATACTTAGAAAATGTTGAAGTTAATTAGAAATATGTGGCAAAACGACGTTTGTCGGGCCAGCTAGTCGTATTATATTTTCTGAGTAATACACATTATTTTAAATTTATAGCTATAGAAATAAAATCAGAAGTTATGAATTCAAGTGTTGTGGTATTATATGGATATATATTCAGTAGAAGTTGTCTATGGAATGAATTTATTTCGTTGCTATGGAATGCATTGATATTTGTTATTAGACCAAATTCACGTTCAAATTTTTTGTTAGTTTTTAATATGTGACGTTTGAAAAATTTAAAGGATTTTATTTTTGTGTAATTTACATCAATTAAATTACAAGCTATTTCGGCATATTAAGTATGGCTCCAGTGAAGTTTTTGGATATTATAAAGCAATAATATGGAGTAGATTTGATAGCGTTATTGGACACGGGATACGCAGGGTCGATCGTTGGTGCAGGCTGTGTCATTCGAAGTGAGATGCGACCGTATCACAGTAGAGTGAGGATGATGAACAGTCACGAGGCGGTGTTTTCTGCAGCTGGTGCGCTGCCAATGGAGGTGGAAGTGGTCTTCTTGAATCCTGCAAGAACGAAGACTGCTGCCAATGCCGATTCGGGAAGTTTGGGTTGGAAACGGAGATTTTCACCAACGGCTTACGGTTGGATTGAGGAGTCAATGACGTGGTGGTGAAGGAAGACTGCGAAATGTGCAAAGTGCAGAAGGTGACTCCAGAAAAAAAGACCACCCATGGTACAACTTGCAGCCCAGTAAAAGAGGAGGTTACCACAGAGGTTTCACGATTTTCAGTTGGAAGATAATGTGGACATCACGGTGACGTGTTGTGGTATTATATGGATATGTATTCAGTCGAAGTTATCTATGGAATAAATTTATTTCCTTGCTATAGAATTCGTTGATGTTTGTTATTAGACAAAATTTACGTTTAAATTTTTTTGTTAGATTTTGATATGTGACATTAAATCACATCAAGAGAATCGCGTTTATTATAGATCAATTTTCCATATATGATGCGGCTAATTGTTTTAACCTAAATAATAGAAATTACTATTTGAAAAGGATTTAGTTTGATTTAACTCTCATTAAAAGATGTTGAAAAAAAAGATATCGCAGAAACTAAATACGGAAAAATACATTGTAGTTAATAGGCAGTTCCACTCTACCGAATCCTTGATTTTAACTAAATTAAAAAATAAATAATAGGGTATTTTTTAATTTATTTTTTCAGATATTATGCCCTTTTTCTTTATTAGATAAACAAAATAATTTTTTTAATATAAAATAAATAAATGAAACATTTATATTTCTATATAAAAATCTGTATTTTATATGTATTGTAAGACAATCTATTATCTATGTAAAACACTAAAAATAATATCACCACCCATGCCAAATTTCTTTTAAATAATAGATTGTGTTGTCTTAAATACATATAAATAACAGATTTTTATGAAGAAATATAAATGTTTTATTTTTTGGTTAACATAAAAAATCAAGTATTTATAAATATTCCAAAATAAACAAAAAATTTATAATAATAATTATAATAAAACAATATTAAAAATAAGAAGAACCAAAACAAAACAATACTGTATTCCAATAAAATAATTCAGAAAAGAATAATTCGTAATAATCTATAAAATACTTTCCTACAAGCTATTTAAAGGTGATATTGACGACTAGTTAGAATTTATTCTAGGAACTCGACTATCTTAATCAGAATAAATTTCGATTTTTTGCCCCAATTTTCTAGATCAAATTATTTTGTATTTTTATAAATACGTATTTCGACTACAAAGTAGTCATCATCAGTATGAATTAGCCACTTGTAATGATTCTCTGAGATGTTACTCGTTGCTAATTTGGTGACGGTTTGCAAATTCATACTGATGATGACTACTTTGTAGTCGAAATACATATTTATAAAATACAAAATAATTTAATCAAGGAATTTGGGGCAAAAAATCGAAATTTATTCGGAAAATCCTATAGTTCTCATTAATAATAATAAAAATATCTTAATAAGAATAATTGCATTGTACTCATCCAACATGCTTTCAGCTGAAAACAGACTATGTTCGATTACATTGTTTCTTAAGCATCCAACAATACCCTCATAGTCCTGTATCAGATGCTGAACCCTTTCTAGCCCCCCACACAAAACCCATCCACGCTCGCCATTTACTCAAAATATGTATGGATTTTTCAATAAATTTTCTTTTAATAAGAAGTTAATTAGCACTCTGGAAAGGTTCTTGTATCTTTAATTCTTCTATTTTAATTACAAATTGCTCTCCCCAAGTTCCATTTACACAAAATTTTCGTGGGTTTTTGTCACTGTTGAATTTTCGTAAATATATAATAAGTAATGCCTTTTGAATACAGACGTATTCAATTGATGTTACTTACATCCAGGTCGATACTAATTGTCGAGGTTGTAGTAGATTTTTTGGTACACATAATATTTCCTAATAAAAATTATAGCCTAATGGGTTAACAATTCTAAAACGATGTTTACTTAGTGTAGTTCAGACTCCATATTTCACTACCGTAAGTAATAATAAGCTTTATTAATGCTTTGAACATGTTTAAAATTAGTATAGATGGAAAATGGTTATTCTTATAAATAAATTTTCGAATATCCGATATTTTCGCTGTATTTTTTCTGATGTTTTCTACATGTATACCCCACTTCCCATTATGGTTTAAAGTAACTCCCAATTATCATTAAAATTATCTCTGTTTTACCGTCAATAATTTAATATACTATTTAGTTCTCAAAAATTTTTTTATCTGTTTTGAGGGCGTTGTCATCTTGTCTTCAAATTATTCAATGAACTAGCTGCCCACATATTCTATGCCTATGTTGAGTATAGAAATAAGCAACCATGACTAATAATCCATGAGGCTTAGTACAGTTACCTGAACTTAGCGGTGTTATATTAATTTTACCTATTATTATACTATTTTTTGTTTTTTTTCTAAATCGTTTGTTCGTTGTTTGTTTGCAAATGTTCGATCAAATTTATAATTTGTTCGATGCTCGATTTTTTATAAAAAATTTGGACCCCGGATGTAACGATTTTTTAATTTTTTTTTTGTTTCTTTTAATCATTCATAATGAGTTATTTTTTGTTCAAGCAAAAAGAACTTTAGTTCGATAATATTTATATAATTTCGAAAGATTATAACCCTATAACCTTTGAATTCAGACACTCGTGAACTCCTGAAATTATTTCTGCTTATCACCAATCTATGAGGTTTCTCACGAAGAAGGTACTAATTTTACAGTTAATTTCCAAATTATTAAAATTGTAGTAAATTGGAGTATGTTAATTTATATATATATATATATATATATATATATATATATATATATATATATATATATATATATATATATATATATATATATATATATATATATATATATATATATATATATATATATATATATATATATATATATATATATATAATTAACAAATTAATAATACAAAATAATTAATAAAATAAATATAAAATAATAATAATACATACATCTACCACTTTGCTCCCGCCGTTTTTATTTTATTATTTGACGCTTTATTACAACAAAACGATTACATACATTAAGTTTCAAAGTACTGTCCATCGTTAGCTACCACTTTGGCTCATCTCTAGGTCAGCAGGCGAATACCGCGACGAAAAAAAAAATTTGGGAAACGGTTGACCCTAAAGGCCATCCCTGCAACTTCATACCTAAGCACTTAAAATTTAACATATTATAATGTTTTTGAGCTAAAAATTTGGTTTTTGATCTTTGATGTTAAAAAAACACTTGTTACCGAATATTTCGTTAACGATATCTCTCGAACCAATCAACCGATTTTTACGCCCTTGGCGGCGATCGACGCGGTTTTTAGGGCTTTAATAATTATTCTATTTCATCAAAAATGATCCGAAAAGAAATGTCGAAGATATGTTAAAAAAACACTTTTATATGAAATTTTTCGTTTACGATATCTCTCGAACGAATCAACCGATTTTAACCGGATTATTGGTGATCGACGTGGTTTATCAAGGTTAAGATCTGACTAGTTTTTTTGTCTGTTTTGAGGGCGTTGTCATCTTGTCTTCAAATTATTCAATGAACTAGCTGCCCACATATTCTATGCCTATGTTGAGTATAGAAATAAGCAACCATGACTAATAATCCATGAGGCTTAGTACAGTTACCTGAACTTAGCGGTGTTGATTGTTTTTGGAGTTGATCAATACAGCCGTTTCATAGTTATTTCAAAAAAATAAATTTTTGCGATTTCTTTCGTCAACGATTTCTTACAGACAAATCGACCGACGATCGATCGACCCGGTTGGCGGCAATCGACGTGTTGTTACAAGGTCAAGAGCTCATTAGATTTTGGAATCGATCGGTCAAGCCGTTTAAAAGTTATTTCCAAAAAAGTTTGGTAAAACTCTTCAGAATGCCGTTTGGTGAGCTCGATTCGGTCAAACCGTTTCAAAGTTATAAGCGATTCACATACTTACACACACACACACACATACAGGCGGAGTGACGACTTCTCAGGAGTGTTCAGGAAAGCTTCCTAGGACGTTAAAACGTCGAGATCTGATGAGAACTCAATTTTTGCAAAACGGGGTGAAACCAATAACTTCCCGATATTAGAAAATTTTCAATTTTCTAGCGGGAAGTTAAAAAATAATTAATCATTAATCATTAAAATTATTTTTTTTTTTCTTCATCATTGAGAGAGCTCTATTATAATTAATTGATAATTATTAGATTTGAATTAGTGTATATTATAATCAAGCCAAAGATGTAAAAAAAAAAACCCATTAAATCGTTATTTTCCTAAATTAAACAATTACAAGAATAAAATTCTGATTTTTTAATAACTAATAATGGTTAATGAAAAACCAACCTTCAATTGATATTCATAATAATAATAAATATTATTCTTGTGAAATTTTAAATAAACCGCGCAAATAACTATGGGTTCACGCATGCTAAGTAAATGATGTCAGAATTCGAATGTTATAGGGTTATAACTTTTCGAAAGTATATCGAACAAAGGTTTTTTTTTATCGAACAATAAATCATTAAGATTGATTAAAAAACACAAAAAAATTTCATAAAATGTTAAATCTGTAACCAGGTTTAGACAAATTTTGAATTTGTTTTCATAAAAAATTGAACATCGAACAAATAATAAATTTGAACAAGCGATGAAAAATGTTAATATAACAACACCAAGTTTTGGTTGCCGCTTAGTACTGAGATAATAACACGCTAAAATAAGAATATCTATTATATCTATGGTTGTAACCATAGACATCATATATATTGCTTATTCATAAGGTCACGAAATTAAGCCCCTAAACTTTTTTAATTTGATATATCATTAGTATGTCGTTGTGTTGTTCTTAATTCGGTATAAACAATTGTTTGATCTTAATTTGTTTAATTAAATTGCTTCGTACAATATTTATAGATTAACCTTAAACAGTAAAAAAACTTTCAAAATATAGTGTTTTCTTAAATTAAAATAACTTTTACAATATTTTATTAAAAAGTCTTAAAAATTTCATAAATTTGATCTTTAATATAAACTCAATAAGTGCCGAAATACAAATTCTTGGAAATAAATAATTTATGATAAATTGACATGTTTGTTCAAAAGGCACTCAAAAAACATTAATTCCTCACTTCGAGGTGATCCGATTATAACCTTGAAACACACTTTCTACTATTAACTTACACTCAGTGTAATTACTATGCTTATCACTTTACTTTTCAAAAAGTTCACATTAAACGTAAAGTTGACACATGCACAATACGCATATATCACGGAAGTATTAATTATTAAAGTTATTAATTAAACAAAAAATAGGCGATTTGAAGGAAGAACAAACGTTATTTATGTTAATAACAATCATAAATATATATTTATAGTCTAATAATGACAAAAAATTAAAATATGTTTTGGAGAGCCAATTCTAGGGTCTATTTTTAATTAATTTTTTCAATTAAAAAAATTAAGAAAACCAATTGTTTATAGCGAACAATCAAGAACAAAAGATGAACTAACGATATATCAAAAATCAAAAATTTTTTGCGGGGCTACATTTCGTGACTTGAATAAATGCTAGATGACAAGTCATAGACCTTGTAGGTTTTGACAGATGTAATCATAAATATATTATTCTATAACTTTTTTAATGTTTTAGAATTGTTTTTAATACATTTTTGACTGATTTTTAATATAAAATTAATATTTATTTTTAATTATTTTAAATGTAATTGATAAAGTAAAGGTTATTTACTCACAGTTACAATTAAATGTGAATGGTTTAAAAACAAAATATAAATAAAGAAAACGATACACAAAAATATAATGAATATGAATCGTCGTAGAACAAATAATTTTACCTACGTTAGTTCTTGTGTAAAGTATATGATATTTTTGTTAAATTTTATATTTTGGGTAAGTATGCCATAATTTGAAAATGAAAAATTTGCATCCGGGTTTTAATTTTTTATCGAAATGATTCATTTGGTGGTTATCTAAACCAGCAAATTTTGACTAAGTATGCGAAAAATATCTATTTGTATCCGAGATGCAGATTCAAGAATTTTTTTTAAACTACGGGCTTGGTAATTAAGTAATTCAATTTTGCAATTATGAGATTGAGAATTGTTTTTAGTTATATACTTAGGTCTATTTGTATAAAGATGTACTTCATTTTCAGTAAGTTTCTGGATTCCCTAGTTTCAGTTGCTAATTCGTTTCACTATTTAGTTTTGGGTAGTGGTAGTTAAAGTTGATAGTGAGAATTCAGGTAAATTATAAATCGTACTATCAGTATTTGATCCATTACAATTCGACTGGGTATATTTAGTTTTATGGCGTTTGTAGCTAGTATATTAAATAGTATAATCCAGTCAGGATAATTTAGGTGTTCTTATCTTACTCAAGAGCCATTGACCATAGAATAGTGTTACTCGTTACGAAAATACTAAAATAAAGTTGACATCTCATAAACATAAAATCAAGTTCCATGGAAAGAATCAATCATGATTTTTCAATAATATACTCTATTATTCCAAAAAAAATTAATTTACTTAGGGATTTTATCCGAAATTTAACTATTACCGAGATATCGTACTTTGAAAGTAGGTGATAAATGTTTTCATCAATTTTGTACTAATTAAAACCTTTTTTTGTATTTAAAAATACATTTATTGAAGATACTTGTAACTATATACAAAATTTCAAGACAAATTTCAGTTTAGTTAAATGATTTTCGAGATATACAAGTTAAAAAATCGTTTTTATTGGGGTTAAAATACTGATTTCTTACACTGATCCAAAATATATTAGTGCATTTAAACATTAATTCAAAACACAAACTATTCCACCGAGTCTCGTTGAATATGTTTTAAAAATACGGTCGGAACTATTGCTGGATGAAACTTTTTTACTTTCATGCACTATTGAAGTTTGCACCGTGCAGTGTCGTTGGAGAAGAAAAATATAAAAAATTCCAGATAGCTTCCAAAAACGTGCATAATTACGTAATTTGAACTGAATCTGTCGCGTTATAAACACTTGAATGTTATGGAGTATTGTGGAAACTTTTGACAGTACAATTCTATCACATTAATTAAGAATATGCCGGAGAGGAGAACGCATTAGAAACGTTTACAAATGAAATTTTATTTTTTTAAAGATTTGGCCATTGTATATTTTGATAAACTTAAGATACTGGACGTAAATTTTGTTGCTTGTTTGATTGATTGATATAATAAATTTATTAATTAAGGAGTTTATTTAAAATTTAAATCAAGTGATTTTCTGTTTTAGCTATTTGGCGGATTACTTATAGGTATAGGTTTGTATGCATTTCTTGATAAATGGACATTAACTGGTTCAATAAAATTAGAAACAGTGTATGATGTAGTTTTAAATATATCTCTTGTAATGGTCATTACTGGAGCGGTTGTGTTTCATGTCAGTTTTGCTGGTTGCGTGGGTGCACTTCGTGAAAATACATGTTTGCTCAAATATGTAAGTAATAAATAATTATCTGTTTTAACATTCTACGGTAGGCGGGCTTCAAAATTACTATCGCCATGCTGGCCATTGTGAGTTTGACACTTCGCTGTATGTATTGAACAATATAACGATGACATGATCCTGCTGGCCAGCATGACGCATTATATTTAGAGTTTAGAAACACAGACAGTAACACTAGCAGTGATACTGCGTAGTAGCTGATATTATCTGTGTATGGAAACAGAGTCCTACGATTCTTGAAATATCGGAACATAGCTATAACAACATAAAATATATTTATTTAATTCAATAATTCGTTCGTTTTTTTCTAGTATTCCCTATGTTTATTAATTTTTTTCTTATTGGAAATGGCAATTGCAATTATGGCTTTTGTATTTCCACATACAATGCAATCAATGTTAGAAGAAAGTTTCACAGACAAAATTATCCATACGTATCGAGAGGATGCTGATCTACAAAACTTTATTGATTTTGCTCAAAAAGAGGTAATTTTATTTGTATTTGATCACTTTTAGTGGGATATTTTATGACGACTTGGTGTGTAAATGTTAAGAATACATAATTTGCTTTTTATACTGACAATATGTAATATATGAAGAAAATATTCAATTTAGTCCAAAGTTTATAACTATTAAAAAACTTCCTGATGAAAGTAGGTAGATACAAAATTTTATTAAGAGTAATCAATTTCTGCCTGTTTGTCCGTGAATACGCCAGTTTAAAAACAAAAAAGAATAAGAACTGAAATTTTATAGTGTGTACTAGTTAATGATTTTGAGTTCGAGACTAGAAACATTGACTTAGTTGTATATCCATGAGATCCATTGTTACAAACGTAAGAGATACCAGGAAAATAAAGCCGCAAAATATCTCTTAAAAAACAAAAAACTTTTGTTTGAAATGTTTTTCATAATCTCTGTAGATTTGTGACAATTTGAGCTGAATGCAGCTAAAATTAGAAATCTTTATGCCTAAAATTTATTTTGTGCAATTTAATAATTGTAATGATATTTGAAACATTGATACCGAAATATAATTGAATCGGTCATTTTAAAAACCTCGTAAGTCTTGCAATTAAAATTTTTCAGAAATTAATATAAACTATTTCATACATAAACGAATTTTGAAGTGGTATATAATTTATCCAAAACAATCTTATTATTCATATGAAAGATACTACCTTAGAAAACTCATGTATGCCAAAGGCGCGAATGATTTTTTTTTTGTGCTTTTTCAATTTTTTTCATAATATTAAGTTGTCTAATATGTTTTTTTGTAATTATTTGGCCACCTTCTCTTAAATTCCAAAACATCCTCAATTTTTAGCTGTCGGAATATAAATATTGAGCTGGACTTATGTAATATGAACGTCTTTTATGCGGAAATATTTGAAGAAGAAGGAATGTATTGATTTACGTGGTTTATACTCAGAATAAGAATCTTTTAATGAATCATTTTCAGCAAAAAAAGCATGTGGGGAAAAATGTGACTTAGCAGGTTTTTAAAATAACCGATTCAGTTAAAATGTATGTTTTAAAATTTAATTTATTTTATAATGGTTTTTCATCAATTTTTTGATCATCGAGATAGTTTTAATTTAAAACCAATACATTAAAGATTTAATAATCTGTCAGAATCATTATTTATTACAGTTCAAATAATTGAGCAATAACTTAACAGATTCTTTAAAAAAAACAGGATACTAGAAATAACATAACAATAATTCGAGTATCATAAATGGAAACAAAATAATGTTTTGCACTATTATAAAAAAACTTATTTTTTTTTTAAATTTAATCTATTTTCAACCGACGAATAAAGGATCAGTTTTCCAAGTAAACTCTATAACTATATTTTTTTGTACGTATAAGCACGAATAACTTCTCAGTATAGTCCGATTTGGATCTTTTTTTTCATTGCGGGTAAAAAAAGCTCCGAAACCCAAAAAACCAGTTTTAGGGTAAGTGTAAAACTACAATAAAAAGTAAAAAATAAAAATGTTTAAAATAATACAACCGACTCCAAAAAAAATGAAATGAAATGTAATTAAATAAAATAATAAACTTCTATAAATAATTTGCTTGTAGCTTTTTATCTTTTGAACTCGGCTTTGAAAACTTTGTAGAGAAATATATCCCCACTGGTTTGATTATTCTCTAGACTCATTTAGAAAATTGTCGAATAAATTGAGATTTATTATGTTAGTTTCTTCATGTTAACACGATGCTAGATTTTAAGTCTATTTTTTGTGTAATTCTAATATTCGGATATATATTTTTTAGTTTCACTGTTGCGGTTTAAGTAATGAGGGGTACATGGATTGGTCTAAAAATGAATATTTTAATTGCTCATCTCCTAGTGTTGAAAAATGTGGTGTGCCATATTCTTGTTGTATTAATGCCACGAGTATCAGTTCTGGCTTAATTAATATTATGTGTGGATATGGTGTACAAACTTTACCGGTAAGCATAACTTAATTTTAAATTTTATTATAATTATTGATTATTTTATTTTTTGGAAGATTTTGTAGAACTTTTGCCTAGTGCTAAAAATGGTATAGGAAACTTGCATAACTGACCGATGTGTTGCTTGCCTATACACAGATTTGATAATGTATTTTGACTAATAAATCCTAATTTAGAATCTGGAATTTCACAAAAAATTTTCGAAAATTTGCGAAAAAAATAAAATAATTGGCGTATAAAGCTACTTATTACTCGAAGGCTACGCAAAGATTTATAAATTAAATACCCTTGGAAAATCAACATTCTTCACAATCAGACTCATCATCGATATTTTCGTCGCTGAAATAACCAATCTCTGGTACATCATTTAAAACACAAAAATTTTTATAACAAAACTGTTGTAAAAAGAGAGAGCATTCTATAATAGTTGAATACTTTACCTTCTGATTCTTCGTTACTTAGTATAACATCTTTAACTGTTGGCTGTAATTTTGGGCTATCAAACCATTTAAAATCATACATGGCTTGTTTTCCTACCCAGCCGCAGTCAGTAGGTTTGAGGTCCGTAGGAATTTGCATTTGTCCAAACATTTGCCCTTTCAAATTGCTGCCATAGTTCCAATTTTTATAAAAGAGAGAAATAAAATTCAAACATATAAAATGTAGAGAATTTTTTCTTTTATAATTTTGAATCCATTTTTCACGTAAAATGGATACTTTTTGAGTTATTTTGAAGAATTGAATTTAAGTCCTCGTTCTTAAATTATTTCTTTATTATATTAATATTTGAGAGAACATTTGTTTAGGGTAGCTTCTTTTCAGCATATAAATTCTTTAAATTCTGGAGAAACTGTATATTTCGTCTTTTATGCTGGTGCAATTACGGATTTTCAATGAAAAAAAAACTAAAAATTTTTATCAGACACCGGCCGGTGCCAAAATTTAGTTTGGGCTATAAGTAATAGAAAAAAAATAAACTAATCTCGAGACTTTTGAAAATGGTGAAATAGGGGTTGAAAGTGTATTTTGCATTTTTCGGGAAAATTTGACTTCCTAACGCAAAACATTCTACACATAATATTGGATAATAAAATAATGAAAAACTTATACGAAATATTTTTCAAGATATCCTCAAATATTAAGAGAAAATTGTGTAAAACCGATTACTTCGTTTATATTCTCGCAAAAAAATTGTATTTTTATGAAATTTGGTTGAATGCTTTTTTTTAATACTAGATATGAAAGATTTATTTTGGAAACAATTTTTTTTAACTTTCCAATATTTACAATGATCCAAAAAATATCAAAACTTAAAGACGTAAATAAATTATTTTTATGCAATACTCTTTTATAGCATCCAAAATTTTAGATATATTTTAGAATTTTTCTTAATAGCAAAACTATATACGATCGATTAAATTGTTAAATATTATTTACGAATAAGTTTGTTGTTTCTACTGTTAAATTATTTCCATATGTAAGTGACGATCTTGAAGTATTACGTAAAAGGAGAAGAAGCTAGAATCGGTCGAACGTTGTGAGCATCCATTTTATTTTGGAGCATTCTGGTCCACCACGAAGAATAGAGAGAGAGAAAGAGAGGAAAGACCTACACGTTTAGTATAGGTCATTTACTAACCTGTATTTACCAAAGCAGAAAAAAGCCAGATGTGGCATTGAATAAAAGATTCAAATTGGAAAAATTACCACCAAATGAAGGAGCACATCAGTCCAATAGAGTTTATTACCAAGTGCAAAGTTGGCTTGGTTTTTAAGAAAACGAGCCTGACAATAACAGCTAAGCAGTGGGCCGGAGAAAACATGTCGATACACTTGTTCCTATATTAATATCCGGCGATTTATAATTAATCTCATATACATTATTAAAAAGTATTAGCTCTTCTGCCAAAGTAATGAAAATGGAGCGGTCGAACTTGACGCTCATGTCGAAGATCCTTCAAAAAATAAAAGTAATTTTAATGAAGAAGACGATATGTAATTATAGTGAAAACAGTTAAATGTATCATAATTTTATTAAATTTCTTCACGAGCTTTGTAATATTTTTTACCTTTGTACAGTTTATTTTTATAAATAACAAATAAGTCTGAGAGAGTCTGAATTTAGCAACGTTATTTTTCAACGAAAATTTTTGAGAAGTTACCATTTAAGCCTAATTTTATGGTTGATAAGGCTAATCATATCATAAAATATTAATAATATTATTGAAATACATAATTTTATTACAATAATATTAAAATTATTAGTAGATGAAATAAAATTTAATCTACTATTTACATAAATAATAAAAAAGTTGAAAAATTCGTATTCCAATAGATTTTTTTCTCAATATTAAGTTACTTAATGAAAAATAAACCATAATCATAGACCATTTTGAAGATAACATTTCAACGAATAAAATGAATAGATGCAGAGTATGAAAATCGCATATTTAGTATAAAAAAATCTATACTTTCACCGAGTTTCATAAAAATAATTTTTTTTTTTTTTTTTTTTAAACAATGAAAATTTTGTTTTCAGCAATTTTGTCTTAACTTTTGAGGTTATCTTGAAAAATATTCTGTATAAAAGGTTTTAATTTTTTTATTACCGACAACTTTTGCACGAAAAGGTCAAATTTCCCAAAAAAATGCAAAAATACACTTTTAAATAGCACCTCTATTTCATTATTTCCAAACGTCTCATGTTTAATTATTTTTTTTCTATTATAATCCAAACTAAATTTTGAAACCGGTCGTTGCCTGTTAAAAATTTTTTCATCTCAAAAATGTAATGACATCAGCCTATTTAAAATAATTATTAATTATTTTTACGTTAAACTATTTTCAAGAAAATTTTTACATTGTTTTCATGTTTAAGGTTGCTGAAGCCAGTAAAAAAGTGTGGACATCTGGATGTATTGAAATAGTACGTTCATGGGCTGAAAGAAATTTATACTTCATTGCTGGTGTTGCACTTTGTATTGCATTATCACAATTATTTGTTATTTATTTATCAAAGGCATTAGAAGGACAAATTGATTTACAAAAATCACGATGGCAAACGTGAAATATCTTTATCAAGGCTGTTGGGCCTTGTGATTGTATGTAAAAAAATAATTAGAAACTTAATTATTTTTATTTTTTCATCTACATGTTTGAAATTGTATTTTTCTGCTACAGAACGGAAATATTTTTAAAGATTCTTACATATTTTCTTGTTTTAATTCAGTTTTTAATCAAATTTTGTTAACAACTTTAAGGTGATCGTGCACTAAATATATTTTTAAAGACGAAATATATATTTTTCGAAAATATTTATAATTAAAAACAACTATTATAAAAAATGTCATCATTTTGTATACATCAAAATTTTCGAATTAATATGATTTTTTAGCGTTCTGCCACACTAGTGTTTCTTTTAGCAACGTGCGTTGAAACGACAGTCTGTTTGACGCCCGTTTCAACTTTCTATAGACTATCAAAGTAACTATATCAACATGCTTACTTGCTCTTTTCTATTTATCAGAATTTCTACTGCTCTTGTCTTACACATTACATTGCTTTAATACATGCTTAATATTGTATCTTGTTATACAGATAAAATTTATAAATAAAAAAATATCACGATAATCTTCAAATAATCATTTCATTGCGGATTAACAATTATATTTAATATATTGATTTCAATCATACTTGCAGACCCCGTGGTTTATTTTTTTGGAAATGGAGAAAATATATTTTCTGGTTTTGGAGTTTTTTCAGGAATATTTATAGTTGGCAAATTTTTTTTATCACCGTCAACGAAATGTTAACTACATCCTTTAATTTCTGAATAATATCCACTCACTTCTTTGTTATAAACAGAAATTTTTTTATTAGTTTATCGATTTTTCAATTGTAATTTATACATTTTGATTATAAGAAAAGTTAATAATAATATTTATTTATTTGATTACTTACAAAGCACATAAAGAGTTTTTAAAATGTTAAACAATTTTTTATTTGAATTTAGGAGTATAATAAAATGTATTCTTAACTGATTTGTTTGATGATAGTTAAAAATGTGCTCCTGAATAATGTTTGCAAATTTTACACTTTACCATATTTATAAAATCAAAACATAATCTACAAAATTGCCTCTTGTTATAATATATATACTATTAAAAACTATTTTTTATGACATCGAAATTAAAATTTTAAATGTTAATGATTTTACCTTTCACGTCATATTTTTTTATAAATAAAGTTTATAAAAATTTAAAATAGTAATCTTACAATAAAACCAATGTGTAAGGCAATGATATTGGAAACTCTGACGGATAAAAAAAGAACATTTATATAGGTGACGACATACTTTGTCAATCTATAATGTTAAATAAAAGTTGTCACATTAGCGTTTGATATTCAACAGACGTTCTAGCTGTCTATAGATTTACGGTGTGTTTTATCACGCTTATCATTGCTTTAACCCAGCGTACAACTGACCAGAAAATATGATGTAACTCTACATGTATTTTATATTAGACCTCGCACACGTTAAGAATTCTACATTAGACCTCAGAATGTCTTATCATGTGCGCATAGCATCATAATTTCTTATAAGAATATCTTACGATGTTATCTGAAGTGGTCCATCTGTTAGTTAAAAAAGTGATTAATAAATTTAAAATATTTGAAAGTTCATTGATTGATTGTGGTTCGTTGTACTCAACCGATGATATGCACTTGCTTAAGTTTTATGTTTGATGTATGATCAAATTTTTTTTATAAGAATTTCTTATAGGACTGTTAGATGATGTGTGTTGACTATCAGATTTTCTGTTCAGAAAATCTTACGGTGTGCACTAGCCGTTACACATTGTTTTAATTTATTATTATTATTTTAAATTTTTATATAAAATTTATATAAAAAAATATATTACGTGAAAAGTAAAATCATTAACATTTAAAATTTTAATTTTAATAAAAAATCGTTTTTAATAGCATTAATATTACAACAAAAGTCAATTTTATATTAAAAAAGACTTGATAATACTTCGATAGTAAATTTTTAAATGATAATAATTTGAGAATTATCGTGGATTTTTTTTTTTTAATTTTATAAATTTTACCTGTTTAAATGCATGCTGAAACAGTTACTTCGCTAGTCTATACTATTATAAAAGAAAAACGTTTCTGCTATTTTTAAAAACATAATAAAATAATCGTTCATCAATTTTTAATTTAATTTAAAACTCAAATAAAGCTTTTAACTTAAGGAATTTTACAAGACAATATTACTATTATTAACTGACTAGCAATGCTATCTTTCACGGGTCACCTTAAATATTGTTACCAAAATTGTTGTAGTTGTTCAAATAACGTTATGTTTTTGTTATTGTAAAGTTGAAATTTTTTAAAATTAGAATTTAAAAAAGGTTTTGAATCGAGTATTGCCGTCAGTGCGAACGGATACTGAACTGTGGGATTTAAAAAAAATGACTAAAAATAAATCCATACACATTTGAGTATCCGATCGTAGAAACTGTCAATATTTAGTTCTAAAGCTTGATCTTATATGATTTGGTATTTTTAATAATGGCGCTAAAAGATTCTATACATTTTTTAAATTATGATTACACCTAATAGCGTCTAATATAGAATGTTATAAATTAAAAATTATTTTGTATATTTGAAGAAGAAAATTATAACGTGATAATTAACTCACAAATTATGTTATAAACTTATATCCGCATTGAGATTGACAGAATTGTAATCTGAGTCCCAAGTTTCAAATTTGCCGATCACCACTTTTGACGCAAACATGTTTATGCTCAAAGATTGACCATACCAGCAAACTATCTTAGCGCATCAACTCTGCAAGAACGGAACAATATGGAAGCATTCTGATAAAGCCGCTTTATTAAATCTAAAACTATGCAAACTTATGACGGTCAATTTTCAATAAATTATTTTTCTTTTTCTCTAAAAATGACAAAATAAATAAAAAAAAATACACAAAACGCAGTTTTAATTTTAAACTGCTTGTTTACGATTTGTAAAAGAAGGTTCAGGAATTTATTTTCAGTATTTTCAGAGTCCTTTACATCAATTTCAAATAAATTAGAGAATATGAAAAATATTTTTTCTAGAAATTTTATCTAGAAATGTGCTTTAATTAAAAGTTGTTCAATAAAAAATTTTCTAGAAAAATTTGTTCCGGAATTTATTTTATTTATTGAGTATTACATCTTAAGTTTAATAAATTTAAGAATATGAAACAGATTTTTCCAAACAATAAAACTGAATGTAAAATTGAATACAATATATATAAATAACTGATTCAGTTTTATTGTTTGGAAAAATCTGTTTCATATTCTTAAATTTATTAAACTTAAGATGTAATAAAGCTCAATAAATAAAATAAATTCCGGAACAAATTTTTCTAGAAAATTGTCTATTGAACAACTTTTAATTAAATCACATTTCTAGATATGTGCCTTAAATATATATATATATATATATATATATATATATATATATATATATATATATATATATATATATATATATATATATATATATATATATATATATATATATATATATATATATATATATATATATATATATATATATATATATATATATATATATATATATATATATATATATATATATATGTATGTATATATATATCCATATTCTTATGCAGTGATGTTCCAGTCTATTCACCTATAAAGTATTAACCCTTTACACACCGAGACTAATACATCAGTGCTACCATAGCCTGCTCTATCCATATCCTGCAACCAATCATCCTGACCATATCGTGTCTGCTCTGCTAAGCGTACGAACTTAAACGAATTGCCATTGAATTGGGTTAATTTTACTGATTTATAACTTTTATAATGGCCATGTTAGATATCAATCGAAATATAGATAAAAATCAAAGAAATCTAAAGCGTAACTGTTTTTTCTGTATTCATGTTCAATATATATATATATATATATGTATGTAAAGGGTTAATACCTTATAGGTGAATAGACATGGAACATCACTGTATAAGAATATGGACTCCAAATAACGACCGAAATTTTATCCGATATTGAAAATAAAGAATAACTTGAAAACTTTAAATTTTCTCTGTTAAAATCAGTTTTCATGTTATTCGTGAAAAATCTCTCAACAGCATTGCTTTGTTTATGAAAAATTGCGATATGTTCAACTATTAATTTAAATTACTCTAATACTGTGGATTTATCAATAAAACTTTTTGTGTATTATTGATTTTTGTTATAGCTCAATCAATAGTTTCAAAAAAAAAAATTATCTTCCTTTATTTTTAATTTCCAAGAGTAAAATAATATAATAATATAATATTTTTCATAAGAATCATAGGTTTCAGATAGGTATTTGTATTCCATTTTTTTTCTTGTGTTTATTCGCCTATAAGCAAATCACTCATTATGTAAGAATCTACACTTTAATTTTTATTTGGAAAAATTTTGTATTAAACTATAAATATTGATTTTATACTTCTTTTTTATAATCATTATAGACATTTTTGTAATTTAATGTAAGTAAATGCCATTTTGGCATTATGTTATTAGCATCATTTTTTTTAAATTATGAGTATTGTATTAATTTTACTACAGATCTGTATACCGATTGTGTAACTTAAACAGCGATATAACGAAGATTGTTTACGGATGTAACTATGTTTTTTTTTTTTGAAAATTCGTATAGATACCGTTCGACATGATCGTAATATAACATAGTTAAAACTAAAAGATAAATATGTAAAGAAAGAAACAAAAATTATAATAAAGAAATATCGTAATTCCAAATAGTAGTTGATTTATTCCCGTTGAGTGCATATTTCTTCATACAGTTTAGTATAGTGCATATTTCTTCATATCAGTTTAGTAATGGTAAAAAGACTTAAGATTTTAATTACCTTGCAACAAACTTTACAATTTAAAACAGAAAGCGTTTCCATTACCAACGCTGGTTCAACAATCGCATTATATAGTTACACAATCGGGGAATTATTTTAAGTTAGATAATGAATGAGAAGTCACAAAAATGTTTCTCAATCATATGATCAAGTATTGACATTATTAGTTCTGTTCAGTAGTTTCTGTTGATGAACGAGGGGTAAAATTTCCAAATAATTGATATTCAGGATTAAAGTAAACGTTGAAACATTTTAATGTATTAAAGGAAGGTAAAGATTAAAGATAAATATTATTGAAGTTTCATCTAAGTAAATTTGATACAGATTGTAATCGGTTTAGGGACAAAAATTGTGATTATTTTCAGGTCTGTTATGGATACAGGATTTCGGATACGGATATTGATATTAAAATAATACTATACCGGTTTCAGATACAGTTACGAATATGCAATTATTTCGGATTATCCGTTAGTTAAGGATAGTTTCTGTTACGGATATTAGATTTTTAAGTAAATTTTTGTGTAAATGAAATACAAATAGGTAATTCGAGAATAGATACGATGCTATTTTTTATGCTAGTCAGCATTAGGACTGACTGATTTTTTAAGTATGTTACTTAAGACTGAACAATTAAGAGAAACAAATCAAGGGACGCACGAAGCTAATTTTTCGGCCCAACCAGGCAAAAACCTGTCATAACATGTCTCATTTAGACTTGAGATTACGCCCGTATTCGATACTATCCGATTTTTTTTTTTTTTTTTTGGATTCGGTTACGGTTACTGGTATATTTTTATTTAGGATATCCTATTATTACGATTTAGTTTCATATGTTTTTCTTGAATAATTTGAGTCAGAATAGTGTTTAAAATTAAGTTCTGATTCTGCAAAAACGTTTTTATTTAAAGATTGAATTTGTTTAAAGGTGTTGTTAAGCGACCGCTTTTATTTTATATTTGATCAATGTTTGGTGGCATGAAAAAAAATTTGTTTAAGAGGTTTTGTATAAAACAAAAAATAAATATTAAATTTTTATAATATAAAATTTTTGTTATTTATAGATATTGCGATATTTATCAAAATGTCTTTAAGCAAATTATATTTTCGCTGCAACAGTAAATATCGGGCCCTACTTCTTTCAAATTGTCCCCTATTGTATTATGATTCTTTTAACAACAAAATCAATAGAATTAAATGGTGTCTAATAACTTTTCGTATGATTGTACTTTATTTTTAATGCCAATGAACAATTTCTAACCTAAGTTTACTTGTATATTGTGATCTTAGAATATTTATATAATTCGTGTGTATACACATATATAAATATATATATATATGTATGTCGAATAAGTATATAAAAAGTCCCTCCTTTAATAAAAATGCATTCAAAAATGATCAAATAAATGAAAATTGAAAATGATATTTTAGATGTTATTATTATATTCTAGAAATTAGTATTATATATCATACGTAAAAAAAATTAATTGACTATCTTTGTTAACATTTTCAATTGTAAAAAAAAAATATTTGGAATATATACATTTTTGAAAAAAGTGACTGGTTGATTTTAATTTTTTTAACCCCTATGGCCAGGATTATACAAACATTTTAAAGACTTCTATTTTATTTCGGCTTTTAGGTATCAAATCTTATAAATGATATTTGAACAAGGTTCGTGTATACTGAAATTGTGCATATATACTCGCATATAAATTGTTACCCTAACATGTGTAACGTAGTAAATAACACTATATACACTATAGGTATGCGAGATCAGTGTGGCAAGACAGATTGCGCACAGTCACTTGCGCATTACCTACGACTACGTATAATACATATATTCCATCATATAGCATGGAGAAGCGTCACCACGGCCTATATCCCCACGCCAACACTCAAGTTTATCCTCGCCTATAGATGTTTCACATCAACATACAACCTCAAATTTTCACTCCACAAACCATTTTTTGACTATTGAACTATAAAAATCCATTTATGATTGTTCTTTCTTCAAATCTACTACTTTTTTGTTTGATTAATAATTTTAATTAGCTGTTTTTTAGTTTAATAATTCTTTATTAGCATCATAATATAAATACAAGTCGGCTTACAACTATAGCAACTAGCCTAAGCTTTATCTATAATACATCATTTTATTTACTAGTTACATCGAGATTACAATTTTTGATACATCGTTTGAAAAATTGAAAATTTAAAATAAAAAACCATTGAGAGAATACTTAACCGATGCGGATGGATAGGCCATCCCTATTACTAACTTAAAAATAAATAAATAACTTAACATAAAAGAAAATATATACAATTAATTAGCTGAATACTTATATCCAGAATATATATGTATTAAGACTTAAAGCGGTATTTTAGAAAAGTACAGTGCTAAACATAGTGATTACACTAAGTGTTAGTTATTAATATTATCATTATTCTTACAATTTTACGAATAGAAATCACAAAATCGATTTTTATAGTTTTGCTTTATTATTAATTATTATTCATAAATTAAAAATAATTATTCGTTTATAGAATAAATTGAAATGGTTTTTAAGTGTCGAATATTGAGGATAAAAGTACTTCTTTTTAATTTTTTAAAAATTTTACTTTATATAGATAAAAGCTTTAAAATTATTTTTTTATTGTTAAATACTATAAAGTGAACCAGGAGAACTTAAAACAACGCTTTAAATGAGTAACAGTCGTTTGTTATTCGCCTATTAACTTATAGAACGACAGAAAGCAGAATTTTCTAGAAAGCAGAACGTCTAGAATAAGGTATAAGTAAAATGATGTTAAATTATTATGAAGCGAACTTATTCTATTAGGCTCGTACAACTTAATTATGTGAACTTGAAATGCTTAAACATAAATTTTTTATCAAACTATAAACCAGTAAAAATTGAAATTTATTTTAGTTCATTTATTTAAAAATGTATAATAAAAAATGTACATGTATGCGTTCGTATATACCTTGTGCGTATATATACGCATGCGTAATACACATATATTCTGAAAACAAGTTATCAGCCCCTAGGAAAGTTTCCAACTCGGGGAGTACACATAAAAATCGTACCACCTGATACTGGGAAATTCAGGTTTATGGAAAATATTTTTTTAAATAAACAATTACAATTTCTCAGAAACTATTTATTTTTCAGAATCTAGATTTTGGTCACTTATTTTGTTTATTTACTAAAATATTTTCTGAAATTATTTAATCTTCCAATAAATGATTACAAAAGTTATTACAATTTTAAAATTCGTCTTATTTGAAAAGATTATTCTATTTTAGGATAAAACTTCTAAGCCTTTTTTTATTATGTGTATGTCATTTTATAGGTTTTTTTAACACCAAAAGTTTTTTACGAAACTTTTCAATTTAATTGTTTAATATAAACATTTAAATTGCTGCTAATTGGGAATTTAAAACAATCAACATAGTTATTTACAAAATGGATATATAGGTTGGTTTAAGTTTTGTAAATAATGAATTAGTTAAACTAACTAAGCAATTAGAAAAGTGTGTTCTAAGAGCTGTTAGAAAGAAACTTACAAATGTAGAGATAATTTCTGAGATAGCAATTGAGCTGGAAAAGGATTTTTTTTAAAGTTGGTTGTTTCGTACTAAAATGATAATTGATATTTACATAGTTATGCGTGCTCATTTTCTTGCATAATAAGAAAACAAGCGCTATGATGTAGCCAAAGCAAAAACTAAAATAAATAGAAAGCTTGTGATTAATAATTGTATGCGTTAGTCAAAATGTTTATGTTTAATAACATATATTTTTATAAATTAACAACGCTTTTAATCTTAAATTTTCATTTTTGATTATTATCTTATTAGATACTTTTGATGTAATTTTTTTGATTATTTTTGTATTATGATAATGCATGTAAAATTCATAATTAAAATAAATAAAAAAGGTTATTATTTATTTTAGTTATTAAATAATTTTTAGTGATTAGATTTAATTATTCTTTTTTTTATGAACTTCTGCTCTTTTTTGAAATTAAATCTGTTGTTACTGTAGCGCTAGCCTCATCTAATGAATTTTGTTGGACATTTTTTCATACAAAGATAGTTTTCCTAATCTCTACGCTCCATACCTATGTTAAAATGTGGATCCACGATTATATAAACCATAGAAATCATATATAATACTACATAAACAGATTTCGAATGCAAAATGTTAAAAAAATATGACTAAAAGTGTATAACTAATGTCTGCCCTTATAAGTTGCCGTACATGCAAGGTAGTATGCAAGAAAATTAACCACCAACTACTGACAGGGCTATCTGACATTGGCGGTGTTATATTAATTTGTTTACTTTTTATGCTAAATCCTTAGTTAATGTTCGATTAAATTTATTAATTATTCGATATTCAAGGGTTATAACCCAATAAAATTAGTTACAGTCGGTGCCAGATTCAGGCAATTCTAAATCATTTTTATAAAAATTTAAACATCGAACAAACAATAATTTTGATCGAACATTTATAAATAAACGATTTAGCAAAAAAAAGGTTAAAAAAATTAATACAACACCGCCACGTTCAGATCTTTATGGTTCAGATAGCCTACTGACAGTACCACTGTCCACTAATAATGCACACTTATTAAAACACTCACATTTCCATACACAAACACAGATTATATGTTCCGCCATGTTTTTCGTAAAAAAATCAAAAGTTTTCCATTAGACAGCTTCAAGATCTATGTAAATACTGTGGTCCTGACTCCTGGCCCATATTTCCATTAGGTAGTATATTCTATGGGTCATATGAACAAGCAATATCTATATACCTATTGTGTAAGTAGTGTTAATTCACTACTGTCAAATTTTTAAATATCTGTCAAATATCAGTTGACTGTCAATGTGATGTTTTCTTAAACAGAATATTTAAGTTTTAATAAAATGATGGACTTACCAGAAACAGATAGTGAAGACGAAATTCCTCCAGGTTGGGAAGAACGAGTGACTACTGATGGCAGTGTTTTTTATGTTAAGTGAGCACAATAATATTTCAACTTCATTTTCAATAATGCCAAATAATTGTTAATGTTTTAGTCACGGACTTAAAAGTACGCAATGGACACATCCACGAACTGGTAAAAAGAAATTTGTATCCGGTAATCTACCTTTCGGATGGGAAAAATGTGTAGATGAAAACACAGGAAAAATATTTTTTGTTGATCATGAAAACAAACGTACAACGTATACAGATCCCCGTTTAGCTTTTGCCACGGAAGAGAAAGATCACCCATATGATTTGCGACAAAAATTCGATGCCTCTTCCACGGCACTACAAATTTTGCATGGCAAAGATTTATCGGGACAAGTGGCTTTAGTTACGGGTGCAAATACAGGTATTGGGTTTGAAACAGCACGGTCTTTAGCACGACATGGTTGTAAAGTAATATTTGCATGTCGTAATATGGATGCAGCAGAAGATGCTGTAAAACGGATTTTTGAAGAAAAAGCTGAAGCGGCAAAGAATTGTGATTGTATACGTTTAAATTTGGCATCATTTGCAGATGTGCGAAGTTTTGCAGAAGCAGTCATTGAAAAATACAAGTTTGTAATAATATTATGACGCATAAGAACATGACTGCACATATGTTTCACTGTAAATTTTAAATAAAATAAATCTAAATAAAAACTTCCTCAATATAAAGGAATGTAACTTTTCCCGAAAGTTGTAATTGCAGTATCATGGGAAAACCACCTTCATATGGGAAACCCGTCCAAGTCTACATGCGTATAATATATATATATATATATATATATATATCTATGTAAAAACTGTATATGTATATATATCTATGTAATATATATATATATGTGTATATATATATATATATATATATATATATATATATATATATATATATATATATATATATATATATATATATATATATATATATATATATATATATATATATATATATATATATATTAAATTGCTGAGTTTTAAATAAATATTGCTTTTTTAGGCGCATTGATATGCTTATTTTGAATGCTGGAGTATTTGGAATATATTACTCTACAACTAGAGATGGATATGAAACTACATTCCAAGTAAACCATTTGAGTCATTATTATTTGACACGATTACTTTCGAAACTTTTAGGCAAAAATTCAAGAGTTATTATTTTATCGTCAGAGTCACATAGGTAAATTATTTTATAAAAAGGATAGTTAAAACTTTATGTTAAGGTTCTATTTTTCTTAAAAATGTGTTTAGTTAATTGTAGAATTTTATTATATTCCAGGTGAACTATCTTTTCTTTCAAATCCGACTTTCCCGAATAGTTTTAACTAATTTTTCAGAAAATACTCACATTTTTGTTAAATGAAACTAATTATTTTTAATCAAAATAATCTATTGTGAGGTTTGAACAAATACAAAATATAAATTTTTTTCGCTTTTCTTCAATGATTATAAAGAAGACATTCAAACCTTTGAAAAAAAATCAAATAACACAAATTATCTTATACCAAAATGTAGTAAATTTCATCTATAAAGATTTAGTTTATTTGACGATCGAATGCTATATTTCTGAATTACTGCTTAAACGAAATATTTGGAAACAAGTGTTTTTTTTAACATCAAAGCTCAAAAATAAAATTTTTAGCTAAAAAAGATTGTAATATGTTAATTTTTTAGTGCTTAGGTATGGAATTAACGAGAAGTTGCAGGCCTTTAGGGTCAACCGCTTTCCAAAATTTTTTTGTTATTATAATGCGAAGATTTTTGAATAATAATTATAATAATCATTTTAATACTAGACACCGTGTCTAATCAGGTATCACACAAAATGATTTTTATATTTTTTATTGAATGATTTCCCTACTATTATAGTCTAGTTACCAAGTGCCATTTGAAAAAATTCACCAAAATTGAAAATTATGATTATGGTGTCATTTGAATCGGAATGTCATCTAGAAACTTTTAGGAAATTGTAGACCTGCATAAAAATAAAAATTTTAAAACGAGTAAAAAATTTTAAAAAAAGTATTGGGTGGGTTTGTGTCAGGAATAGTGACAGATATCTGAAATCCAAAAAAATTCGTATAGTGTATAAAATTTCCTAAAGAACTTACTAAAGAATAATTATTTAAAAATTTTTTTACTGCCGTTTCTTAAGGTATTATTACAATACGTTGTTATAATACATTGTTGTAATATATTTAGTGTACCAGTTATTCACTTTTATATTGTTCTTATCAATAAAAAAAATGAAATAATCAGAAAATATTGGATAAAGAATTGATTGTTTGGCACATTTCTCAGTTTTTTATTTTTTTATAATATAGATTTTTATGAAGAAATAAAAATGTATTATTTATTTATTTTATATACAAAATATTTATTTTTTCCATCTAGTACAGAAAATGTGAATAATATCTGAAAAAAATAAATTGAAAAATGAACAAAGATAATTAAAAAATTATTCTATTTTTATAAGCTTTTTTAATTTCGTCGAAATAATCAAATAAGTATTTGCCATTTATTTAAAAATTATTTTGGTTTGTATCTTAGTTTCCAACTTGGAAAAATTATTTTGTTAACAAAAGCATAAAAATAGGTATTTTTTTGTACGGATTATTGTTTGTTCATATACTCAGAGACTACTAAATTTTTTGTTACATAATATTAATATTTGATGGGTAAAAAAATGAATTTGCTTAAATGAACGAATCCTGTGTTGACCTAGATTAATTCAGCCATTTTATACCCTATTTTCAACGCTTCATTCAAAGTATAAATACTAGTGATATAGTTCCGAAAATAAAGGGTTTCTTTAGGAAATTTTATGGACTTTAAGAATCTTTCTGGATTTTAGAAATATACCACAGTACTTGAGATTTCTTATACAAAATCCTTACCTATATTTTTAATAAAAATTTTTCTTTAAGTTTTTAGATGGCATTTCTAATTGAGTGACACTATATAGTGTCATGATTATATAATCATAATTTTCTGTTTGATGAACTTCTTAAATGGCACTTATTGACTAGACTGTGTACGATAACAAAACGAAAATGCGTCAACAAACATTTATCGAATAAGTGGTGTATTTGATTTACACAAAAACACTTACGTTTTTAAACGTATGCCTTAAATTGTTGTGCTTAAAGGTTTATGGATCCTTCTTTTTTTACAATAACCATTTTATTTACTACTTACTACAAGCCTAAGGAAAAATAAACAAGAAATATACTGTTTCTCACTCACAATATATATCGTTTCACCGACTAACCGTTATTCCTAAGAATTAATCACTTGCGTAACCTATCAGATAACCTTATAGAAATGAACAAATGTATATTAGTTTACAAATAACAAATTGAATTTTTGATAGGACTTCAAAAATTTTTATTTTTGTAGATTTGCAAATCTAGACATTAACAACATTTCCGCTAAAACATTATCCCCTCCAGAGAATACATTTTGGAGTATGATGGCGTATAATAATTCAAAATTATGTAATATTCTATTTGCAAACGAATTATCTCGTTTGTGGGAAGGTCGTGCCATATCCGTTTTCGTAGTACATCCTGGTAATATGATATCAACAGACTTGAGTCGTTATTGGTGGGGTTGGAAAATATTATTTTTTATAGTTCGACCGTTTACTAAGTCATTGGTAATTTTTGTAACTTTTAAATTTACTAATTAATCAAATTTTCTAAAACTTTTCTTCTTTTAGCAACAAGGTGCTAGTACGACAGTCTATTGTGCAACCGCTCGAGAATTGACCGGATTAACTGGATTATATTTTAATAATTGTTGTATTTGCAATGTAAGTGATAGTGCTAAAAGTAGTGAATTAGCAAAAGCATTATGGGATATTAGTATTGATATGATTAAAGCAAAAATTGGACCAGAGGCATGCTTACAATAAATATAACTTCTTTATTTTATTAATTTTTTTTAATACAAAATCTATACTAAATAAAATATTTGAAACACATTTTTAAAAATCAGAAACTCTCCCTTTTCTTTCCCAATCGCCATAACGTGTTGGTTCTGGACCGCGAGGTCCATTTATTTCACCAGTATGTGGATTGGTATTATTTGGCCATGGTGGTAAAGGTTCTTGTTCTTGGTATGGATGTTTACCTTCAATTTCATCTAATTTACCAATTGGTGTTTTCTGGCGTAATTTATCACGAAATGCTTTCAGTTTTGGACTGTCTTCAGTTTTCTTGTTCGAAGTTGAATAATATTTATCTACATTTGAAAAAATAAGAAATAAAATGTCATCACGAATTGATAAAAATAAAATTTACCAAATAAAATTCTTCTACACACCAATGACGATGTGTTTAATATTCGTAAATTTATTAATGAATTCATTTTTATATTTGTTGGAAATATCGCATAACAAACTACTAAAAGAAATTCAACAATTAGCTGTCAAATATTATACATAATACATTATACAACTAAATATCAACTTGACGTCATGATTCACATGACTATTTCTACAATTGAACCAAATTGATATCTGATTATTTCTTCATGAATACTTTTGGAAAATCGAATTTAAAATAAAAACTTTCACTAAACATGCAAAACCATCACAAATTCAAAATATTTTAAGGTATATTATATACAACTATTATAAAGTTGGAATTATTTGCTTATTAAGTATACCGGTATACGAGTACATTCATATTCAATATAGTTTAACAAACAACTTTTTCTAAATGTTAGTTTTGACAAAAATATTGTGGTCCTCCTCGTTCTGACATTGATGAGCCCTTTTTTATAATAAGAATAAAATATGTATGAAACGAATTCCAAGAATAGCGATTGCCAAACAGATTTGTTTTGGTTATATATTATCTTGTGGTATATCCCCCATCTGGTAACTACCGTTTTACTATTAAGGCGATATGTTATATTGGATTTACAAAATTTCTATTCATTTGAAATAAAATTTATATTTCTGTAATTAATATTTATACCAAGCGAATATTCAGCAGAATTCTAGATTCATCTAAGATTTCTTTTAAAAAAATTGTTGACTATAATATTAATATTACAGTATTATCGTACACGAATTGGAAAAAAAACTATTTTATGTATAAATATTATGACGTTGTATTGTTTTTAACTGACCAAAATATACGTTAAATGTTGAATCATGCGTATATGTCGTATATATAATAAGTCAGCTGTTTCTAATGGTATCGTTTAAATAAAGAAAATAATTATGTTATTTTAAGATATTGATTGCTAATAATTAATTTACAACAATGTTCAACCGGAAAAAGGAAGAAAAACCAAAACGTGCATCTTCTAAAACAAAAAATTTATCTCAGGTAATTAAAAACAAACATGAAATCTATAAAAATTAAGTTTATATTTATAATATGACTCATTCCTTTCAAAACCTCACTTTTTTCTTAGTTTGGATTATTCAACATTCCTGATGATTTTCAACCAATGGATGATCAAACCGATAGTGAAGACGATGATTTCGAAGCTGAGCTTGCGGCAATTACATCTGATAATATGCCAAAAAGACCGCAACGACAAAAGCCTATGCCAAATCTAGTTTCACCTGATGATTTAGATAAGTTAGTTTCAGCTAGTTTAAGAGATATTCCATCCGATGATGATATTAATTCTGATGATGAAAACGATCCATCACTATTAAATGAATTGCAAAAATTGGCTGGAGTTCCTCCTGTAGTTGAAAGTGCACCAAATAATGATCCAGGAATTGGTGATATCAGTCAATTGCTTCACGATCGATTGAAAATGTACGAAACTGCAGAAGATAATGCCAAAAAATCAGGTGAAAGTTCTAGAGCTCGGCGTCTTGGGCGTGGAATAAAAACATTAAAAGATTTGATTAAACAAGCTAATGTTGGAAGAAATATTGACCAAGCTGATATTCCACCTGAAGTTGCACTTACAGTTCACAAAAAATCTGCCTTGGATCCGTTTGTGGAGCCTACCCCAGAGGCAAATGTACCAGTAGAACCGCAGACAATTGATACAGCTGTTACGTCAAGTGTATCGACGCAAGATAATAGTAATATAGATATGCTGAACGAAAGAAAAAAGCAGTATAAACTAGCTGCTTTAAAAGCTAAAAAAGAAAACGACAATGTGACAGCTTTAAGTTACATAAAAATTGCAAAACAATTTGATGTTATTATAGAAGCAGTACAAAACGGACAACCAGTTGACCTAAGTAATATGCCTGGACCCCCTCCGGAGAAACCAGAAAAAACAAATGACCCACACAAAGAAGAATGCGAAATACAAAAAAGTTCAGAAGCCGATACAATTGTTAACCCCGATCAGACACCCGTTAGAATATCTGTTCTAGAGAAAAATGAGGAAGAAGAATCAGCTCCTGCATTAATTACGGCTTCGAGTGTTGCTGAGGCTTTACAACAAAGATTGGAAATATACAAAGCAGAAGAACAAAAAGCGAAAGATGCAGGGAATTCTAGTAAAGCTAGGCGGATGAGTCGTATTGTTAAACAATTTCAAGATGCAATTCGATTAAACAACGCTGGAAAACGAATTCCAATTGACGAACTTCCAACTCCTCCTGGACTTGCACCAATACCTATTCCAGGAGGTCCAACAAATGAGCAACCAACACAATTAAAACCAACACCAGCACCATCAAGGCCAGCTCCCGCTCCTCCAAGACCATTGTCCGAGCAAACTGAAGAGGGAAAATCACAGCCGCTTACCCCTCCAAAAAAAGGCACTGTCCGAAAATCAGGTAATCAGTCATCAACTACTCATAATGAACGACAATTAGAAGTGCTATTAGCGAAACAAAAGGAATTTAAATTGGCGGCTTTGAATGCTAAAAAGAACGGAGAAATTATGCAAGCAAAGGAATATCTTAAAATGGCTAAAGGTATGGATTCATTAATCGAAGCTGCAACTTGTGGCTTGCCTGTGGATATGTCAACAATTCCAATTCCTGCTACTGCACGATCAGAATTGGAAGACGGGTAAGTGGATTTAATAAATAAAAACAAATGAAGATAACAACTATCGGTGTTAATTTTCTAAATACTCTATATATAGCTGAGTATCAATGTTTGAATTTTTTTTAATCATTAATTAGCATTTATAAAATATATATGTTTATTATCTGAATTTGAGTTTAACTTGTGACGAATCCAAACATTTTACCAACAAATGTTTTAAGTAAACAATAGTTTTTTTTTTTTTTTTTTAAACGAACATTTTTTGTTTCTGAATTTTTCTTCTATATTTTGTGGTTGAAAAGTTGGGCCTTACATCCATTGGACCCAAAACATATGACGCTACTTATTAGTGACCTGTCTAACGTTTGACACTTTATACTTAATTACCTACATCTTTGACTTAAATAGTAATTGACTATGGAGTAATTTGTAACAACTTTGAATAATTGTTTAAATGACATTTTTATTATTTTATTTTCTGAATATTAGGATTAAACCATTATGTGTTCCATACTTTCAGATAAACATATTATTACTAAAGAACTAAAACATTTTCATTACTCACGATTTTTAAGATAATGTTGTTTTAAACACAAGGCTATACTTTATCATTTAATTTTTTTCTTCTCAGCAAAAAAGTTTATACTCAATTGCACTCCCTCCGTTTTTTTAAACATATTTATAAAGAATACTTCCGTAGTTTTCATATAATACTAAATTTTACTGCATCTATTTGTAATTCCTGAATCGCTAAAGTAATAGTAAAGTAATATACAAGCTTCAACACATTTCATGAAATATTGGCCGACTTTTGGTTAAATTTTACCTATGTGTGATGTACAGATGAAAATAAACTAATCAGGTGATTCTATGAATAATACATATACAAAAATTTTGTTTGTGCCTTCAATATTTGCTAACATTACAAACCTTAATAAAACTAATATATTCTGGCATATTATGTATATTTGGGTATAAAAATACTTTGGAGCTATGAATTGTAATATTTATACCTTTACAATCATTTACTTTAGTAGTTCAAAAGTATTTTAAAAAGTGTTAACATACATCGTTTTACGCGAAATAGCAGATCATATAATTCTGCTATTCGCTATTTTTACTTGATACTTTATGGGTTGAAAGAAAAACACGAGAATGGGCGATATTATTCTGCCATCATATGATAATTTTGATATACATTGATAATTTTGACGTTTTTACTTAAAAACTTGTCTTTCGTAAATAGCTAACGTTGATGAACTTACGAATGTTAAATTGTGATCAGGAAGTTAGAGAAATACTTTAATACAAAATGCATATTGTACTTTTGATACGAATCTAATGCTATTAAAATTTTTTTTTTAATACTTAGAAAGTAAAATTATAATGATAATGATTTTATGATTTTTGTAATATATTTAAATACTCCACATGCAGTCAATATAATGAGGATATATTAAATTTAGTAACAAATCTTCAGTATAGATAGCTATAGAATCCTCTAATATATAGTATATTTTCGTCTATTTGTACTTTCGTCCGTACTTTTGTCAGTTATCATGATAACTCAAAAACAAAAATAGATAGCTAGCCGAAAATGTTTAGCCCATTCTATACCTAACAAGTGAGTTTTTGAATGATCAAAATCGATTAATCGAATGCAATGGGTCCACAGACCATCTTTTAAACCATGAAAGATAGAAGAACTCTTCAAATCATGCACATAGTATAATATCCCACACTAGTAAGTGGATAAATCATGTAAGTGAATACTACCGTGGTTTACTGTGTCTATTTATATGTTGCTATGGTTCAAATACAAAAATGTTTCTGAAAGAAACAACTTTTGTTTCTAACAGTTTTTCACAAACTGTTTAAATATTGTTATTTGTATAAACAATTAACACTGTTAGTTGTTATCATAGCATAAGATTTACTTTCTATGGTGAATAATTAATCAAAATAAATACTGTTAATTTTTAGGTTTGATTTTGTTATGGCTGCGGAATGTAATGATGATGATTCAGAAATGACCGACATCTTAGGGCGAATGGAGAAGCAATTAATGAAACAATTAAGCTTATGTTTAAGTACACGCGACCATTTAAAAGCAATTGGCGATGTTGCTGGCTTAAATCGTTTTGAAAATTTAGCATTAAGTGTGACTCGTGATTTAGATATGATTCGAGTTTTACGACGATCCAGTGATAATCCAACACCACCAAAATTCCATTATGAAACGAAAAATTTCTCTGTGGTTAAATGTCACACTGATTTAAATGACGATGAATTAGAATTAATTATTGTTCGGGGGATTAATTATAAATGTTCAAATCCTAATGATATTGATACGTATGTGAAATTCGAATTTCCATTTCCACAAGTAAGTTTATGAACTAAACTTAATATTTAATCGCATCCATGTGTTCGAAATAGACGTACTATTCGAAAAAAATAATTCGTAGCTTTCAAAGAATTCTATAGTTATGAAAAATTTTAGAAACTGTAATGGGATATTCTGAAATTATTGAATGATAATTTTCTTGAACAAAAGCTTTCTTATTAACTTATTTAAAAAGTAAGTAATAAGTCAATTGATTCGAATTTTTATTTTAAAATGTTTAATTTGATAGTTCATTGTGTAAAAATTATCGGAGTAACATGGTCAAATTGAAAATGGCTTTTTGGAAAAAACTTTGAAGGCTATTATTAGAGAGACAGATAGAAAATGACTTGTTTGAAATAATTTTTTAATCCCTTTATAAAGTCTACATCTTTTCGTTTTGATTTGGTTTCTAGTGACCTTGAAACGTTAAGATAAGAAGATATAGTCGAGTACTTTCTGTTTCAAAATAATGGTTAAAAAAGTATTTTTGCAATTGGAAATCTCTACATGTTGTTATATACATATTCTGCTGATAAATATTTCTTGTGTTAGACTGACTTGAAAAATGGCCTATTATTTCTACTATTATAGATGCCAAACACTCTAAATATGCAGTCTAATGATAAAATGAATTGCAATTATTATGTATATGCTTCTTAGCTAAAATTGTGTCGAATCTAAACAGTTTATGAAAAAATGTTTCAAGCAAAAGTTGTTTGTTTTTAGAAAACAAACAGTTTTTGTCTTTGAATTTTTCTACTATCTTTGATGGTTCAAAGGTTGGATAACATCTATCCATTGGATCCAATGGACCGATTTTGCACATTCAAGAATTTAAAGTCACTTTTTATGTCTAAAGTACGTCACCAAAATTTCCGGTCACTTTCGATTTGAGTTATCTTGGTGTCGGGCAGGTGGACGGATAGACCTACGAACATACGAGCAATTGACTAATTCGATGATTCTATGAACACCTATACCAAAATTTTGTTTTTGCGATCAATATTTTATAAAACTATAATTAAAATTTATGTGTATATAAGCGAAATTTAAGCAAAAATTATGACGAATCCAAGCATTTTACGGAAAAATGTTTCAAACAAAAGTTGTTTGTTTTAAAAAACAATCATTTTTTTATTTTAAAAATTTTCTTTGATGGTTCAAAATTTGGGTCCACTACACTGGGCCCAATGGACCGATTTTGTTCATTAACGAACTTAAATTTACTTTTACTCTTTTCGTTTTTGAGTTATCTTGATGAAAGTCAGAGGGGGGGGGCAAATAATATATTCTTAACTGTAAAGGCTAGATATTTCGCTTCACTTGTTATACTTGTAAATTCTTCCTTTTACAAAACTGATTTAGTAAGTTTTTTAGTAATTAAGCGTTTCAAGCAGTTGCTATAAAAATGATTGAAAGCGCTTCACAAAATTTAATTTGTTTAAAAATTCATTACCCTAACCGTTAAAAATAACAAATTGTCGATATTGTTTTTTGATAATAGAAAAGAATCTATTATCTTTGACAATTTTAATTTACAAATGTGATCATTTTAATTTTCAGGAAGATCCACCTAAAGATCGAACTTCTGTTGTAAAAGACACAAATAATCCAGAGTATAATGCAAGTTTTAGACTTCCAATACAGCGGAATGCACGTGTCTGTCAAAGAGTATTTAAAAGACAGGGTGTAAAATTTGAAGTGTATTCTAGAGGGTATGTGTTTAAGATTATAAATATTTTTTTAATGCAGATTAATTGTGTTAGTGGATTTTTTTTTTTTTACCTAACATTTAAAAATTAATATTATGATTTGATATCATATCATGTATGTTGCTAAGTGCATGTTAATTTTTGCCGTCTTTACTGTAGATTTAATTTATATGTGTGGTAGATGTACAGATTGGTGTTGCATCTTTGATTGTTGTTGCAGTGGATTCTTGCGGAGTGATACCTTACTTGGAACAGTTACTGTCAAATTGCAGCAATTAGAAACTAAAGTGGAAATTCATGATTCATTTGATGTAAGTTATAAGTAATTGAATATATATATATACCATAAGCTTGTCTCTAGTCTCAAACTGCAAATTAACCTTTCTTCAAAAGGATATTTGACTAAATGTTTTTATTACTTCAAGTGAAGCGTCTTTATTTTACCAACAAGAGTCTGATCACTAATGTTATTTTTTAAAATCTTTAAATATGAATAAAAATGGAATTCTAATACTCTTGATTAAAAATAGAGAGAGGTATGATATGTAAGACGTCACTTGTTTGTCAGATTCGTTGACAAGTATATTGTGAGAATACGGCAAGGATATAATAGGAATCCTTGGTTTTGCCACAGTCAAGCATCAAGTATAAACCAAATATAGCCATATGTAATTAAAAGTCTTTGAAACTTAGAATGTCAGTCATCTGTGTTTGAATAATTGGTTATAATTTAAAATGGTTTGAACTTGAATAAAAATTAAAATTTAATATTAAAATAGGTGTCTCTTCAATCATGTTTTGATAATTTAAAGCAAGGAGAATTTTTAAGAGTAAACTATCTATTATATACCAGGGTAGATAATTTTTTAAAACAAAAAAAATTATAGTAGGATGAAACCAATTAGAAATGCAAGATATGATAAAAATGAAAGGAAACATAAATTACGGGCGATCTGAGTTCGGAAAGTAGGAGGGGGTGAATTTTTAAGGGTAAAATTCGGTTTATCTGAATTTCCGGCAAAACTACAAGTCCTATGGAAAAAAGTTAAATGGCAAAGTTGTAGGTAAGAAAAAGATCTACAACATTTGTATTTACTTTTTTTTTTAAATAACCTCAAAATTGATGTGAAAAATTGAAATAACCAAGTTTTTGGTTTTTAATTTTTTTTCTCCGAAATTTGGTGAAAACTTACCTTTTATGTTCCAAATACACTATAATTTTTTTGATTTAAAATATTTATTTTTTCATCTTATTTTGAATAAATATCGAAAAAGCACCCTAATTTTCAATCGAAAAATTTTGAGTTTATTCGAAAAAAGTGTTAATACAATGTTGTTGATCTTTTTATTACCTACAACTTTGTCATTTAACTTTTTTCCATACGACTTTTAGTTTGTCCGGAAATCGAGATAAAGCGTGTTTTATCCTTAAAAACTTACCCCCTCCTACTTCCCGAACTCAGATCTCAGATTGCGTTTCCAATGGGTTTCATCCTACTGTAATTTTCTTCTACTTTTTGTCATTTTTTAAAGCTTCTACTCTGGTTTATTAATTACAGTACATATTTCTATGAGTCGTGAGATTTAAAATCAAATAAAACATCATATACAAATTCTTTTCAAACATTATTATCATTTCTATAGTTATAGATTCAAATTTATCTGAAATGTTAAGAAAAATTAATAAAAAGAAGAATCCAAGCTAACTTGGTTTTTCTTTGATTTAGACAAATATTATCAATGTTTATATATTTAGTATATAGCGATATATACATGTCAAATTTGGACATCGACAACGAATATAATTTCTTAAAAATACTGTTATTTTGGCAAACAATTAACTCAAAAGGTAAGTATCCAAATGTAATGAAATTTGGCAGGTATCTAAACTTTTCGAAAAAAACATTTCTAAATAAAAAATAAAATTTGGATTTTTACTCAAGAAACTTTTTTTTAGAAAAACTCTTTGAATGCGCATAATTGATTTTAGTTTTTTTTTTTTTTTTATATAATTATTTTTAGAGGCTAGATAACGGTCATGGGTTTTTGAAGTTATAAATTGCAGGTAATGATTTATTTGAATGCGAAAATAATGTTTTATACATGATTCCGTAAAAGTTTCCATTTTAAGGGCAAATAACGGTCATGGGGTTATGAAGTTATAAATTTCAAGTTATAAATGAATTGGTAGAATGTTTAATTTTGAAGGTTTTATGAGTAAAATTTTTTATAAAAACTCATCTATTTAGTTTTTTCTATTTTAAAAAGTTTCTACAAATTTCTACCGTAAAAGAATTTTCATGTAAGTAAGGTGTTGTTTATCTCAATAATAAATGGCGAAATTTCAAACAAAATTCTATGGAGTTCAGATTCCTTATCCTGTATAACTGTTTTGTTTGATCACTTTTTTTAGAAAATTTATAGTTTTAATTGTAAAATTTTGTACAGCTGATGGAAGGACGGAAAGCAGTTGGTGGAAAATTAGAAATTCATATTCGTATAAGAGATCCATTACAAACACGTCAAATTGAAGAAATGACAGAAAAATGGTTAGTTATTGATTCGTCTTGAGTTTAGTTTTAAGGCAAATATAATTTTTTTAACTTACATTGAGAACTCCTATCATCGTAATAGTCAATATACGACAGTATTCAAAGTATGATTCTAAAAAATTTAATGAATTTTGTTATTTTAACAAGGTTTATTTTCCAATAAAAATTTAATTTTAGTCATCTATATTTATGCAATTCGTTATATTCTGACAAATAGTTTTAATTTTTTTAAAATGAGATCCAAACTTCTAAAGTAAAGGTGCTTTACAAATAATTAAATGGAAGATTTTTTACTACAAAATGTTTTAATTACTATAAATAAATTATGTCATGTATTGTTAAATACTTTATAAATTATGTCATGTATTGTTATATTGTAAATATATTTATATTTTTATTAAAAATTATTTCCAATTCTGATTAAATTTGTTTTTTTTAATTTTCTTTTTTGCTCTGATTAATAATTTTTTTTATATATGTCGACGTTTTGGAACTTCCCGAGCAATTTTTATTTCGTGTTCATGGGTCTGTGAAACTCTTTCATATAAACACACATAACTCCACAACTAATGAAAGAACATTTTTAAATTTGGTGATTTACAATAATGGAAATGTTTAGGGTGGTGCTTCTTCACATCTATCAATTACCGATCCAGGGATATGGATAGCACTCGAAACTTACCTTTTTTTTCAATTAAATACAGGTATCTCGTGAATCGTTGATCGTATTTTGATGAAATTTTATATGTAAATGCCTGATTGTTTAGGGTATGTATCAAAATGTATCAATAAACTCTTGCGCATACAGTGAACTGTAAAAGAAATTATATTAAAAAAAAAAAAAACTGTTTTTACAGATTTTTTTAAATTCTTGTTGAGGACAAAACAAATGGTTATTGAGTTTCCGATTAAAAACAATCTTGTCTCGCATCAAAAAGTCATCTTTTAAAAGTATCATTTAAAGTCAGCTAAATTTTGACAAAAAAATTAAAAATTATAAACCAAAAAAAAAAAAAACAAAAAACAACTTAAGTTAAATGTTAAATAAACAAGCTATTTAAATGGAAAAATTTTTTTGAAAGTTAAAAAAAAAGTGTTTTCCTCGTAATTTATTTTTGGGATTGTACGAAAATTTTCATCTATAAAAAGTTATTTTTTGCAACAATTCAAAGCTAAAAGCCGGATACGGCTGTTCCAAAATCACTAATAACCTAGATAAATTTTTTTAACTTTTTCCAGTAGTGTAATATCTTCGAATTATAAAAGTTCATTTAAATAATCTGAAAAAGTCCAAACGAGTGTTAAAAATACGAAGTCAGTTTACTGTCAGAGAAAATATGAAGTCAGAGAATTTTATGTAATATAAATCTAGAAAGTGTATTATTTTTATGTAATATTTTTTTACCTCTGTAGCGAAAAGATAATAAAAGTTGTAAATATATATATAAAATAAATGTAGTAAAAAGAAAATAGATGTATTAAAATGAATGTAGTAAAAAGATGTAGTAATTTAAAATATTGGTAATTTCCAATTAAGAAAAGAATTAATGGTAATAATGGCGCTTGCGTGCCGTGGTGTTAAATTGGGGCCAAGTCAACGATTATACAACGCGTTGACCCCCCAGTTAGCATCGCCGTATCACAATCTCCTTCTTTAAGAAGACCCAGCTGTTTTATTGCAACCCAATATTGAAAAGGGGTAATGAGCTACGTCAAAGGTTGAGGTAAATAATTAAACCACTGATCAATGTATAACAAACTTTAATATAACCGAAAACTGTGTAATTAACAATAATTAACAATAAAAATTACATGGATTAAATAACTGTGTAATAATATCACGGATAAATATTCTTTAATGACCAACAACGACCTATCAATAACAAACTTTAATATTCCCTAATGTTTCTAAATAACCACTAATAACTTAATTACTTTAACTAAAAACGTGAAATAATATTACGAATAAATATAATTACAAACGTGGTCTCCTTTGGTCAACACACCGTTTATACGAAATAGAATATTAAATAAAATAACAAACGGGGTCACCTTTTGTCAATACACCGTTTATACGAAATAGGATATGAATTAGTATGAATAAATCAATTGACAGAAAAAAGGTAAAAATATAAATTTAGCCTACATACCTGAATTATAGAATAAAACAGAAATATTTATATATTATATCTTACTAAACATTGCAGTAATTTTATATATCATAGACAAACCATTCCGATCTTTGCCTTTTTTCCACGTGGCATCTTCAATGTTAGGGTATTTTTTTTAAAAATCAATATCTGATATTATGTTGTGTTCAACATTAAAGCCAATTCAAAAAGCATGTGTATCTGATCATTATTGTATGTTACATTTCATGCCAATGCCCATTCAAGAAGCTATGTGTATCTATATCAGTATTTTATGTTATCCATACCAATGCCCATTCAAGAAGAATGTTTAAATTGTATATCCATACTTAAGGAAGTACGAGCACCAAGGCAACTTTTGATAAAAGGCTTGATTTTTTTTTAATACAAAGTTTCAATATGTCTAAACAAATTCCAAAAATTTGAAGGAGATTGCCCGATCATTTAAATAAATAATTAACTTTAAAGTTGAGCAATTTAACATTGCGTGACCCTAGAATGAAAAGGTTTCATCTGACATCAACCTCAATTTGAGAAAAATGCGGTTAAAGTTTGGAATTGCAATCCACGAAAAAGTATATATACTTATGAGACTTTTTGTAGTTAAAGTTTGTATAGCCATCCTAGAGTCCCTGTGTGAACAGTTTTGAATTTTTTCATTCACTCATTACTGAGTAATTAACATATGTTAAAAACAGATGGAACCTTTTCACTCACCTCAATTCTGATATTACGAGAGAGAAGGTTCCATCTGGCAGATGGAACCTTATTTGACCAACACTACATAGGAGATTATGTTTTGAAATAACATAGGCAAGTTTTAAATCAAGAACATGTCTGTATTTTTATTATTATTCAATACATAGGCATATGCTTTAGGTCTAATTGTCAAAAGTTTACATTTTCAAGAAAAGTGATGCAAAATTAGGCCTACAGTTTCAATACTACTGTATAAAATTCCCTATCTTGCAACGGCATAAATTTGTACATGCTTTTAATGTCTTTAACTTTATCAGCTGGCAGAGTAGGTTGACATTTCAGCTTTGAAGGTTGAATCATTTTCCATACCGGTGGGCTTGGACTGCTTGACTGATTCTTCATTGTTGATTTTTTTCTGGACGGTGTTTGCATGAAACGCAGATTCACTTTTTGTTCATCTTCAGTGAAAGAGGTTTTGAACTTAACTTCATGTAGGGTTTGGCTGAATTCAATAGCACACACTTTGAAAAATGGTACAAGCTTGAAATTGAGAGATTTTTTCGCAGCTTCGCCAAAATCAAAAAAGTCGTCATCTTTCAATTGAAGAACACGGAGTGGACTTTTACGATTTATGGTTTTCAGAATTCGAATTAAACCTAATGGTGAGTAGAACTCATTCTGTGACATAGCCTTTTCAATCATGCTGTGGGCATTGTCCACCTCTTGTATACAGGAGTGCCCTGGTACAGAATATTTCATTGTCACCTTAGATACATGTGGGTGTTCATGCAAAAAGTTTTGTACTGCACATGATATAAAGGAATTCCTGTTCTGTGGCACACATGAGTCACTCCATAAAATTAGTTCAGTAAACTCGTGCTCTTCTGCCACTTTTCTCAGTATTTTATATAGTGCACTGGCTAAATCATTTCCACTTCGACCAGATAGAGCTTCGGTCCATAAAGCACAATAAATGGTTTTACTCGCAGAAAAGTGTGCAGTCAAATTGTATGTATTCAATTTTCTTTTATAAAAGAAAGAACTTATCTCTGCTCTTGGGCATGCAATTACATTTTCCAAATCAAAACAAAGCACTGGAATAGTCGTGTTTTCCCGGTCAATTTTCCTGTTTTCTCTCATAGCAGTTTTTTCTATTACGTGCATTTCATAACTTTTCTTCAGGTCATCGCTTACAAGATTTTGTGATTCGGCCATCCTAAATTCCTCACAAAGGTCACATCTGTCAGATTTCCTTGTGTGAAAATCTAAATTAAATTCCGTTACAAAAATGTGTCTATACATACTTAATTTAACTGAATCTTCCGGAAACTGTTCTTTGTACATGTTGTACATTTTGACCAAATTTAAGTTAGGGTCAAGATACTGTTTTTTTGTAGTTGACCTACAATAATGTGACTCGATAGCCGGAAATGATTTTATGTGCTCTCTAACTTGTTCCTTTTTTTCTTCGCTCAAACTTCTACAGTTACCTGAACTTCTACCCCGTCCATCTTGCTTCGGCGTGTTTGTTTCCACATCTTTGTTTTGATGAACAGTATAAACAGGCTTTTGAGATATACTTAGAGTCCCTAAGTAAAACTTTTTACATACTTGAACCTTATCAGATCCTATGTTAAAAAAATACTTAAAAGAATATTTCTTGTAGGACTTACGAGTTTTATCCTTTGGGCGCTCGGTAATACTTTTTGTTGTCGTGTTCAGTAAAAAATGGTACTTTTCATTTTGTGACATTTTATAATAACACTTGAATAGAGATTCTCTTTCCTCTCTAGTGATTTGAGTTCCACATTTGAATTTACAATCAGTAACACAATTCTTTAAGTCTTTTATTTGTTTAGCTGGAACCTCTTTTCCTGCTACACTCACATAAGCTTTACCAGCCTGATGGCATTTTGAGCGCTTGTAGCTTTTCCATTCCGTGATTTCCCTTTTTTTTCTTTTAACATTAGGTTTTTTCCTACCTTGTACAGTGTTTGGTGGAATGTTTTCAGTGTCAACATAATTTCTTTCCAAGTTTACCGGTACTCCCTCTGAACGATTGCTGATGTCGGTGTTGTTAGTTCCGTTTTCATTCACAATGTTGTGGACATTTATACCCAGGCATTCTCGGAGTACTGGACGGTAAACAGTGCTTCGTACATCCGACTCCTCCAGAATTTGACTGAAAACAAAAATAAAGGATAAAAAATAATACACGTAGACCTAACATGATTAACACAGAAGAATAAGCAACATGTTTCCACACGTAGGTAATTGCATGTTTTTGGACAGCCTCGTTGCCTACCTTATGGCAATGATTACAGTGCTACAGAACGCCATAACGTTGCTGTAAGTTAGTTTCTTCTGAGAAGTGCTGAGCAACAATATATTTTTTATAGCAGCACTGTGTCATATTGTAGGTTTACTAATGATGATTTTAACCCATTTGTTCGAGGTATGATATATCGTTCTGTATCACTTACGGCCTAAACTTATATAAAAAATACTAGCACCTTTTAGAAATAGGCCTAGCAAATTTGTTAAAAAAACAAGCACTGAAAGTGTTAATTAATTATGGTTTGTTTACGGTAGATAATGAAAAAAGTTTAGGACTAACCTTGGATTGTCGTTTGGCAGCAAAGGAGATATATTTGTATCAGGCCTAGTCGATGTACTCGGCAGGTGAATAAAGGCTGATGTCTCCATAATGCCGTGTGATTGTGTAATGTTTTTCAAAACATTTTGAGGATTCCCACATTTCTTCTTCCTTGGCAAAGGTCTGAAAATCAATATAGGCTTAATATTTATAAATTTTGATAGAGGTTAGCCTAAGCTAAATAATTTTTCCCAGTTAATCTTAGAAACTGAAACTACCTTAAAATTGAAAATCAACACAGAAAAGTAGGTTTCATTGGCCCTAGAATAAATAAAATAAACTTGAAAACTTACCTAATTCCATCTAGTTCACTCTCTGAACTGCTGGATTCACTAGGTTTGTAAGAATCTTCAGAATCTTGCAGCTCAGATTCATCATCTAATGTTTCCACTATAAGTTGCCTTAGTTTTTCATATTCCTTAGAACGATCCATTTTTCATGGCAAACATATAATCACTAAACTTATAAAAATATACGTTGTCTAGGCATTAACTAACCTCAAACAAAGCACTAAAACCTTTACTACCAGTGTATTCAATAACAACAAAGGTCAGCTGGAGTTGGTAGAAATACTAATAAAATGAACAGCTGTAGCAATGATGTCAGATGGAACTATATCGCTCCAAGGAGGTTAAAAATAAATGACTCAAAGAGTTATAAGGTTCCAACTGCCACATGGAACCTTCTCATAATGAACTGTTAATAATTACACATCAGTTGGAACTTTAGAATTGTTCTAGTTTAAAAGCTAGCCACCAGATTGCGCTGAATGTCAGAACACATGATAAAATAAGTCAGATGGAACCATTTTATGCTAACAACTCAAAAAACACAGTTTTGTTAGTTGGAACCTTTTCATTCTAGGGTCACGATTGGTCTTATGGGGTAACCTTCAAACATTGATAGATTTCTGTATTTTTCTCGTAGAACTGTCGGTGAATATTTTTAAAAAACTTATGGATGAAAGTAAATATATTAGTGATAAATTTAATTCAAAAACATTTACACTTGCCCGACTAATTAAAGTGTATTAATTAAAAGAAAAATAAATGCCGCCACTAGCCAATGTTAAATGTATATATATTGAAAAAAATCATATGGTTACAGCGTTCCCCTTACCGCACTAGAGTCGATACCTATCCCCACCCCGCCTGGCGCTCGTACTTCCTTAACTAGTATACATATTTCTCAATAATGACAAAAACAAAATGCGCGCGCACAGTTTTGCAGTATAACAAAAATATAAGACGGTATAACATTATCGGAATGATTTGAAATCTAGCGGTAGGTTGATATGTAGCGACTTTTTTTTATAAGTGAAGTTAAATTTTATTAATATTATTTTTACTTTTTTAAAATTTTGTAAAGATAAAAAAATCGGTACACCTCATGTCCAAATTTGTATTCAAATGGCCAAGCCGTTCTAAAGATATAGCTACTTAAGTATAAATATATTCGATAATGGGTATTTTCACACAAATCGGTATATATCTTGAACCATTCATCCGATTTTTATTTAATTTAGAAGGTAGATGCATGATGTAGTCTTACTACAGTGACTTGAATTTTGTTGTAATTGATTATTCTGGATATGTAGGGGAAGAGATAATTTTAAAAGAATACACCAAAAAATAACTTCGTTAGCTTAATGCTACAGAAAATTTTATATGATTCAAATGTACAAAATGAATTTTGTCATCTTATATCCAGATTACAAATAATTCATTCGTTAAAGATGTGCGATCAAATGTCATATTAAAATTACATAAAATATAACTGGTGATTAAAAAAATTAATTGTGTTCTAAAAGGAAATGTTCTAGTACCTACTGCACTGACTGTAAAGGCGCATATTCAAACTTCCAATTAGTTTCTGGCTGCTTGCTCATGCTTGTCGAGTGGTTATTGACTTATTTATTTTTGTATTAGCCACCGCAACAAAAAAAATAAAAACATCAGTATAATTTTAAATAAGACATTTTATAACAATTTAAGAGCAGGGCTCAGCAATTAGTTTGGCTTGTTTTTTTGTAAGAATATTTGTCGTATATTAAGCTAGCAGTGTCCAATGGGCAGAATCACTTATAACATACCTCATTAATTAGTGATCATTCAGTGGTCATTAAATGCCATAAAATAAAATTTTAAGCTCAAGTGGTTTTCCAAAAGATGAGAATACTACTAGCTTTATATAAAGCTAGCAGTTAACTACTTCCAAAAACGGGATGAATCACTCAAAACATAGCTTATTAATTAGTGCTCATTTAATGCCATAAAATAAAATTTGATGCTCAAGCAGTTTCTCAAAAAATGAGAATACTGCTAGCTTTATATTAAGCTAGCAGTTAACTTTTTCAAAAATGGGCAGAATCACTCAAAACACGGCTCATTAAATAGTGCTCATTAAATGCCATAAAATAAAATTTAACGCTCAAGTGGTTTTCTAAAAAATGAGGATACCGATAGCTTTATATAAAGCAAGCAGTAAACTACTACCAAAAACGGGCTGGATCACTCAAAACATATCTCATTAATTAGTGCTCATTTACTGCCATAAAATAAAATTTGATGCTCAGTCGGTTTTCCAAAAAATTAGAATACTGCTAGCTTTATATGAAGCTAGCAAAAACATAGCTCATTAAACGAGCACTAAATGAGCACTAATTTATGAGCTATGTTTTGAGTAATTCAGCCCGTTTTTGGAAGTAGTTAACTGCTAGCTTTATATAAAGCTAGCAGTATTCTCATTTTTGGGAAAACCGCTAGAGCATCAAATTTTGTTTTATGGTATTTAATGAGCACTAATTAATGAGCTACGTTTTGATGATTCTGCCCATTTTTGAAAGAAGTTAACTGCTAGCTTAATATAAAGCTAGCAGTATTCTCATTTTTAGGAAAACCACTTGAGCGTCAAATTATATTTATGGCATTTAATGAGCACTAATTAATGATGTATGTTATAAGTGATTCTGCCCATTGGACACTGCTAGCTTAACATACGTGAATATTTGTTAAATTTTTTTTAAATTGTTTGATAAGTTTTGTGGTCGTATATGTATTCAAATTATGTATGTATAGTTTTACTTGTTATGGTAGTTGTCTGATATTGAATTTGCTATATTATACTTCAAAATGTGGGTCCAGGATATTGGCATCCCATGTATGGAATTTTGAAAACCCAATAGTACAATTGAAAAGGTGATAAAAGGTCAAGCATTGTCATTAATTTGTCAGACATACAAAAAATTTTAATGGACCTTTAAAGTTTTTCAAGTACCTTATATACGAAAATTTGGATAACTATATTATTTGAAAGGTCATAAAAGGTCCCGTTAATTGGTCAGAAATATAACAGGTTTTTATTAAGCTTTTACAAATTTTCAAGGTTATTAAAAATTGTTTAGCATTTCATTTAAGGATTTTTTAACATCCCATTTGAAAGGTCAGGAAATGGTCATAAAAGGTCAAGTAGTCTCATAAATTGGTTAGTGATAGGAAATTTTAAAATGAATTTTCTAAATTTGTGTAGGTTATGATCAAATAATTTTAGATAATACCACCCCATCAATAAGTTAATTAAAACTAATTATTCACAGAAAAGAATAATGGGAATTTGAACAGTAAATAAAATAAATAAAACATTGTTCAATAGTGTGACTTGTGTGGCACCTGAGTTTTTTAATCAAAATAAGCCAAAAATATAAGGTCAGATGGCACCACCATCAAAAGCGTCGACTCTAAAATGCGACTGCATTGGTCGATTAGTCCACCGACACATCGGTAACGTCGTGCAAGTGGCACACGAATTGTACATGACACACAATTATTATATGTACGAACAGTAGTGCATAAGTAGCCATTCATACAACATGGCACCTGCACGGACAGTACACGAGTAGCTATACAACAATGTACGACGGGTACATTTAAGCCACGTCACGTGGCGCATGTACAAATAATTTGTTACAATAAAATAATATTAAAATATTTCAAGTTGTTTCATTTCATTTAAATTAAATAAAAATATTCAACATATAAAATACAAGATTCAACAACAAGTAAATGTAAACACCCTACACGACGTTTCGTCTTTTTTTTATTATGACTTCTTCAAGTAAGGTATTAAAAAATAATGATCATTATATTTTAAATCGCATAATAAAAATATATTCAATAAATACCAAAAAAAGGTTCAATCGTATGTTATTATTAAATTAATTAATATTATTAAATAAAAGTGCATTGCGCTGGAAGACAATAATAACACTATAACATTGCACATTTTGATAAAAAATAACATATAAGTGAATAAAATCAGGTAGAAAATTTAACCAGTTTTTCAACAAAACAATTAGATTTATTATAGCTCTTATCAAACGGAAGTTACAAGCCCTATTACAATAAAAATGTAGTAAACATAATAAAATCGAAATTTTGAACTTTATCTAAAACGGTTGACTTCAGATAAAGAAGTTCACTGTCATATTTTTTATTGAATTTGAGATGTAAGAACAGTTCCTACACTTTGGTCAGTTGGTTTCTGAACACTGTATAGTATGTGGTACTTTGATTGTGTGTTTGTTTGATGTTGTAACTGTAACAATGTGAATAACTTAAATTAATAGAGATAAAAAAGAGAGTTATATAACCAACGGTCAATTAATTCTAAGTTTTTGTTGAAAAATTTTGTCTATGATGGCATGTCAATATTCAAAATAAAAAATGCACAGTTTTTTCCGCTCTGTACCCGCAGCCATGTAGAAAAAATCGAAAAAATAAGCACTTTCTACAGATTTTCGCTTATATCTTCGTTTTGGTGTATTCTAGTTTAACAATGAGATCCCCTCATTCTTGTAGAAAATTAAATTTCTATTATATAATTTGTATTTAAAATTTTTCGTAATGCACACTTTAAAAAATAAAATCGTATTTCCGAATTTTTGTAGGGGTGGACATAAAGTTAAAACAACGGTGTATTGCAGCAAAAAACTTGGCGGGGTAACTTTCAGTAAAAACTTTGCGAGGCATTGCTATGACCAAGCATCCAGGAAATTTAAAAACTATCTGGAAATTTCGAGCAGATTTTACCAGTTAATAAAATTTCAAAAATCTTAATCGGTTTCCTGAAAATTTAATATTATTTTGTATAGGTCCTGGCAGAGTAACTTTTTCTAATGCAAATACAATAATTGAAAATCATACAATAATTTGAAGCCAATTTCTAACATATTAGCGGTATTTTCGAGTAGTTTGTAGCTTAACGTTTTCCCTGGAAAATCAAGGAAACTTTTTATTTCAATATACTAGAAATACCATAAAAATACCATAAGCTCAGCAATCTGTATCTCCAAGTGAAATGATGAAATTTTCCCTGTGAAATGGTCGGAAAACGGGTATGCATTCTTCGCAACAACTTTTAATGAAACCAAAATAGGCTCATATTTTCGAGCTAATTTAGAGATGATAAATTATATATTCAAGCAAATCCTAGCTTACCAATTTTCTTTGTAAATCCTAAAAAAACCCTTTGTGTTTATATTGAAATTAAATGAAATATTCATTTTAAATTGTACTCATATTTTAGAGCTAATTTCAAGCTGTTTGCCAGTGTCTTCGAGCAATATATATGACAATGTTTTCCATGGAGAATCAGCGACATAGTTTTATAACTAAATACATAATTGTCTTAAATGAACAAAATTTGAAATAAGTAGGTAAGTATTTTTTACATAATTGAAAACTGATGAACAGTTTGTTTTCCCAGAAGTTTTCTTAGACAATAAAATAAAATTGTTTATAGGAAATGTTTTGAAAATACATTAAATTGCAAAACTTTAAATGGGATTTGTTCATATTTTATAATTTTTTTATCAAATTATAAATTTTACATTTTTCCAACATTAATTTAATATAAAAAATTTTTAAATTACAATATTCAATCCTCAAAAATTTTATTTTCAAAATTATGTTAAACGTTAAGAATTAAGGAGTATTAAATTTCTCGGAAATAAGCTGTAATAATATGGTGTAAATATAATATAAAATTAACATCATTATATACTTGTATTACAAACTTAAAAGAGTTGTCGTGATATAAATAAAACTCACATCTTATATAATATATCTTATTTTGTCTAATATATTCTGTCCCATCATTTACTCCAAATCAGTTATCGAAAAATATGATTCTTTAAATGAGGAAACTCCATTTTTCAATATATAAATTCCATAGAAAGTGTAATTCTACATCTTCGTAATCTTTATTTAATTTATCTTCAATGTTTCTGCATTCGATTTTCATTCCAAATTCATATATAAAGGATACCGTTTTTTTTTGTTTCGTTTTTTCAAATGCATACAGGTTTTCCGACGATTTATAATGGAAAACTTGGAGATACCCAATGCTCAAAAATACTAGCAAACAGCTTGAAATTCAAATACAAAATTTTTTCATTTATGTTATTTCCATTAAATTGATTAAGTTTTCTTTGATTTTCCAGGTAAACCGTTGAGCTACGTTGACTGCTCGAAAATACCACTAAACTGCTCGAAATTTTCTCAGAATTATGGTACACTTTTGCTATTATATTTTGTTATATTTGCATTTGAAAAAATTGTCACGCTAGGTTTTGACCTATAAAAAATAATATAACATTTTCTGGAAACCGATTAAGATTTTTGAAATTTTATGAACATAAATAGATAGTTTCCAGATAGATTATTTCCAGCATGCTTGTTTATAGGACTACCCTGTCAGGCTTAATAAATTCGTTTTTCTTGAAAACCTTTTGTTGAAGAAACCACTCGAAAATATGGTCGTATTGCCCGAAATTTCCTCGAAATTCCCGTGTAATTATTTTTTTTACTGAAAATTACTGCGCCAAGCTTCTTTGCATTGCATATTGCCTATTATTGGCAACGCCACAATATATTTAAAACAAGTGAAGATAACAACTAACAGTTAAGGAGTTAAGGGTTTGACATTTGATACTTGACATATGGTTGAGCAATAATGTTTAATCATTATATTCATTTAATCATTATACTCTAAACATTCAATTTACAGTTATTGTTGGGATTATGGATATGTGATGATGTATTATTTCAAATAATTAAACACTTTATTCATTTGAAGATATTCTTTTATTCAAATAGAGTTTTCAGAAGTATATCTTAACACACTCAATGATCAGAGAGAATTCACTACTTATATAGTAATATTTCTACAGTTGTCCTTTTTTACATCATGTAACATTTGTTGTTTATTGGGTTATTCCAACACATCAATGTACCTAGTTTTTATGACAGGATGCTCGAGTACTTTAAACTATCTTTCTCCGAAATAATAAAATAAAACCTTTTTCAAGGGTAAAAATGTGTTCACCAAATGTTACTTAAAAAAGGAAACTTTCCCATTAAAATGGAAAAACCCTTTAAAAATATAGTATCGTAAAATACAAAGAGAATGATTTTTGTAAAGACGAATTCAATATTTCAACACGCCCCCTCAAAAATTAATCTCTTTTATGGCTTACAATATTAATAGCAACAATATCTTATCTTAATACAATACTTTTAAAATTGATCGACATATCTTCCGAAAACTTTTGGTCTGGGACGATTGTTATTAATCGTTACATAGTGATCCGACATTTATCTTGACGATAAGGGAAACCCAGAAAAACCTTATCAGATCATTAAATTAAAAACATAATGAAAATTATAATATTATATCTAGATATTAGTTATTATTTACTAATTAATCTTCCATTCCCATTTTGGCTCGTAACTCCAGGAACTTGACCTTTGATAATGGCTTGGTCAGCATGTCTGCAATTTGTTTGTCTGCTACTAAAGTCTTTAACCACATTGCCTCCTTGACAGCCTCATACAGCGCCATATATTCAGCTTCTGTAGATGAACCTGCCACAGATGCTTGTCTTTTGGTGTTCCAACATATTGTACATCTATCATACAACTTAAATAAATAACCCGTTGTACTTTTTCTCCTAGAATCTAAATCGGGATTTTCATTTTCATTTCCTCCCCAATTAGAGTCAACATACCCTGTAAATATATTATTATATGTTCCCTGTACATATTTTAATTTTAAATCTATAGTACCTTGTAAATATCTAAGTACTCGTTTTAAACATTGCCAAAGTTCCTGGTTATTTTTATTCATATATCTGCTTAATATATTTATAGTTAGAGTTAGATCGGGTCTTGTACATACCATTAAATACATTAGACATCCAATGAGACTTCGACATGGAGCATCGTATTTCTCATCAGATTCCAATGCCTTATAATCTAAATTAGTTACTATCGGTGTATTTATGTGCTTTGATCTAGAGTTATGACATTATTTTGTCTAATAATTCTAATGCCTAAAAATAGTTTATCCTCTTTTAAATCAACCATTGAAAATTTTATCATTAAATAATTTTTAAAGTTCTTCATTGTATTTTCATCTGCAGTACATATCACTAGATCATCCACATATAATACAATGTAAATATTTTTCGAGACATCTTCTCTGTCTAGTATGTACATGTACCGATCTCCATAAGAACTTGTAAAACCTCTATCTAAAAGAGTCTTTTCAAATATTTCAAACCAACATCTGGCAGCTTGTTTTAGACCATATAATCCTTTGTTCAATTTACAAACTTGGTTATTCTTACTTTTTACACCCTCAGGTACTCTCATAAATATTTCCTCCTTTAGCTCACCATTTAAAAACGCAGTTTTTACATCCATCTGGTAGACTAACAAGCTATGTTGATTTGAAAAAGCTATTAAAAATCTAAAAGTCGAAATTCTTGCAACTGGGGCAAATGTTTCATTGTAATCTACAAGATATTTTTGACTAAAACCTCTGGCAACTAAACGAGCTTTATATTTTGATGGATTTCCGAACTCATCGTTCTTTATAGTAAATATGCATTTGCAATCTACAATATTTTTATTACTTGGTTTTGGTACTAGAGTCCAAGTTTTATTTATTAATAAAGAATCTAACTCATCAATTATTGCTTTCTGCCATTGTTTAGCATCATTCCTATTTTCAATTTCCTGATATGAATTAGGAATAGGACATACAATAGATTGTGCACATAACAGATAATCGTCAGGTATATCATCTTCATTATATGAAACTTCAAAGTCCTACATTATCTTTATCTTGAGATGAAGAATTATCTATTTGTTTTTCAAATCTGTTAGTCTGTGTGTCATTAAGTTGAGGTACTGTGTTTTGTATATTTTCAATACTACTATTACTATCTGTCTTATTATTGTCAAGTTTATTACAAAGGTCATCTACTGAGTTTAACACATCGTTAGGGACTACAGTTTTTCTACCTGAATCGACTTCACAAAGTAATTTTAATTTTGGCCTTGACTCAACAAAATTTGTCTCATCTACAATTACACCTCTTACTACCACATATTTGCCATTCTCCACTTCATATACTCTATATCCATTTGGTTCGTAACCTACCAGTATTCCCTTTGATGACTTTTTATCAAACTTATTTTTACTGGTTTATATATGCGCATATACGATTGAACCGAAAACCATTAGATATTTTAATTGTGGTTTCTTGTTATACCACATTTCATATGGTGTTTTATTTGCATTGAATGATTTTGTTGGTGTCATATTAATGAGATATGTTGCAGTTAAAACTGCATCACCCCAAAATATCTTTTCTAATTTTGTACCAGATATCATTGTTCGCGCCTAATCTGTCATGGTCCTGACCATCCTTTCAGATACACCATTTAACTGTGGAGTTCGTGGTACTGTAAGATGATAATTCCTTTTTGTACACAATAATCCTTCATCTCGTTAGATAAATACTCTCTACCATTATCTGAATATAAATTCACTATCTTTAAATTAAACCTAGATTCACTCTTTGCTACATAATCTTTAAACATTCTAAATACATCAGATTTATTTTTCATTAAATAAGTTACACAATAATGAGTGAATTCATCAACAAATAATACAAAATGATTTTTATTATTTATCGCAGAAGGCGTAATAGGACCACAAACATCTGAATGTATATTAAATAATGGTCTTTCTATATAGTCTTTATTTTTGAATTTATTAAAAGATAGTCGCGCTTGTTTACCGTTAATACAAGCTTCACACAAATCATTATCAGGTATTATTTTATTTAATTTTTCTACATCATTAACTAATTGCCTATTTCTTATTTCATTAAACTTATCTTTTCCTATATGGCCTAATCGTTCATGCCATAATTTAAAATCGGAATTAGATGCATTATTTGAATAATTAATAAAGCTTTCACTTACCGAAAATTCAAGAGTAAATAGATTGTTCCTCGACTTACCAGTCATTACCGTCTTACCATTACGGCTTACTGTAACTCTAGATTCATTGAAGTTTACCGAGTATCCTGCTTCCTGCATCTTGTATACTGATAGAAAATTATACGGTACATCAGGACTGTACAGTACATCCTTGATTGTCCCTGGAATTCTTGTATTGCTTGTCAATACGATGGTTCCCATCTTAGTTGCAGTAATGAAGGCTCCATTCTTTGCAATAGAAATTTTGATGGGTGTCTTCAGGTCAGAAAAATTATCAGCAAGGTCCTCGCGGTTTATCAGATGGTCAGAGGCACCTGAATCTAGTAGAAAAGAAATTTTATTTTCTTTGTTTACTATCTGCAAGTCATAAATGCAGATTATTTTCTTTATTTACTATCTGCCAGTCATAAATGCAAAACCGTCTTCTTTTTGTGGATCAGCTTGGATGGTTTGAACTGTCCTTGATGTTTCTGCATTCGGTTTTTGGTTTTAATTTCGCAGGTAGTAACGACATTCATTTTTATAATACCTTCTCCTTCCGCAATGATGACACTTAATATTCTTCTTGTTATTTGCTCCATATTGCTTTGGCTTGACGATTCCACGATGATTTTTCCATGGTTTTCTAAAACCTTTATTATTTCGTTTGATGTCATTAGGTTTCTGCTCTACTTGAAGAACCTTTTTGCTTGTATCAAGATTTTCATTTACAAGTTTAACTTCATAATCTAATAATATTGATTTTACGAAACTCAACACTTTTCCGCTCAAAGATATTGCTACACTTTTTCGCTCAAAGATATTGTCTAGAACAGCAAAAATTTGTTTTGTCGACAGATTCTGGTTTCACATAACTTAAGTACGAATCGGACAAATATTCGATTAACACTTTTTTCGCGGTTGATTCTGACTTCTTCCATTTGTCGTCAGGATTCTCCGGTTCCACTTTATCGATCACATAAATCACTTCGAGCTCACTTAAAAGACTACGGATTTTAAACTTCCATATATTATAATTTTCACCGTTGAAAGGTTGAATCTTTCGCTTCGAATTTAAATTTACCATATTGTCTATTGAATAATTATTTATTTTTAATAATTGAAAATAGTTGATTGTTTTCACTGAGAAACACTTAACCCCTTACTTTTAGTTTGCACTTACTAATTTTTAATTGCACTAAGAAATTTAATTTTCTTGTAAGAAAATTTGTATTTTAATATTTTTAATTAATCACGAACGTAACCTGGGCCCATAACCTGTCGGGATTATGGATATATGATGATGTATTATTTTAAATAATTAAACACTTTATTCATTTGAAGATATTCTTTTATTCAAATAGAGTTTTCAGAAGTATATCTTAACACACTCAATGATCAGAGAGAATTCACTACTTACATAGTAATATTTCTACAGTTGTCCTTTTTTACATCATGTAACATTTGTTGTTTATTGGGTTATTCCAACACATCAATGTACCTAGTTTTTATGACAGGATGCTCGAGTACTTTAAACTATCTTTCTCCGAAATAATAAAATAAAACCTTTTTCAAGGGTAAAAATGTGTTCACCAAATGTTACTTAAAAAAGGAAACTTTCCCATTAAAATGGAAAAACCCTTTAAAAATATAGTATCGTAAAATACAAAGAGAATGATTAATGTAAAGACGAATTCAATATTTCAACAGTTATAAATACATATATAATAATATATATTGTAGTTATATAATAAATTAATTTGAGCTAAAATTGTGGTGAACCATATAAGATACAGTTCAAATACCAAAATTTTGTTTTTTTTTTCTTTGTTTGAAACATTGATTCATAAAATGTTTGGATTCACCACAATTTTATTTAATAAACACATATATAATTATAATATATGTCATTATTATATATTTACTTATGTACGGACTGCATATTTAAAGTATTTTATGAATGCTAATGATTAAAAATAGTTCAAACATTAATACTCAACCATACGTCGAGTTTTTGAACAATTTACTTACTGTATTAGTTGTTATCCTCACTTGTTTTAAATAAAATGTGGAGTCTTAATAGCCAAAAAATCAATATTCCGTTGTTTTAACTTTAATGTATAAAAATTTCTCATCCTTATTTTTGTTGCTAAAGGTATGTAAGATATTGTTTTTGCCTAATAGATAATATGTTTAATTTTAATATTACGAAAAAAAAGGATATAATTCCATTAATGTGATCAATTTTTAACGAAAACAATTTCGCTTCACCTACTCTCGAAAGTGGAAGTATTTTATCAAAATTAACAATTTTTTTTCGTATTTCTATATTAAAAAAAAAAAAAAAAAACTTTGTAACGAAATAAGTCAATGCATATACAAATTATTAGAATAGAATTAAAAATAATTTCTTTTTTTTTTTTGACTTCCCGCTAAGAAAATTAAAAATTTTCGGAAATCGGGAAGTTATTGGTTTTACCCCGTTTTGCAAAAATCGTGTTTTGATCAGATCTTGACGTTTTAAGGTCCTAGAAAACTATTTTGACGGTTTCTATGAGGGTGTCACGTGGCCTGAATGTATGTGTGTGTGTATGTATGAAAGTATGTGACCCGCTTATAACTTTTAAACGGCTTGACCGATTTGAACCAAACAAGTAGCGTTTCAAAAAGAATCACTAAACTTAGATTTCCCTTAAATTTGAACCGATTCGGACCAGTGATTCCAAGAAATCTCAAAAAAAATATGAAAAAAACCATGAAGCTTCTCATACTTCGCCATAAACTAGGGAATTATTTTATATAGCTGTCCCCTAGTTGGCGTGGCAGGCAATTAAGTCAAGCACCATGTATTCCCCAACATCCAGTAAAAGATGGCCACTGTAATGCTGAGGATATAGTATAATATTGGTTTCCCTCCAGTTGTAACGCCGTATCCTCGTTACTTAAGTTAATTTTATTAACAGAAGAATTAATACTATATATTTATTTAAATGACTAAGTTAACTTATAGGTATGGAAACTATAAAATATGGAATTATACAATACTTCCTGTATTTTTGTTGTCCACCTCATCGTCAGTATTAATAATAATAATTAATGTAAAATTATAAGGTGTGCAAACCGTCACCAAATTAGCAACGAGTAACATCTCGTCAGCGAATCATTACAACTAGCTAATTCATACTCATGATGACTTCTTTGTTGTCGAAATGCATATTTATAAAAATACAGAATAATTTGATCTAGGAAATTCGGGCAAAAAAACGAAATTTATTCGAAAAATCCTAGTTCATGTTCTTTCTTTCTTTTCACAAAACAAATAAATACAAATTTTTAAATGACACTTCAAATGGTTCAGAGGGTTTATTAGGAACTCATATTTATTTATGCAAATTAAAAAATCATATTCTCCTGATACAAATAGTAATAGTTTATTAGGAACTCATAATTTATTTCTACATATTGAAAATCACATTCTCCTGATACAAATAGTAATTATTTTTCCTCTCATAGATAGGCAGGCTTTTTTCCTCTTGCATATTTTATTTTTGAAGTTATTATTTATACATACCTTCTTTAGACAAGTTATGAAAAAAAGATGAGTCACATTTTAAGAGTCGCGTGCATCACTGTCACACAAAATTCACAGGTAGAAGCTGTCGCTAAACCGCTTATTAAATATCATATTTCAGTTATAAGCTACTGTTGATAACCTGAGATAGCTTTATCATCTCCAATCAGGATGAGAGCAGTCTTGTCCAGTTCGACCAGGTTGATGAACCACTTGCGGTGCAGTGACATTTGCTGGTTCGCTCCACAGTCCTGATACCAACATTCGTCCTTGCTTATTGAGTTGCAGCTTAACAATGAGTTTGAGCCGTGGGATGTGTTCAAAAGTGCCAAAGGTGGCTGGTTGCCTTGCTCACTGCACTCCTTTGTGAAGTGTCCCTTCTTTCCACATTCGTTGCAGGGGTAGGTGCGCTTGCAGTGCTCCAGATACTTAGGTGTTAACTTGCCTCTGCAGTCCTTGGCATAATGTCCTTTCTTCTCACACTTGAAGCAGATTTTTGGTTTGACCACAATATTGTTCATTGACTGCTATCCTTTCTTGTTGTGGTGTTTGTTGTGCTTCGTAACAAGGGCATTCTGGTTGATTGCTTCATGTCCATTTCCATTTTCTTTCAGCCTCTCGTCTTCCAATCTTAGTCGTTCAATTAGCCTTTCTACCGCCTGGTCTCCTGCAGCTATGTTGTCCCATGATGTCCTAAAGTGTGCCAACTTTGGTGGTAACACACCTAGGATCCTTGATATCACCCAACTTGGACGTATTGGATCGATATCGTTTGTCAGTTCCTCGGAAATGGCGGTGATGCCTTTGTCTCTCCGGTTACTTCAGTCCTCGTTCCGTACGATTTTGTCCAACATTTGTCTTCAGGTTGTACAGTTATACAGGTTGTACAGAGCTTGCTATCTGGCTGCTTACGTTGAGTGAGATGAGTGTTTCATCCACGGTATCTTGTTTGACCCATGCATCCACTGCTTCTTTATTTGAGGCACCTGCTGGTTTAGCTTTCCCACTACTTGCAACTTCATACACCTCTTTGGTTTTTAAAGCTAATTTTAATTTTAAGCGCCAGGACGCATAATTGGCATGGCCTTGTGAATCTTCACACAGTGTCTCAAACTTAGACTTAACTGTGTCCATTTTGACTGACATCCTTGATTCACAATTTTCAGACTAATTTTACAATTTAGCCTACTTACAATTTTCAGACTAGTTTTGCAATTAATTTGACTTGAATTTCACTTTCCAGACTAGTTTTAAATTAAACCTAACATTTTTGCTTAAGTTAAACTTGAAATTGTCTAAACAATCTTTCAAACAATTTTTCTGAAAAGCTTGCGTGTTTGTTTTCATCGACTTGCAATTTGATGACGCTGACGACGGTTGCTCCGACTTGCGTTGGCTGTTGTCGATGAATTTGGAGGTTTGGTTGCTCCTTGCGGCGACTGCTGGGCTTGTTATTTTATTGATCTCCAGTTGTGTGACAAATGAAAACAACACTAATTTGTCAGTGATAGTTTTATTGTCGGTGAACATAAAAATACATTAAAATGGTTTTTACAAAATCATTTCAATAAACACGAAAAACTGTTGACACTTCAAGATTAATAATCTTACTGATTTTACAAATTTGTAGCGGGAGCCAATTTGTAATATAAGTAAACAAATTTCTATGGCGATTAATGAAAATCACATCCTTCTTTTCTTTACCAATTAGTTTCATTACACTATATATAATTAGTGAAATTAATTCACGTCAACATTAACTACCTTCCCTTGTCACGAAATCTCTCTCACGCATCAAAAATAATTTGCATTACAGACAGTCGTACTTTTACACTTAGGACCAAAGAAATATTAGAGTTTTCTTTTCATTATATTTCATATTAACAATATATTTCATATTGTCATTTATATTATTTTTTATTAAAAATTGCGTAACCATAGAAATAAAATCCACTGATGTAAATGAAAGCATGTATAAATTTCAGATTGTTGTACAGATCATAAAAAATAATGCCATTAAAGCTTAAAAATGATTTTATTAAAGATAGTATAGAAAAAATCTAGAAAAATTATCATACTCAGAATTTTTTTTGTTTATATCCTGATTTTGAGGACAATAATTGACCGCATAAATAAAAGAGATGATTTAAATATACGAAACTGTTTAGTAATGTTAAACATTAGTTAAACAATCATTTTAATTTTTGTTTATTCTATCGTACTCACGTACATATATTTATATATTTTCACATTTACATAATCATATAAGTATGTGTGTGGAACGTTCGTTATAATTCTTTTACATTGATAGATAATGTGCCTAAAAATAATCATATTTTCACTAGTAACATGTTGAAATATGTTTCGTATATATAAGATAGTCCACAAGATAAATATACTTTTTTATTATTATAGCATTCTTATTTCTATAAGTCATAAAGAGAATTCTTAAAACCTTCTTATATATACAGTCTTAAGGTTTTGATAAAGTGACACATCCGACGTCCTTAGGACATCTTAAAGGGTTCATTTAGATGGTAATTCGGATGTCTAATCATAAGTAATAATTATTTAGGTAGTATTCCAGAACTCATATTGCTATATGTGATGGAGCTCCTAAGCAAGTCAAATTACCTTTATACATTGAAAACGTGTTTTGCGCACAACGGGGAGATAGAATTATTTTTTTAAACAAAGAGAGACTACTCTTAAAAAACTATCCTTATTTTTCTTATTTTTCATAATAATGCTGTGGTTAGAGTTAATGAATTTTCCTGAAGGTCTGAGAAACACGTATAAACGTCAATTTTCAAAATAGGAGCTATTCCACTACTTTGTCACATTTTCCGGCTTATTAATTGGAGTATTATACGAACTTACGGTATTCGTTGGCTCTATGACGATGGCTCTAAATGACATCTTTCAATCATACTTTACAACATAAAAGATAATAGCCTATAATATAATATTTCTTTGAACATTAAACACGCACTCCTTTAATACCCTCCCACCCATAAACCCTTGGTCTTGCTAATTAATTAATAAAACAATAAAGTACTTAGATAGATATAATATTTATTTATTTGTTTGTTATACTTATAATATAGGTATAATGTTTTTTGTTTATTTTAAAAACAGAGTTATGAATAATAATTTACGACTTATGTTGATTATATTATTTTAAAACATTCATTTATAAGTAAAATATAGAATAAATAATAATATTTAAAAACATCATAAAAGTTTTAGAATATTATAATAGTGAATATTATGTAATCTGTGTAACATGAATTCCTACTAATCGTGAGTACGTAATAAACATGCATTTAGTAAAATTTTTTGGAAAAACATTGCCTCGTATAAGGTTTTTAGTTAATTTTTAGCTTATGTAACTTTAATTAAATACTGTTAATTGCGGTGATTGTCTTCTAATAAGCTTGATAAAAGATTACTATACCTTGACTTTTATACAAACAATCTATAACTTATATTCATTTTAATTTCTTCATTAAAAAATTTCTTTTATTAAATATTGTGCTTGAGTCTTCTGAAAATATGACACAGAATGTTTCTTCGGTACAGAATAATTTTCGAGCTATAACAAAGAAGGGTGGATAAAATGTTTTGTATGTAGAAATTAGTGACGACCTTGATTAACTTGTCAAAGATATTTGTAGCCCAACGCCAGTTAAAAAGAGTTTAGGCCTAAAAAGATAATGCTTTTTTTTGTGCTAATATGATAATCAACGTCTTAAAGGAAACTAGAATTTAAAGATGCGTATTTTACTAATTACCATAATTTAACAGTTTGAACGTGGTTGGATAGTTAGGATTTCATTCTTCAAATAAAACCAAATTTATACATTACTTATTACATTACATAATTCGAATATAATTTAAAATAATAAGAAAATTCTATAAACCTCTGGCAAATCAACTCTAAAATATTCAATTATAAAAGTTGATATACTAATAACTCATTCTATTGAAAAAATTTAAATTTTTCACTCTAAATCACAATTAAGCTCAGCCATAAAAAATCAATTTTTAAATTCGATATCTCATTTTTAACTAATTATACATTGATTAGTGATTTTATAATATCAATTTTTAATCCTACATCCCAATTAAGCACAGTCATTTGTATATTATATGAGTCAAAGGCCCGTCGTAGAAAACCGAAGATAAAAAAAAAAATGTGCGTGTAACCTTTACGCGCGATTGAAGTAAAACTTCTTTGGCGTTGACGACATATATCACTGAAATGATTACATATTAACTTAAATAAATAAATATTATATTATAATTTAATTATATTTATTATTCATGTGCTTTACAAAGATTATTTAAATGTTATATTAATATTATTCATTCGAAACAGGTAATTGAATGTCATCATAATTTTTTAAAATAATTGAGAGTAGCAAATTGAAGGTTAGATCAGCACATGTCAATATAACCTTGTTATTTAATATTATAAAATGTCGCAATTGTCAGAAAATTTATTTTTAATTTACTTATTTTAAAAGTAATAAATAAACAAGTATATTTAGAGATTTTCAAAAAATTTAATTAAGTCAAGAAGCGTGTAGTATATGACATATACTTACAACCAATCAGAATTATTATTTTTAAATGGCGGAAACATACTTACAACCAATCAGAATTATTATTTTTAAATGGCGGAAACGTTACTTCCGTCAGAAAAAAATCTGAGTTACTCCCTAGTCGCGCCTAAAGAAGTTTTACTTCAAAAAGTAAATAAATAAATAACAAAATAATTCTGTAAATCTATAAAAATCAAGGATAAAATAAATATTTAATAAAAAATTACGTTTATTTTAAGATCCAACTCACGTTTGTTTAATGTAAAATTCCAATTTTTGTGTGCAAGAAGTACATCCCCCACTCTTGTATCACAAGCATATATGTATTAATAAACAAATGAAGTAATGTGTTTCTTTTAAATGTTGTTCCAGTCACAGCCAAATAATATAGCGATTTCAATTTTGTTAGAACAGAAAATCCAATTTAGCTTCTTAGTCACTTAAATGTGACATAATGTTTTTTGAAATGTAATTCATTTTTAACCTCATATCTAAATTTCCACACATTCGGTTAAGAAGTAAATAATATATTTAAGTAAACATATTCATACATCATCAAAAGGAAGTTTTGTGTCTAGTTTTGGTAGTGTATTTTGTATTTACTTTTGAAAAATACCTTTTCGTTTATTTTTTTTTGCGCCGTTCTTTTTAACTAATTAAATATTACTCAATTAATGAAAGAAAATTATACATACAATTGAATTATATCGGAAGAGGTCTAAACTACTCTGATTTTGATAAATTTTTTTAAAAGGAATTCTTAATTACCTACATTTTAAATTCATCAAAATCGGAGTAGTTTTTTCCTGTTTGGAAAGAAATTTTATTCCACTGAATTAAATTGAATATTTCATAATTGAACTCATTAAAAATATATAATAACATATATTATTTAATCTTTTATTAAATATATTTACAGAAAAAAAAAATTACTTCAGTGAGATCACCGGATCTTAAACATTCTGTAGGATGTATACCTATAGTTTAAATATGAAAAGCTTCATCATCAACTTTATTATAAATAATTTCATTCTTATTTCATTTCAAATAGACACAGACAAAAACAAAAAGCATTGCTGATTATTTTTATTTGTGTTTGTATAATAATAATAATAATAATATGGGTATATATATACATATACATATATATTACGTATCTACCTACACCTAGGGTGGGTGAGGCTTAACATGATTGTTTCAATTAGTAAAATGCAAAACCTCCTCAACAACACAAAATTATATGAATATGTATAAAACTGACGTACAAATAATAATAAAAAGTATAATGTTTAATATAATAAATACAAATGGATATCGAAATATCGAAGGCAGAATCACTAGTCACGCCAAACCGCACTATGGCTATTATGAACACAGGCGAACTGTTTCATTTTGTTTGTGATTGTCAAGCTGGACAACCTGGATATTTTTAACAACTTTTGTTGCACAAATGTTTTCGAGTTTTAATTTTTGATCATCCATATTCATGTATAAAAAATGAATAAAAACGTGTTTTGTAGCTTTACCACTGTTTACTAAAATTTTATTTTTAGTTTTTAATGTATTTCGACCAACATGGGTATGTTCAGAGTACTAAAAAGAATTTAACAGAAAAAACGTATTTATATACAAATCAAGATATATAAATTATCAGGTGGCTTGCTAGAATAAACATTATTAACAACAAAATTGTGAAAAACTAAGCAAACACTTTTTTCTTGGTTTAAATAAAAATTTAAATATAAAAGTTTACTGCGGAAAACTTCGTATTTCATTTGCAAGGAAAGCCAAAGTTTTGTGAATATCAATTTAAAAATACAATGTATTTTGAATACAGCTTATGTATTTCGTATAGTATACTGTATTAATTTGATGTTTAATTTTTAAAAAAGTCAAGAAATCTTATGCAGTCTCACACCTGGGGGTAAAATTGGCTTTAAATGGGACACCTCCAACATGCGTACAAAGAGCTTACGTAATATATCCACCTCTCGAAAAATGTAATTGGTCACAGTATATGGATGTTTCCTTACTTTCACTTTTAGGAGATTGAGACAAAGTACTTCTTCTCTTTTCTGTTTTTCCTATTTTTCTACTTTGATTTATTATTATTTTCCAACTTCTTTTTAGCATTTGCTATTTGTTTCACATACTTTTGTTATTTATGTACATTTCCGCTCTTGGTGCATTTTTTTGGTGCGTTTAATTTTTTCTGGGATAATTTTGACTTTGGCTACTGGGAACCGGCTTTATATTTTTGTAGGTATCGAAGAAATTGACAGACATTTTGTAAAGCAGAGAGTGACTCACCCTGGCATTTTTTAAAACTGATTAACTGTTTTTTTTTTCGAATAAATTTCTGTATTTTTAAACCACAAAAAAATCATTTTCAAATATGAAATTAAAAAATGAGTATACCATCTTTTCCCAAAGGTACCTTTTGCTTTTATGTACACACATTTTTTTGATCAATTAAAGAAAACTAAACATTTACAAAGTAAAATTAAAAGGTTTTAAACAATTACTCAACTGCCAAGGAAGGGGTTATATTTTTTGCACATATCTTGTATGTGTGTGTGTTTGTGTGCTTGTATTCTTGTATGTATGTATATTCGTTTGTAAATTAAACCTTCCGAGCTGTGTATATATAGAAAATTAAACGAGGAAAAGGTTTACGTTTAATTTGGAATAATAAATTGGTTAAAAAACTTCACTAAAAGCTATAAGTCAGAATGAAGAACAGACAGTACTTTGGGATTCAGATATTGATACGAAAAACAAACAAGACAATCATGGTGGGTGTGGGAAATAATTTATTGAAGACTAGATTGCATGGTTTCATTTGTTCCTTTTGATTTTATAAAATTATATTAACTTTGATAATATGTGCTCAAAATGTTCCCACAAGAAAGTAGAAAAATGAATACAATAAAGTACTGGCCATCTCTTACGGACACCTTACGAGATATGACTAATTGAGAGATAAATAAAAGCTCTTTTTAAGATATCTTTTATAGGATTTGTTGGTTATTTATGTTATTTTATAGTAAGCTTGGTTTAAAATAGATAATTTAGAAAAATACTACTACCGCCATCTCTCCCGGACATATCATACAGTAATACAGCCAATTTTTCGTTTCAGTCAACTCATTTTATTTTCTTAATTATTAATATACATAGCTACCACTGAAAAGTGTATCTCTTTGTGGTTTTTGTCATATTTAGGTGCCCAATTAATATATTGAACTATATTTCTACTCTTTGATTTTGTACATTTTAAATATAGGCTATTATAAAGCACTTTGTAATATTCAAATTTATCGCGATATGTGATTTAGATTGTAATTTTATATAGTGACATAGTGGCAGCGAATATAATTTAAGCTTTTAAGAATTTTTATATTTTAATCTCTCAATATTAAACAAACTCTGTATCTACACATAAGTGTGTAGCTTTGGCTGGCTACCTACCTATATGCAAATGATAAGCTGCTGTAGAATAGGAGTTGTACATAGGTTTTATAATATTATGGACTTTAGTTTTAAGTGGCCAATACAATATTAGCAGGGTTGTATTCTTCGTTTGTATAAAGTTTTGCAATTTGCATCTGTATGAAGTGGCAAATGTTTTAAATAATCTGTTAATCCTTCATATTTTAAATAATTAGCTACTTCTCTTTTGTTTGTATTTTTTGTTTGTACTTTTTGTATTTTATTTTTATGGAAAATCAGTATCAATTGAAATAGAAAGTAATCAAAAATATTTGTTGTTTTAATCTTGTTAAAACAAATATTGTTAAAAAAAGTTTTAAGCTCTATTGAGAAGAAAATATATCATGCTTTATATTTGCTAACTAAATAATCTTTGATTGTTATCTATTGCGTGTGTATAAATAATTTCTTAAAAATAAAAAAATAAAAATAAAAAATTATAAAAATTACTAAAATATAAATAAAATAATTGAATATAAGATATTATTATTTTTATGTTTTTTCGTGGATATTTTGGCTCAAATAAATTGTTTTGAGCATTGATAAAGCCTATAATAGACTCGCGTAATATCCAATCACAATTCCTAGGGGAACGATACAACTATTTTAAAAAGGAAAATTAAAATAATTACAAAACTGTGATTGACACGTCTAAAAAATTGGCTAACCCAAATTGAAAAAATCGACTAAAAATTTGTTGTAAATTAGGGGCTTTTTAGGTGCTATTTAGGTGTGCAAATCAAGTATTACGTGCACCTATAGTTTTTTTGGAATTCCAATAAAAAGACGTCTGCCAGGTTTATAAAACTTGGCAGTCCCTTTTTAGATGAAAATGATTTTGGATCTTTGTTTTACATCAAAATTAAGTGCTAATTAAGTGCAAGCGATTCCTGTCGATAAAAATTATATATTCAACTTTTAACCGTCAAAAATTCTCTGAATGACTTTTGTTTCAATAAGCTTTCTTAAAGCGGTGGCTATTGATATTGAAGTTATTCCATGGAAAAGTTTGAAAAACATGCGATTTTTGAATTTCCAAAATTTTAAAATGCTATAATTTCTAAACTTATTTAGCGGGAAGTTACAGGGATAGCCTCTAAGGTCGACCGTTTTTCAAATTTTTTTCCTTGAAGTTGACATCCTAAAGAGTGAAAATAGGACACGAGACGCGAATTCAGGCCAGTGAGGTAATTAATGATGAATTGAAATTTTTTTTAGGTGATCGGCAACATCATGGATTACTCAGAATTATAAAAATATCTATACTACTATATAAATATATTGATTCTGTTTGTACATTCACTTTCTTCTTTTAATTTTGTGATAAATAATCGTTTTAGAACATGCTGATTTACATTCTACTATTTTTTTCATTTTTGTCTGTCTATCTGTATGTCTTTTTATAACTTAAGAACGGCTTAACCAATCTTGATGTAGATTGGTATACAGTTAAAAACTGTGATTGTGCAAATGATAGGTCATATATGATGTCGATAATCCCTGTAGAAGTTATAAAATAGGAGTTCAAACCATTATATTATTATCACCTATTTACTCACTCCTCACCAAAACTCTGGAACTACAAGGCCAATGAACATGGCATTTGGTAGGAATATTTATTACGCGGTGTAGAGGTGAGCTAAGAACAAATTTTACAAAAATTCATCTGCAAGGATGGTTGCGGTGAGCGTTGAAAATGATAGAATTTTTGAACTATCGATCTACTCTAGCTCTTATAGGCTTGAAACTCGGCACAATTATAAAATTTGCCATCTTCAAGTCACACACTCACACACACACACACACACACACACTGACACACACACACACACACACACACACACACACACACACACACACACACACACACGCACACACACACACACACATACACACACACACACACACACACACACACACACACACACACACACACACACACACACACACACACACACACACACACACACACTACACACAACTATTTGGGAGTTAATTTTGATGTAAAACAAACATCCAAAATCATTTTCATCTAAAAAGAAACACTGCCAAGTTTTAAATACCTGGCAGGCCTCTTTTTTTTGGAATTCCAAAAAAACTATAGGTGCAGCTAATATTTGATTTGCGCACCTAAATAGCACCTAAAAAGCCCCTAATTTACAACAAATTTTAAGTCGATTTTTTCAATTTGGGCTAGCCAATTTTTTAGACGTTTGATTGACTCACCAGACTTGAATCATTAATTAAACTTATCAATTTTCTTTGATAAAAAAAGAAAAAATTATACTCTCTTTTCACAAAATAGCTCTCTTTAAAATACATCAATTAAAATTGGATTACTAACTTGATTATCACTAGACCATCAGAACTGTCTTAATCGTATTTTAACTATTTGGTCACTTGAATAAACATACTACAAAAGAAATTTTATAGCCTCGTATTTTGATACTTGACTTAAGAATCTACCAGAAAATTTTTATTGTTTGTATAGAATTGTAACATTGGATTGGAACTAACTAGAATTATTTATTTAAAAATCATTCATTCCCTGGTGGAAATAATTTTTTTGTATAAATCGGTGAAAGTCTTTCAATTCTATTTAGAGGAGTACGATTTTTATGTCCCTGCTAAAATCTAAAATAGGTTTTAAAAGCATTTAAAAAACTTTTAATATCAGTAAAAAGAGCATCCGCTTTCACAGAGATTTGACTGCAGACTTTCACCGACTATAAAAGATAAATTTATTTTTACTTGATACTTACGATAAGATATTTCTCTTATATTGATTTTTATAGACTTTTTTTTAGATATTTCTATTGAATAATTTGCTTATTCTACTAATTAATTATTTATTGTGTACCACTTTGCCCGTGCCGTTTTTTTTTATCTGAGGCTTCTTTATTGCAACAAAACAATTACATACATTAAGTTTCAAAGTATTGTCGTTAGCTACCACTTTTACTTTACTATCGTTAGCTACCACTTTGGCCATCTATCGGGCAGCAGGCGAAAAAATTATTCATCTTTCGATAAGATCCATAATTCGATCCAATTTTTTACTTCTTCATACGAGCTGAAGTGCTGGTCAGCCAGGTCGTGTGCCATTGAGAGAAATAGCTAAAAATCAGACGGAGCAACATCCGGAGAGTACGGCGGGTAAGGTAAAACTTACCATTTTAACGTTTCGATATTTTTTTTCACCACTTTGGCAACGTGAAGTTTAGCATTATCATGCTGTAAAATTACTTTATTGTGTCTCTCGTTGTACTCTGGCTGTTTTTCTTTTAAAGCACGGCTCACACATCAATTGCGTTCTATAAAGCTCATCTGTGATGATTTCAGTGATGGTTTCAGAAGCTCATAATAAATTACGCCAAGTTGGTCCCACCAAACGCAATGCATAACTTTTGAGCCATGGTTATTCGGCCGAGGTGTTGACGTAGAAGTATGACCGCGCAATTCTCATGATTTTCTGCGCTTAGGGTTATTGTAATGTACCCATTTTTCGTCCCCAGTAACAATACGATGGAGAAATCCCTTTCACGTTTGCCTTTCCAGCAGCTGTTCACAAGCAAACAAACGTCGCTCGACATCTCTTGGTTTCAACTTCTTTCTGAATCATTTCCAACTGTCTCAGGCGTTTTGGAATTGCTTGCTGGCTGATATCCAATGATTTTGATAATTTTTCTTGAGTTTGACACAAGTCTTCATTAAGAATCTTCGACAGTAAAATCACCACTCTTAAAACGTTGGAACCATTCCCGACACGTGCTGTCACTAATAGCCGTTTTACCATAAGTATCTAAGATAATCCGGTGAGCCTCAGCCCCAGATTTTTTCATATTGAAACAAAAAAGCAATACTTCCCGCAAATGACGAGAATTCAGTTTAAATTCGGACATATTTAATAAAAATTTTATTATGATGCAAAAACAAATTAAGTTATATCAAAGTAGGGTTATATTTACAAATGTTAAAACAAAGTGTTCACATCTGTGATTAATATATTTCAACTACTACCGACTACTACCGCCATTTGTTGGAAAACGGCGGGACCAAAGTTGTTGACCTAAATTTTGAGAACATGGTGGGTCAGCTAGAATATGATGGTAAGGCGTCTATGTACGGTCAACTAGAGTCATATAAATAAAGATTTACGTAAAAAATCTAAATATTATTTTATTTGGGAAATAGGCATATAAAATCTTCGGTCACAAGGCCATTATTTGTAGAAGTATTCATTTAATTTAAAATTATTTTTTAAGCCGGTTCATTTTATTTTTTACTTTTTAATATTGATTTCACTAACAATCATGGCTATTCGTAAAGTCCATCAGTTAAAAATACATATTAATAATAACATGTATTATGGTTATATGTGTTTATTAGTTAATATAAAGCTGAATTATGCCAAGAATGCATCATTTCAAGTCACTGTCCCTTTTCGTTTTTGAAACCGACGGACAAACAATAATGGAGTAATTAGGTGGTTCTAAGAACACCTGTAAAAACATTGTTATTGTCTTCAATATTTTCTAGTGTTATAAACTTTAGACTAATATTATATATCCTCTCATTAATTTTAGTCTAAAGTTTGTGACACTAGAAAATATAGCGAGTATAAAAAGCGATTTCATTGTTGAATCGTAACCTTACGATGTTTGGGAGATACAATTGACTATTATAACAGTTTCATTAAAGCTTAGACCCTTAAATTACAAAATTATAACACTTTTTTTTATTTTCAATGTCTGTTTAAGTGAAATTATCAATATTTTAAATCTTTTATAAAAAAAATTTTTTCTCAGAATGTACCATTAGAATGCAACTTCAAACAGAAAATTATATTCGATTTATTCCTTCGGTTAAATTATTTTAGAATACATGACGAATAGTTAGGAGTATGATTTAATATTTTTTTTTATACAAATTTAATTAATTTTCATACATTAATTAAAATCTTATATTATTTTTCTGTACAAAATCTAGCCAACACTGTAAACCAGTGATATAATTCTAAGATTAGTATTATTTTTAAACATTATATTTAAACCATGGTGTTTGTTGACCTATCTATAAGCTGTCAGATTAAATTTACTACTTTTAAAAATATTGGTTAAGATTTGTATTGTAATTTCTTAATTCTTAAATTGCCCAAATCTTGTTTGTATTGAGGGGAAAATAAAATAATAATCAACTACATTTATTTAAACAGATTAACACGAATTCAAAATGAGCTAAGGCATTGTCTCAGCTGACGACAGTGTTCTCGGACCTCCTTATTCACTTATTCTTTTTCTAGTTAAAACGACATTATCGGCCAGTTTTTTCTCGAAAACTGTTTAGTGAATTTTAATAAATTTATGCTGAATTCATAGATGAGAAGTGATTTATTATAATAGTTTTTAATTTAACTGGTAACTGTTTTTTAGGCAATAAAAAAAAAATATTAATCCGAATCTCCATAAGATTACATGGAAAATTTACTGTTTTTTAAAATTACAATAACTTTTTAACAGTTTAGTGAATCGGTCTGTAATTTAAACAAGTCTTTTAGAATGGAACGTTCTACTAAATTTTAATTCGTCTCATAGCATTTGTATATACCACCCAAACATCATTAAATGTACAAATTTTTGTAAATCCTATCCTGATAAGTTTGATTTTATAATGATTATGATGCTGATATATTTGCATATATGAAAATTCTCTGGCAGATATCTTCATTTGTATAACACATATACAATAGACATCATACTACAATATATATATATCTAAGGTTTTATTATACATTTTATATTAATATATTAATACTGTAGCTAAAGTTAACTATCTATGAGGATATTCCACTTGACTCTAGTTAGGTGTTGGTGATGTTGCCCAATCGCTTGACTTAAACAATAGTAGTCATTCGATGTACTTTTTGCTTATATTGCTCATACCAGTTTCAATGATTTTATTATATCTAGCACTATATACAAGATATTATACAATAGAAAATTTAAGCGAGAGTAACTACTTAAAAATTACCAATGGAAGAAGCTCAAACATTTTTAGGAGAATGAACTCCATTCTCATAATTAACTATTTACTTGTATATTTTGGAATCCTCTAATGCTTACATTATTATTTTTAAGTTGAGGCGAGGTAGTTTATCTTTTTTTATCTACTAATTACGTTAGGTGGATAAATTTATCCACCTAACATAATTAATAGTATGGAATACCACAAATTAAAGCTCTCTACCATTAATTAAAAGTACAGTTATTAGGAAACAATTTTTCAAATAAATCAAAAAATTTTTATAAAAATTTTATGAAATTTGATATGCACAAAATTGACATGATAACTGGTGCTTGTCGAAGAGTTTTTGTTAAAAATACATTTCTAAACAAAATCAAATTTTGATTTTTACCATAGGAATTTGTTTCGGGAAAAAGTCTGCGACAAGTACATACTAGGTTTTATATAAATATTGTACGTACTAAATTTCATAACATTTGGATAAGCATTTTTGAGTTATTTCTGCTGGAAAATTGAAATAAATTGAAAACAATGTTCATTTCGTTAAGTCAGCAAGAGTAATATATATATGTATATATATATATATATATATATATATATATATATATATAAAGGTCTACGTATCCTTTTATATATATATATATATATATATATATATATATATATATATATATATATATATATATATATATATATATATATATATATATATATATATATCTTTTTCTTTTCTTCCAGGTCGAATCTGCGGCCTATCCTCGAAAAAATTCAGAATCTATTTCTATAAGGGCCCAGGTGAGGTATTGATCATAGTAACACTTAATTCCACGACGTTACTGTATCTGACCCGCAGGTTACACCTCAGTGCATTGTTAGTTTTTTAACGAACTATTCTCTTTCTTTCTTTCACTCTCTAATCTACAGCTGTGAATATCTAAATAACGTTTATTTAATTATTAATTATCAAATATAATTATGTTTGTAAAGTAACCTAACTTTATTTTAAATTTTCATTAATGCCAATTTAGTTTAAAAATACTTAACCTTCAATTAAAGGTAACTTACAAATTTTACAACTTATCGTCACAAAAATAGCGAAGTCAAAACCTGTTCTCTAGGCGATGTTATCAATCAAAAGATACTTACCCACAAGTATTCAAATTTTTTTGTTACCATTACTACTACTTAGTAAAAGGAAGTATTATAATCTTGTCAAAATTCAGATTTCGATTTTTCATTGGAAATGCATGTTTTCAGGCCCCCTGAATCCAAACAAGTGGTTTTCAAAAATTGACCTGCTCGAGGGTGGGGGGATGTAGTATGTGGGTGTGTGCCTAGTGCTGCCGCGAAGGTTGGTTAAAATTAGACTACTAGTTTTATATTTATGTGATTATGTGATTTTAGTGTTTGATTTTTTAAATTATTTCTAACGGTTTAAAAGATCAATGGGACCCCGAATTGATCCTGTTTCTGGCTCAAAAATATTAAATTCGGGTCTTCAACTTTTAATACACTATCAAAATATCAGTTTATTATCGAATAGACGTTTCTTTCAAATAGACGTACAAAAACAAATTAATTAAGTGATTATTCAATGAACATTAATACAAAAATTTCTAAATGCGTTCCTAATATTTTTTAGCAATCAAACCTAAGGATCATTTTAATTTGTTCTTTTATATTCATATAAACAAATGTTGGGTAGAAAATATATATTTTATATGGTACACATTATATAAATTCGAATTTGAATCGTTAATTTCGTAAAGAGTAGATTCTGTTTCTACAACTACTACAACTTACCAAACACAATATAACGTTCATTAGAGGAATATATTTTGTTACTACAAAAATGTATTCAACCTTTAGAAAACAAAACATTAGCTATAGTTTGAAATAATTCTGTATACACAACAAAATGCTAATATTCTTCTCTGAATAAAGAAAAAAAAGGTACATTACTAGATACAGATATATACTATATAAAATGTATTTTATTTTAGGTCTTTGAAGCTAGCTAAGCTGTTTTATCTAGCCACAATGAAGTGTATTGGGGAATATTTTGTATTTTTACCTTTAAAAAAATTTATTGCTCCAGCCGTTTTGAAGATACAGCTGGCAAGCTAGCTAGACACTTCAATAATTCAAAACTTATTAGAATAAAACTAAAAACATTTTGTCAGGTGTGCCTGACAAATTTTTTGCCAGGAGAGTCCTTGTAGATGAGTCTAAGAACGTAGCCGTATGAGCTTTGCAAGCTCAGAAATTTTTTTACATTATTAAAATAATAGCTTTAAATATTGTATGAAGCATATCTCACAAAAGTATAATTAAACAACAGTATGATATTATCATTGATTTTTTGGCTCTTGTAATATAGAAACTGTAAGCATTTATAATATTCTCCTAGTATTTATTTTATATGCAATATATTAAAGTTTAGATATATATTTATATTTATATAAACTCATTTATTGATATGCCGTGAGGCCAATAAAATACAATACGATACAATAATTTTAACAAACATTATTCATTTAATATAATAATAATTTTTCGATTTGTTACACATACAAATAAACTTTATTTTCCGTCACAAAATAAAAAAATAAGAAAATAAACAAATACAAAAAAAAAAAATAAATAATCAAACAAAATTATGCTGTTTTGAGGCGTGAACTTGATTTTTTCAAATTTAATCTTTTTTTGTGGCTATAATTCAAATAAATGAAGATTGTTTTTATACATTCGGAATTTCCCCACCTTAATATTCGGATTGGATTGGTTTGTTAATAGTAATGAGTAGGTATTAAGGCTTTATTTTGACACCAAAACATTTTGCTATGATTATTTGAGAGTTATGAACTTTTTTCTCGACAAGACTGCCAATTTGGAAAATTGTAAGCAATTTAATTTTTCATGAAACACAATGCAAATTTTATCAAATCTAGCCACGGGTCAATTGAAACTAAGAAATGAAGCTATTTTTGAGCTACATATTGATATTCTGTTGGATTATTTCTGCTCTGGCTATATAGAAGCGCAATATATTATTCTATAATTTATTTAATATTCAACAAATTTAAGTTTCATTCCACGACAAACACAAGACATTTTTATCGAGCTACAAGTTTCTTAATAGTATCAAATAAAACTATATTAGGGCTAATATCTGACACCAAACGTGGCCTTTTTTATGAACATTTGAGACCTAAAACTATTTTTCTCGACGACAAAGTCAATTTTTAAAATTGTTATAAATCTTTTCTTTCCAGAAACAAAACTTCATGCAATATTTAAAGCTATTAGTCTGATATTGAAAAAAAAAGGCACAGGGATATTCGTTATATATAGCCGTTATTAACTTATTTTGGTGGTGGTGCAGTATATTGCGAAAACTCGGCTTTTCAAATTGATTTTTCCAATGTTTTTGGACTTTACAGTTAGCAAAAAAATTACAAAACACATTTCTCTAAAGGTTTCGTTCCAGGACTCGTCTAGAAAAAAGTCCACGTGTTGATTTTCTTTTTGAGTTATGGAAGTGACTAGCTGGCCAAAGCTTGAAGCTACCAAAATATTCTCTTATAAATTATATTGATAGACCCTCCACTGACGTAACGTAATTACTGATCTCAACCGATCAACAAAGTAAAGCAACATTATACACAGTTAGTACTTGAATGGGTGACCGCATAGAACTGCTGTGTGCTGTTGTTGTATAGAATATCTCCACTAGGTAGTAGTCACTATATCACCTAATTTGTCGAAAAGTGACTTAAAATCAAATTAATAAAAAAAAAAACTTATTGTTGCTTCTGAAATGGTTTGGCTAGATTAATTAACCTTTTTATTTTTGTGTTTTACTGTATTTCTATATACATATTCAAATATATAAGTAACATGGTTTAATTCTTAAATAATACATTTAAAAAAAATAACATACAGAGTGTTTCTGAATTTAATGTTCAAAATTGAATAGATATCACTAACATACCTTCTCTCGAACAGTTGGTAATTTTTTAAGAATCTCAGTCGTATGGACTAAATGTTTTATTGCTTAGTGAACCAACATGGCTTCAGAAGAATTGTAACTTTAACCTAGTCGAACCTAAAAAATTGTAATACTAAACGTACATAATATTATACCATTAAGTATAAATTCCACGAAATGTTTTTTTAATTGTTTAACTATGTTGAATATTGGTCCCAGTTCAAAAGTTCAAATAGTCGTATATTAACCATGCACATATGCGCAATTAGGTAAATTTTATATTACCAAAAAATGTGATTAACTATCTCAAGTAAGTTAATACGAAAAATATAATTTTGCAATCACATTTTTCGTAATTATTATGGAGAGGAGAAACGTAAATTATTTCATTTGAAAGAGACAACTATGTGAATATATCTTTTTCAAACATGGCATTATGTAAATATAATAATAATCATAAAATATTAAACATGAAGTACTAATTTTTGTCTCCTCTGATTTTATAATTTATTTAGGATATCAAGATAATGTCAAATTTATTTAATCAAATATTGAGTTAAAATTATATTTCAATAATTGTGTTTTTGAAAACTACTCACATTTTATTCATATTTGTTTTTTGTCATTGATTGTAAATTTTTTTGTAATCTTTCAATCATTTTTTCAGCTCCTATCTATATGATTTAACATATTGATGATACCAACTGATTGGGATTATAACAAAAAACGTAAGGATACGTAAGGAAACGTAAGGAAGTAATTCTGTAAGGAGAAAAATAGTAAAGTTTTATGCTGCGATGTAAAGTGTGGAATTTGTGACGTAAAACATTATGAATTTGAAGAAACATAATCTGACATACACGTATTGGCTTTGCGATGTGCTGAAGAAAAAGTTGAAATGTCAAAATTTACACAAATTGTTTTTTGAATGCACTCAATAACAATGGGATAAACGCAAACATACTTAACTGTAATTAATCGTTAGCTATGGTCAGTTCTGAAACTAAAATTTCTGATGTAGAAATGTCCGGAATCAATCAATCATTCAACTATGTGATTCCTACTGTACCTATTTATTATTCAAGGTATTGAAAAAATTAATGAATTGAAAATAATGAGTTATTCTCAATAGTTCCCAATCTTGAAATTCATCAAAACAAATTTTTAGCCATTTAATTTCCTCGATTTTTGAAATATGTAAAAAAGAAAAGACCCGTAAATTTTTTATAAGAATACTTAAAGTGGTTAGAATTAATTATAAATTTAGGGTTACTAAGTGTATTCAACAGTTATCTATAGTTTACCAGTTTATTGTGGGTATTTATTTTGATTTCATTAAAAAATCCTTTAAAAAAACTAGTATTTTTTAAATTTTAAATAAATTTACATATATATATATATATACTAGCTGGTCCGGCAAACGTCGTTTTGCCACATATTTCTAATTAACTTCAACATTTTCTAAGTATAATAACATATTCTTAACAACTTTCCTGTATTTCTTAAGGCTGAAAGCTAAGGCAAATTAGAATAAATAATGATATTAATATATATTTTAAAGCATACCCGGACACGTTGCGGTGATAATTGATATTACATCGATTGCATGCAAAATTTGAAGCAGATTGGACGAAGGAATTCCGTTGTCCCATACAAACTTTGCCTCTTCTTTTCATCCCATTAGGGGTAGAATTTCAGAAAATCTTTTCTTATGGGATGCCCGGTATTTGATGTTTAACCCACTATTTGGTGTGGGATACCCGTGACACGAAATATTTATATATACACTCGTGTTTGATGTGGGACACCTGGTACCTCGTGCACCCACAATTCGTGTATATTGTACTGTGGTTCTCATATACTTGATGAAAAATAGTAAAAGGAAGTCCAGAACCACTAATATAGAAAAGAAGAGATAAATAAATTCTATTTTGAATAGCTGACCCGGGTAAACATTGTTTTGTTATTTATATAAATTATTTCTAATCAACATCAATATCTCCTAAATATAATAACATATTCTCAACTGTCTATAACTAAATAATGAAGTTGCGGCATATCAGAATAAATTATGATATTAATTTATATTTTGAAGCATACCCACCCGGTTTACGCGTTGCTGTGTTATTTTTCACATTTTAATAAATGATATTACATCGTTTACATGCGGATGCGATTCTACCCTTAGGGGAAGAATTTCAAATCCTTTCTAATCGGATTCCCGGTTTTTAGTGTGCACCCAGTACATTATATGCACCCGGTATTTACCTGGTATTTGCTGGGGTAGACCCGGGACCGCGTTAACCCGATAATTTTTGGTGTGGTACACATACACTTGATGAAAGATATATGGACTTCCTAAACCAAGAATGATTCCGGTAATACTTGAACATTTTTTTTTTTAAGTTTCTTTATTTATCATTAAAGTTTACATGATTTTTTTTTTTTTTTTTTACATTTTTCTGTTCCTATAATACTTGAACATTTTTTAACATTTAAAAGTTTCTTTCTTTATCATTAAGTTTACATGATTTTTTTTTTTTTTTTTTACATTTTTCTGTTCCTATAATACTTGAACATTTTTTTTTTAACATTTAAAAGTTTCTTTATTTATCATTAAAGTTAACATGATTGTTTTTTAACATTTAAAAGTTTCTTTATTTATCATTAAAGTTTACATGATTGTTTTTTTTTTTTACATTTTTCTGTTCCTATTTAATACTTGAACATTTTTTAACATTTAAAAGTTTCTTTCTTTATCATTAAAGTTTACATGATTTTTTTTTTTTTTTTACATTTTTCTGTTCCTATAATACTTGAACATTTTTTTTTAACATTTAAAAGTTTCTTTATTTATCATTAAAGTTAACATGATTGTTTTTTTTTTTTTTTTACATTTTTCTGTTCCTATTTAATACTTGAACAATGCGATATGCACACTTTATATAGTTGACAGTTCGTCATACTGCTAGTGAGAAGAGATAAAGAAATTTTATTTTGAATAGATAAAGAAGTTTTATTTTGAATTTCAAAATTATATTTTGGTTTCTATGGAAATGATGATTTGTAACATGTGAGAAAAAAAAAAGACAAAATATGTTTCACAGCTAGGAACATTTTGTATTCGAAAACTAAATTGTCGTTTATAGTATTTTCCTTTACTTATTATTTATGTTTCTCACCGTTAAAACCTTCCCTGAACTTTCACGAATATTTCAAGACCAAAATTAGCCAAATCGGTCCAGCCATTCTCGAGTTATGCGCTTACCAACACATTTTGCAATTCATTTTTATATATAAGATATATATATAGATATATAGATATATATATATATATATATATATATATATATATATATATATATATATATATATATATATATATATATATAAACTTAAATTTTATCTGTTTAAACCTGGCAACGTAGCAACGTGGAACCTCATGTTTTTTTCCATTTTTACATGAGTTAAATATAATGATTAATTCATTCAAAAAAAATATAACTGCCACTTCACCTTTAGGGTAGTGATCAAAAATAAACATGCTCAAGTTTTCTTTAATTCTAATATCCTTCAATTTTTCAGAAATAAATTGATCAGTCGTTTAGTTGATATTTTATCATACTTTTCATACATTTTATTCATATAATTTAGTCCTCTTTCATTCAATAATTCGTTCAATATACTCATTGACCCGTCATTTATGCATGTTAATTGTAGGGTTTTGTCATGTTTATTATTCTATTACAATAGTTTATAGCTTTTCGTATATAAAGATATTCAACGCTTTTACTGGATGTGGATTTTGGTACACATAGGATTTCTTGTGTATAATTGTGTATAAATTGTGTATAATAACATTTATATCCTTAAACTGTTTGTAATAATTTTTACAATAATTAGCCCATATTTCACTCTTATGTTAGTATACCAAATACTCAAAGTTCCTAACATTTTTGTCCTATCAGGAATATGTTATTATATTCCTATAACGCAGACATCTTCTCATCTTGATTTTCAATTAAGCACTATGTCATCTGCATAAAACAAAATCTTATTTCTGAGTCCTTAATCCAAGGTGACATATTACTTACATTATCCATCCATTCATTAGGGTCATTAATATAAAACAAGAAAATGAGTGCTGGCAGATGGCATCCCTGTCTAAAGCCACCCTTACCCAATCGAATACAGTTAGAAGTCGATTTGTATATGGATTTAAAGATTTCTATTAATTACAATGGTAAACCAATATGTAAAAGTTTATTCCACAATAACTGCCTATTAATTTTATCAACGGACTTTTTGCAGTCCACGAAGCAAAGATAAGACTTGGACCTCTTGACACTCAGTAAATTATCTACAATCGTTTTAAAAACCAGTACATTATGTATTGCTTCGTAGCCCCTTCTAAATCCAGCCTGTGCTGCACAATTTATTATTTTGTTTTTAGCTAACCATTGTCACAGTCGATCGGATAATAGTTTTGTATAAAGTTTGCTTACATTAGGTATAAAAGTAAGGCCTCGGTAGTTTCCAGTAACTCTCTACATTCACCTTTTCGCTTGAATATGTTTGTTATTACACCTGTGGTCCATTTCCGAGGTTATATTCGGTTCATAATCATGGCATTGAAAATTTATTAAAATTGGTTCAAAATTCATAAAATTGCATACATTTTTAAATGACATTTTTTATGATTCCATCCAGTTAAAGGCATATTGTAACTGTGTCTTAAACAGAAAAGTTAACTTTCAATTTAATAGGAAATCATAATAAATGATACATCTTTTTTAATCCTTTTAAGTATAATTTTATGTTCATTTAATAATAATGTGCAAATCTTATTAACTCATTAAAATTTACCGCTATGAAAATAAATTTCAGTATTTTTTAGTATTCGCTTCTACTATTAGATATCGACCAAAAACTATTGGTTTGCGACGGTTGAAAACTTCCTAAATTTTTTCTCTATTGCTTCCAACAAATTATACGTGATACGTATTTATTAGAAATGTAGACAAATATAACGAATATAAGTCAGAAAAATATAACGAATAATACTAACAAAAATAAAGTGATTTGTATTAAATTTCATCTTATGTATGTAATGATATTCATTTCTATCGCCATTAACATATAAGTATAATATACATTTTAATATGTAATTTTAAATATGTACGCTAAAAGTGAAAAATGAGCGTTATCATCAGAGCATTTGTTTCTATTAGATAGGAATTCGTAAACATTTTGTTCAAAATCAGAGTGCTCTTAGAATAATTAGAGTTACGTCTATAGGATTCCACTGTCCAATATTGAAGAAGAAATCAAGGTACAGCAAAGTATTGTCTACTATGTCCAATTGTTATCAAATAATCTCTCTAGTGATTCGATTTATTCTAGTGTATAAGATAACTTAATTATTTCATTAAGTTAAATGAGAATAATTCACTTTTTGAAAATATACTAATTTTTAACTTTTTTGATTAAAATATAACTGTTATTAAAATTACCAATATTAATTAATTAATACAATTTACAAAATTACGTGTTAATATCAATCATTAAATCGTATAAATATTCTGTATATTCTCCCAAACTAATCTTGTGTTACCGTGAAACTAGTATTGAAATAATCTTCTTTAGCGTTGCTATCGATTATATGCATAGTGACTATTTGCTGAATCTGAATATAATCAAGACAAGACTAGACTACCGCAAGACTTATTAGACAAAAGTATACTCCATTACAATAATTTAGTTCACTTTAACAAAATTTAAAACTTTTGTACTATTTGCGCGTAGAACAAAATTATTTTAAAAACAGGAACAAAATAAGAACAACTAAAAGCTAAAAGACTAGAGAAATTAATTGCAAACCGGACAAAACCCATCGCATATTGAACCAGATGCAAATGTATTTGGAATGTATTATTGCCAGGGGATAGAAAGAATAGACTTGATGAACACCCCAGGCATGAGCTCGATGAAGCTGGGCCAAGCAATGCTAATTAAATATGACATAAAACTAATAGACGTTATAGATTTAGACGCTTATAAATTAACTATATGGGAAAGCAGTAAGAATGACAATTAAGGTATTATAAAAGAATTAAGCAATTTGAAATTTACTAAGTTATGTAATAAATTTGAAATGTTATACCCCCACTCAAGGACTAAACGAGGATTAGTTAATGGACTTGGATCAATTATTAATGGAATTACATTAAACATGGTCGGTACGGATTCACAAAATATTAAAACTTAACGAACATGACAATCAATTTAAATCACAAATTTCATTAAGTCAACAAATGATATATCGATTTAAAAATATTAAAAAATGTAAAGCTTAACATCAAAATTCTTACAAACAAGATTCAAATAGAAGAAGAAAATTTTAGATGTATATGCTACAATACGTTTATTAAGTAAATTATAACATATATATGTTAACATATCATTTAAATGCGATATATTGGATTCAATCACATTGGTAAAATTAAACGTAATCTCTAAACAAATTTTACACCATTCAATCAGAATTAGATTCAATTAATGCAATACTTCAAAATCAATCATTTCATATTAAAAGTACAGAAAAGATTTATAAAATCATATTTAATGTTAAAATACCGAAGTTTCACAATGGCTCTTTTTAATTCATCCATTCGATACTTACACCTATTAATTCCAAAAAATTGATAAATAATATCATCATATCCTATATAATAGAAAGCAAATTTACTATCTGACTGAAGAATGTAAAAACATCGAACAACAATTTATCTGCATAAAATTTGATAAACACTGAAACATTGATGATTCAAATTATAATTGCTAATAAATATACACGACACAAACATGCATACGATTTGAGGATACGAAAATAAAATTATACAGGGAACATTACTTTTACATTACGTTAATTGTTCAATATTGGAATTAGCTATTATAAATGGGATTCAATATATATATAAATCAGTATTATGATTCAATATATCTCCTTCCTGTTGCATTTTCCGAAATAAACGCAACAAAAATACTCCAGCCAATAGGAAATGAAAAATTATCAAATTATCACATTATTGAAAATTATCATGCTATACTATCTATCTACTACAGTCAAAAAGTCAACATACAGAATACTTAATGTTTGGTACCGTTATAATACTCATTTTAATAATCTTATTTGGAATTGAAACAATTTTAATACAGAAACTTCAATCGAAAGAACCCCAGTCGTAATCAACGCTGTTGCCAATGGTCCTAGAGCTCCGACAAGTCCAAATTTAAGCTCAATTGGTCAAATTTGAACTCATAATACTTATCATAGCTTATTGAATCTAATCTTATTTCAAGTAAAAGACGTGTCTCATAGATTAAAAATAGAATAAATAAAAATACTAAACGATCACTAAGCAAGACCAGTGTAAATTACTAACGAATAGAGTGGTTTTAGAGTAAATATGTTTTAACTCCATTTATGAAACTGCATTTTTTGAAGATATAAAATAAAACAGTCAATCTAACAGATGTGTGATGATGAATCTCAAAATATATTTTTTAATTTTAATGCAAGTAATGAGAAAAAGCAGTATTAAAAAATCAGAAAAATACTGATGATGTTAAGGATAAATATATATTGAAGCGATTTTAAAAAATTGCCCAGTTTTACATTAAGATTTATAAGTTACTTAATAAAATAAAATTATAATTTATTTCAATCTAAGAATAATAAATAACGCCTTAATGTATTAAATAGAACTTTTCACTTATAATTTGTTTCGTACTAAAAATTAGTTTGACAAAGCGAAGGAAGGCAGCGTCTATCCTCTTTTCTCTGCTTTAAGAAATAGTGGTCGAGTGAATTTATTCAATATAAGTACAAAATGACGAAATGACGGAATTCAATTATTGTGAATTGATTCGAATGAATTATTTGTCTTTGAATAATGTGATACAAAACATTTTTTTTTCGAAAAGTGAATACTTTTTCAATTACCCGACACTGACTGTCGATTTCACATTAAAAAAATATGTTGCAATAATAAGCAAATTCGTTGTGAGATACATTCAGTTCATCCGAAATTGTTAAACTAGAGTTTAACGTTTGAATATTTTGAAACGATAAAATTCATTTAAAAGGAGTTGTATCTAAATATTTATTTTATCCAAATGCCAAAAATTAAGTTTAATGTCATTAAAATGTTCGGTTTTAGAAAAAAATTGAATTTAGTTTAAAAGTTATTTTTTCATTTTCTTAAAATTCTCTCCAAAATAATTTTATATCTTAAAGATTAAGAGTAAAGATAAAGTTATAAAGATTAAGAAATTGATTAGATAGCTTAAAGATTAAGAAAGTTAAAATTGCAAAATTAATTTAAATGAATATCTAGTAGGTATGAGGAATTAAAAAACCCTTCAGGCATTGAAATTCATCCATCTAAAAAATTTCACTCGACTATAATCACAATGTTTGCTGTACTTTTACGTCACAAGATCGACGCATTATAACTAGAAGCATTTTAGGGGTAAATTCATATTAAAAATTCAATAATTTATTTTAAAACTTAGTTTTTTGTGGAATTAATACAGTTTCGGAAACAGTAGGCATTTACCTATATCTTAGAGGGGATTTCAAAATCTTTCATAATGCCTATTGGGTTATGTAATAGTTTTTCTTATTTTAAACATTAACTATTTGTTTACCCTTTAAAGGTAAAATTGAAAAGAACTAAAGGTGTCGTAAGATACCCGATAAAACTATGTTCTTTTGGTGATTTTTATGTGATCTTAAATAACAACCATAATGAAGGAATGATAATAATACTGCATTATATAATTTGTTTTCATGTTTTCCTTTATTAATTTGTGTAAATAGACATTTATATGTAATTTCAATATTAATTTCTTTTGGATTACTCTCAATTTATAAACCAATTAAACTTAAAAGGCGTGTCTTATATTTTCAACTCTCTGTCTCTTAATAATATAAAACATATAGCACCAGCACACAATATTTTCTATTAACAACGTGCAATTATTTCAATTTTAAAAAAATTTCAAAAAATATATTTTGTCGAATCTTTTGCAAAATTTATTTTATGTTTAATAGAAAGAGACTAGAAAAATATAACTAATTCTGCATATTATCTTTAAAATGTCTTGACGATTAGCCAGCTAAGCTACTGTATACACAAATCCAAAGAAAATGCATCGACCCGAACCTTTCATGTTTATTTAAAATCATAAAACACATTATTTTTATGGTGTATTTTATAATATATTTTTAGAAAACATCATAAAAGTAGTGTATTTTATAATTTTAAATAAACAAGTCGCTGCTTTGTCCTTGTCTCATGTGATATCACTGCCCGTAATGTGTTAACGTATTTTTGAGTCATTCTATCAATGCTCAATTTATCAAAACCACTTATATATTTTATTAATTGTAAAAGAAAAACAATTTCAATTTCCTGTTGAAAACATTTTAAAAAAAAACTATAAATAATACAAAGTAAAATTTGTATATATGTATTTGAAATAAATAAGAGAAAAACCTAAACTCGTTTTTCTCTTATTGTTTTATTTTATTTGCTTTTAGAATATTTATTGCGTCGTCAAGCATCAACGAACGATAAACCAACCATACACTCCATAGAAGCACCATCATTTACTCACGCCATATTTACACTCGATTATTTAGCGACATTTGACATGTTTAAAACACCTACTAACTTTAACAACGAACCCAACCACATACACGTTTAATATTTGTTTAGTTTTTTCTCATACTATCGCTTCACACATTAACAGATATATAGCAAGTATACATACAGAGGTGAAAAAGGGCTATCCAATTTTATTATACATTGGGTACTTGTTCTAATTTTTTTTTTTTAATGATTATTAATGAGAACTCTAGGATTTTTCGATTAAATTTCGATTTTTGCCCCAATTTCCTAGATCAAATTATTTTGTATTTTTATAAATACGTATTTCGACTACAAAGTAGTCATCATCAGTATGAATTAGCTATTTGTAATGATTCTCTGAGGAGATGTTACTCATTGCTAATTTGGTGACGGTTTGCACGACCGTATATCTTTTTGCACAAAAGTGAACACATTTTCTCTCATACACAGACGAGTTAATTTTAACAAGTTTGTTATTTCGTCTACGTGTAATCCTTTATTCTTAAGCCATTTTGCTTAAGCTTTAATTGCATCTGGTATTGGTACATTGGGAAAATTTAAAATTTTAAGAAATAATTCAAAAACGTTACAATAGGACAACACCGATAAAAAGAACTGGTGCAAATTAACATATTATCGACCATGCATCAACAAAATAAGAAAAGAACTTGGAGAACATAATTTAAAAATAGCTCCCATCAGCAGATCCAAATTGAAGCAGCTAGTAGGAAATCCATAGCAGCTACTAAGAAAGTACAAAATTAACAACGAACAGCAGTCAGGAATTTATACCATTGTATGTCAAAATTGCTCGATGAATTATATAGGACAAAGTAGAAGACAAATTGTTATAAGATTCAAAGAGGACATGGCACACATAAAATTTGGACGAACCGATAAATCATGTGTAGCTGCACATTCATTGATAATAATCATAAAATCGACAAATCAAATTTAAAACTCTTAAAATAGTTATCCAACCCAACCGAACTAGATAGCATCTACATTCAAAAATATGACAAAGACACGATGAACTTAGATAAAGGACCTATTCCAAATTCTGATTTAAAAAAGATTTCATAATTGAAGTTGAACTAAAAAATAAAACTTAATAAAAATAAATATAGAGAAATAAGTAGAGCAAATATCTGAAAACTTATCGCTTCAAAAACTTTGAAGCAATTTATTCTTTGTTTTGTTCATAGATATAGTTTTACGCACGTGTTAAACAAAATTTTTTTAATGTTTTGTTTAATAATTTGTTTTGTTTTTAAAAGATCTTATTACTACAGTATTGTTGGGGAAAAGAAAAGGGTTTCTTTCCACATTTTTCGTATTTGAACAAGTTTTTAATATAATAATGCCTATATACAAATTGTTAGAAGTATATTAATAAATGATATGATATGGTTATGGGCATCAGGACTATTAAAGAAATATTAAAAATCTATTAAAGAAATATTAAAGAAAGAAAAAATCGTACAACTACTGAGAATCAAATCCACGTTTTTAGGTATGCGGTCGAACATACTAACGATTACAAGCTGATAAATATCTTATTGAGTTGAAAGAGTACTCAGGTTTAAGCCCGAAGGTGGATTATCCTAATCATTTAGACTATGTAATTAACTTTATATTCCTATATTATTCTAGATTTTATTTGAGAATAATTTTACTTTTAATGTTTTAAATTAAAAAAAAAAATGAAAACATTTTTTAATTGGTTTCGATGGAAATGATACCAAATTTTAATCGGATTTTTAACGTACTTCAAGCGAGAGTTTGAAAAATATTCATTCATTGAATGTGGAAATTTTATGTTTATCCGGGAAATTTGATACATTATTTTTATCGTTGCAACGAGCCAGCCTGCAAATTTTGATTAATCACGGAATAAGAGTTAAAATTCGATATGAAGTCTTTTCGGCAGACAAATGTAACATACACGGATGAGGACGCGCAGTACGAAATTATTAACGTTGCGTTATTAGCTATTCGACTTTGAAACCACATTATGGCCTTCATGTCTACATGTATATTTAATAGATGATCGTGCTACACTATATGTAGCAAAGGAAGTCGACAATGCCGTTTTGTTCGTTACTCCTTTTTGTAAATATTTTGAAATGTTTATTTTGTGATTAATATTTGGTAATTTATTATTATCAACTAAGAAAAGTAAAGAAAACATTTACTTCCGACTGTTATTTTTTTTCGTTTTTTTTTTTCGAAGAAAAAGCAAGTGCAAGCTTAGATGTTATTTAATTTTAATTACATTTTTCTGACATTTTTTTTTAATGTTTTCATGAACAGTGGAGCACAAGCATAATAAATATAAAGCGTGATAGAATTTTTAATACATTTTCTTGTATTTTTCTTCGTAAGTTCATACTTTGTTTGAAAATTTATAGGTTTTTGTCTTATAGCTGACTTTTCATAATTATTCAAACTATTTCATTATTATTTTATTTTTGTATGTGAAACGAGCAAAGAAGAATATTTGGTTTGTTGATATATATAATCTCAGAAATCTATATAACGTTGTTTCTTTGAAATTGCAAATTGTCCATTTCGAAATCTAAATACGGTTTTTTCGGATGATCAAGTTAACTGGTATACATATAAATTATATTAAAAATTTGAAAACCTAATTTCAAACTAAGCAGGCAGGTAATTAAAAAAAATTCTGAAAACAAATTTTTGTAATATAATCCACAAATCCAATTTGATTAATTTCATATTGATTTGTATGGGATTTGATTTACTATTTAATCGCGAGATATTTTTACATAAAAAGATATCTTCAAAATATCAAATTTTGTTAAAAAATCAAATTTTCTAAGTAAACTTTATTTAAGTATTCCTCAATCTTCCTTGAAAATGAGTTTTCTATAGAATATATAATAATTCAATTTTTTTATTTCCTTTTCAGTCTGTTAGACTAGAGTAGAAGCCTTAAAAAATGATAAAAACAAGAAAATTCTAGTAGCATAAAACCCATTGGAAACGTAAGATAATATGATACAATTTAAAGGAAACATAAATTACGGGCGAGTTCGGGAAGTATGGAAGGGGTGAGTTTTTAATGATAAAACACGGTTTATTTCGATTTCGGGCAAAACTACAAGTCCTACGGAAAAAAGTTAAATAGCAAAGTTGTAGGTAATAAAAAGATCTACAACTTTTGTATTCACACTTTTTTCACATAATCTCAAAATTTTTCGATTGAAAATTAGGGTGATTTTTCGATATTTATTAAAAATAAGATGAAAAAATAAATATTTTAAATCAAAAAAATTACAATGTATTTGGAACATAAAAAGGTTTTCACCAAATTTCGGAGAAAAAAAATAAAAAACCAAAAACTTGGTTATTTGAATTTTTCGCATAAATTTTGAGGTTATTTAAAAACAGTGTGAATATAAAAGCTTTAGATGTTTTTATTACCTACAACTTTGCCTTTTAACTTTTTTCCATAAGACTTGTAGTTTTGCCGGAAATTCAGATAAACCGAATTTTACCCTTAAAAATTCACCCCTTCCATACTTCCCGAAATCAGATCGTCCGTAATTAATTTTTCCTTTCATTTTCATCATATTGTCTTCCGTTTCCAATTGGTTTCATTCTACTGTAATTTTTTTTTTTCAAAAATTATCTACCTTGATATATATGAATAAGATGTTAATTGTTTAAAAGATCAGTAATAGTCTTTATCGAGTGATGTTCTTTATTTTTTGTTTCATTACTGAAATTAATCATATGCTTATAAAGCTTTTAAAAATTACTAATTTCAATTTCTTCGATAATTTATCTGAAATAGATACAAATGAATTGAAAAATCTTGCCAATAAACTAGTATCCTGATGGCTTAGAAGAGACATTAGGAAACGAATGTATTCATTTACATTATCAACTCGAAGATTCTTCAATATATGCAATTTATTACATTCACGTACAGTCTTCGAGATGTTTACCCAAATGTTGATATTGCTTTACGTATTCTTTTGAACATTCCGGCTACAAATTGTTCAGGAGAAAGTTCTTTTTCTAATTTGAAAAGAGTGAAAACCTATTTACGAGCAAGTATGGGTCAAGATAGACTTAATGCTCTTGCATTACTGTCTATTGAATCTCAACTAGTCCAAGAAATTGATTAAGATGTTATAATGGATATTTTTGCGCGGACCAAAGCCAGGAAAAAGAAATTTTTAAATTGATTAATATTAAAAAAAAAAGAAACTATTTATTTGTCTAACGTTTAATACTTATGTATCTGTAATATTTATTAGTTATAATTAAAAATTAAGCCTAATCGTATTGAATCTTTTTTACTATAAACCATTATTTAGACTTACCATGTACTTGACTTTGTGATTGTGCTTGTATTCAGCGTGCAAGAGGACTCTTTCCTTGACTTCTGATGGTATTGCGGTCTGTAATTTATTGGAGTCATTTATAATTGGCTATCTGGGTACTTTGTTTTGAAAGGTTCCGGTAAAGTGGCTTTTACCGTCTTTTTCGAAGGACAAACTATATTTTTTTTCAGTAAAGTTTTCAGCTGTTGCAAATTTGAAATAAATATTCTATGAGCTGACGTGCGGTGGATTAATTTCGATGGATAACAACAATTAATAGCCCCGTTTTTATTTTGGCAACTTAATATGCTTTTGCGCTTGGAAGTAATTAGACAAGAAAACCAAATATTATAAAGCTTTCACACTAGACAATGATTCATCATCACCAATTAAATTTAGCCCATGAAAACCTTAAGAATTATTAAGGCCCCTGAATCTATCGCATCACACGCTATATCCCGAACACTCTTTGCAAATGTTTCATTCTAATTACCTTTTTTCTTCGCAGTATGTTTGACAGAAATGTTAGTTTGCACGGCTGCAGTGTTACCTCCATTAATTGAATAAATATTGCAAAAGTTAAACGAAAATCATTTATTTATTAAGCTATACTCTAACTCGTTGTTACTTTGTGGCTTCTTCAGTTACTTTAAATTGAAGTGAATTTTTTATTTTGGTTTTTCAATCGTTCAAATATATACAACATACTTGAGTGCGCATAGCCCATAAATGTGCGATCAATTTCAGAAGTGTGCCTTTATGTTTTCTTAGGAGTACCTTACAAACATATATTTCAGTAATTAACGATTATCACAGATTTCACAGGCATTAAAGATTAACAAGATATTAATTAAATATACAGCTGGCAAGAGATTTTTGTGATTCAAAATCCATTTTTTATCTGTTTACAAATAACTATTATTATCAACTAAAAATTCGAAAAAAAAAACATTTAATTTACCAAAGGCGATTTGGAGGTATGCAATTTTTCATATATGAGTTAATAAGAACCACTTGAAATTTAAGGAAAAATAATTGTTGAAATTAATAAAAAATTGTTGATATTTTTGACTGCTACAATATGCACTACAACCCGTGTGAGCTTTGGAATCTTCGACGACTCATCTAAAAAATCTAGATAACTCAGACCTTCATAAAAGATACTCATACAGTGACTTACTACAGTGATTAACTTTGGGTAGTCAACCAATTGGCTTAATAATCTGAAACGAGTTTTGCCTCTTCTTCGGGAAGTATATACTTTCACATTCATAATATTTTTGAACATCTTTGCTCCGTCTATTCTCGGTACGTGTTTGATCTATAAAGTATTTGTGATTTTATGAACTTCAATATATCTTGTTCTTGAAGGACTTCATTTTTTCTCGTTCAAACTGCATTGTAAATTCTGACCTTGATATGCTAGGGTTCAGCTCTTACTGCCATAAATTATCATGTCTTACGTGATAACAGTTTGTTTTTCCGGATTGTCATGTTGCACAATAGGTCCTGTTTCCACTATGCAATCTTTCTTTTGTGACGACAGTAATTGTTTCTTCGTTATTAACCTGCTCTTCAAAATATTTTAACTGTTCTGGTGCTTTATATGACACATCTTCCATTATGATATGATCAGATCTTCCATTTCCATCCGGTATTTTGCTGCTGAGATCTTGATGAACTCTGCCCTTCTTTCATTGATCACAAACCCGCATTCATTCCCGTTGTTACTTATTTGATTGAAATTATTTCTACCGAATTAGACTTCCATATTTTAAATGAATTGATCAAATTAAATGAATTGAGTAAATAATTTCCGTGTTTCCATGATTTTCTTATAAACCATGATTTTCTTACTACCATGTTTCGAAAGTATAACATCATATATGGGCATCCACATATTATGCTATCAAAATATTCTAATATATACTGTTGATGACATTATATGCGGATGCCAACTATGATTTTATACTTTCAAAACACAGATATTAGCATCGTGTGACGTAAAAATATTAAACTTTATTCAGTGAATGTTAAAATATGGTCGGGATGTGCTTCATCCTGAATTCAAAAAGTTTTTTAATTTGATAAACTTTTTAATCTTAACGAAAAAAGTAAAAATAGTTTTGTTTTAAAACTTGAACATGATCATTCGAATTATAACAAAAGATTTTTTATTCAAAAGCCTAATTGTTGCATGAAAGTTTTGCTTTACATTTTTGCAATAAAATTAGAATGTATGTTAAATTTAGGAATAATGGGATATATATAATATACATTTTATTTTTACACTAAATTAATAAAAATGAATAACTTCTAAACACATACCTACCAATTCCTTAAGCAATAAAACAAGAAATGGAATTATTAATGCAGTACTTTAAGATAGGTATTATCGTCGATAGTTGATTGAATTGTAAATTAAAGTGAAGTAGTAGATAGGAGTTAAGTTTATTTTGTATAATGTTAACTGTTAACATTTAAGTATTTCAGTAACTACTTTTTGCATTTACAATTGATTACAATAAATATTATTTGGTTCGATTACCTTTACGTCAATACAGAAAATTGAACGTGGACATAATAAAAATAAACAAGCCAGCCCTACTGTGAGGTGTAACCATCACTGTACACATCCTCAGAGAAGATTTGTAACCATCTACCATCTCAGCTTATAAAAAAGCAAAATTAAAACTTTATCTTAAACAAAAAGACATGAATTTTTAAATATTTATTTATTAAAATCTTTCTTTTTTTAATCTGTTTTAATTTGTACTAATTTATTTTTCTAAATTGATTAATTAATTAATTTTTTTAAATGAAGGAATAAATTAATTTTTGTAAATTAATTGATTTATACATTTTGTTTTTTTAAATTTTTATTAGTTATAATTAGTTAATTCGATAAATCTCTGTTTACAAGAAACAAACTTCAAAAAAAAAACAAAAACTAAATAAATTAAAAAATTGTGTAAGAATTCTTGAAAGAATAAGCTGTAAAACTCAAATTTCCATACCAACTAAGAATTTGTTGTATTTACATATTAAGTAGTACCCAAATAAATGAAGATCATATCCCAAAGTTACCAATAACAACTAAAGACAAGCTACCAATTACAATCTTAATCACATGAGACTTCAATAGTCTCCTCGAACGCTCAAAATGGCTTATTATCAGAGATAATTTAATACTTCTTAATAATCTTCTTCTGGAAAAAAAACACAATTTAGCAGCCAATATTGGACAGCAAGCAATATCGAATTATCTATCAATAGCAATTGATAATTGGATAGATGTGTAAATTAATGGAAACATTATTTGCAAGAGACTTAGATCGTAAGTAGAATCAAAGAAAATACTATCCATATCTGTTTAGATTCAGAGAAAACATGTTAAATTTTGATTAAACATTGAAGTTGAATTATGAGAAAATTATGACCAACGAAAGAATGGAGAGGCTATAATAAATATAGAAAAGATGCAAGAGATAGACTAGCTATATAGTATTAAAAAATTAGAAGGGGGGTAACATATTATCATTAATTTTCTAATTTTTAAGTAATAGAGGTAATGAAGTTAGAATCGAATACCCACAACAGCCCCATTAGAGAACGATTTCTTGGTCGCATCTGCTCTGAGTGTTATATTATTTAATTTAACAGTAAATGATGTCTTTCAGCTGTAATGCTCGCAATTTATAACTAGTTTCATTAGTATTATCTTGGCTGAAACTGGAAACCAACCACAGGCTAATAGTACAAGTATAAAGATATCTAACAAAAACCCTTTGGTATAATCGATAAACCTGGACAAAGACAATAATCCTCGGATAATCACACGTACGTAGTCAATACATACCGACGGTTCTCAGAAAATTGAAACGTTAACAAAAAACTCAATCACAACAATGATGATTTTCGTACATTTAAGCAAAAGTCATTTTTAAAGCACGTAAGCTGATTGATAGCTTCCAAAAAAACAATATTTTCTTTGATTCATATCATGGCGGTAAAAAATTAAAACAAAATGACTCCCAGAAATTAGATCATTAATTTACACACTAAATATCCGAACAACATTTGTATATAGTTTTCATTTTTTGTAACCAAGGTAATAAAGATAACGAGGAGGCTGGCTTAGAAGTAAAGAATGCAACCCGCCTAAAAATATCAATACTTTATTCACGCCAGTAGACTAATAAAGGATTCAACATTCAGAATTGGGACAAAAAATTGTCTAAACAGAAGAATACCAAACTTCATAAGGTTCGAGATACTTTGAAACGATAATTCTCTGACTTATATACGTCGCAAAAACCAGGTGGTAATCAGCAGACTTAAAATAGGTACACTCTGTTGACACATGAATGACTATTGAACAAAGACCAGAAGTTCAAATGTGGCAGCTGAAGCCTTGATCTTGATATTGATAAAAAATGGTAAATCGATTCTTTATTACTATCCGTGTTAGACCTAAAATTTAATTCAGACCAAGATAATATAGAATAGAATAAAAGAAACAGAAAAAAATCACTCAATGAGTACAATTAATAAATTCAAAAATAACATAAACCTACCTACGGTAATGGGCTCTTAAAAGTATGAAACGAGTAAAGATTCTGAACTGAAATTAGATTAAGTGATGTGCAGAGTGTAGCCGTGGTCGCATACCACTTGTCACCTCTAGTATGCATTATTTGGTATAAACAACTCTTTCGGTAAGGTACATGCGACCATTTCTGTGTCTGAACACGCTTTCTAATTTCGAATAATAATAATAATCTTCTCATGTTTCGTAGTGTTCAGCACATAACCGTATGAGGGTTTTAGTTCTTTTTAAATTTATTTTGTATTAGTTTTCTACTCTCCCATGACACTATAGATCTTGAGAGTTAAAAAACAAACCCTCTGTAAGATTTTCTATTGAATCTATCACTTACCCAATCAGTATCTTCATATCCAATAAATATATTGATTTTGATTTTCTTTGCCAAATTTCAATCCATATGATATGGAATGTTGTATATTTTGATCGTTTCTTCAACAAATTTCATCATGTTTTCTCTATACTTAAAAACCTACCAAAACAAAATCTGGATTTCGATTGATAATATTTTGATTCATTAAACCCTTCAATCATAAGTTTCTAATTTTTTTTTTTGGTCTATGTAAAATTAACTTTGATTACGTGAATATGCTCAAATCCAAAAATATTTCCTACATATAATTTTCCTTACATATCTATTATAGTTATTTACTGTAAGCAATAGAATTAGTCGTTATATAAGTATTATACATCAATGTATTTAGGAGTGAAAAGACATTGGTGCAAAAAACAAACTAGCGATGAGAGAGGAATTATACACCGGGGAGTAGTCATGAACCCCTCCTGACTATATCAGAAAGTACACACAACATGATTCGTCTGGGAATGGATGAATGGATATATTCATATAAGTATGTATAACAACGCTTCTGAATTACTGATATATTATGTTTTATATGAGATGGTGTTGTGTTTCCTGCTTTTTTATCCAAATGTTAATTGAATTTTTAAACAAGAGTACATTCAATGAAAATAAAACAGTTTTATCGAAGATGATCACCAAGTATTTTGGAAGGGAAAACTGTTTATTATAATTGCGATGGTAGAAAGTCATTGTTTACAGATCAAAAATTTAAAAAAAAAAATACTGTTTTAAAAAATTAATATTGATTTGAATTCGTCTATATCTTCATTTTAATCATCTTATTAACAGGGCGTGTTTGCCAACGCCATCTGTTGGTGCATAAGTTAACGAAGCCATTAAATATGAAATCTTTATAAAAACTAACGCCACCTATCGATGTATAAGTAGTGACTACTATAGTGAAAATTTATCCATACACCAACGCCATCTGTTGATGTATTCTTAAATAAAGAATCAGATAAAATAAGGGAAAAGAAAATCAGTTGACTAGAGGAGGAAAAGGGGCTGAACTGTATTTTTTTGCCTATTATATGTCTCGGGTTTATGTGTAATATATTTCGGCTGATGTGTAATGTCTGTCTATAGAAATGTATATGCCATTTCTACTTATCTAAAACAGACATAATGTGTTAATTAATACAACAAAAATTGTACAAAATTTCTAGATTGTAGAATCTGATAACCGTACACATAATTATACTATTTGTACCGTGTAAAATAAAGGGTTGCTGATAGATGTTTTTAAACTCCCCGAAAAATTTTGTTCCACAAATGTTTCTAGTTTCTACTTCACAGTTACTGTAGTAAACTCGAAATGAATTTTTTGGTCATTATTGTTTATGACTAGTACTTTTTATATGCGAATAGTAGGTGCAATACTCGTTTTTAAAAAATGTAAAAAATAAAGTAGAAATATTTATCAAATTGAAAAAATGTATGTTATTTCAAAATTATTATGTCTTCATATATTTTTTTTATACGTATATAGATACAATGAGCGAATATTAATAAAATGAAAATTGTTTTAACAAGCCAGGCTGTAGAAAACAAATTTTGCAATATCAATGGAGAATTAATAATTTATTTAATAAGAAAGATATTGGTCTGGTTTTTAAGTATTAATATTTTCCAGATTATATGTCTATTTTCTTGTATTAATCTTATCAATAACAATTTACATTTTCAATGTTTTTTAAATCAACTTTAATTTTTCTCCTCTTGGTAGTAATTGTAATTGAATTATCATTTTATTGTAAAATTGAGTGGGATGTATTTATGTGAAAAATTCGAGGTTTATTTCATTTCACGGTTTTCTTGTTTATGAATACTTGTACTCTATCAAAGAATTTCTAATGCTTTAAATGGTGATAAGCTTTCAATTATATCTTTTTTCGAGGTGAGTTAAAATATGAATGCAAGTTTAGATAATGATTAGGGACCTTCATAATATAAAATAAGTTGATTTACACACCTAATATTTTAAAAAGTTTATTCATTTATTTATTTGATGTTCTTTTAGTTTTTTATTAATATACTTATTTTAATTTTATTTAATGTATTTTATTTAAAATTAAAAAGCGAGGTTATCAAAATAAATTGGAAGCGTATAAATATAAGCAAATAAGTTTTACTATGCTACTTAATTTTTCTGCCTGATATACACTATACATAATGAATTCAATACAAATAATAATTTAGACCACATGGTTTACTTTTAGGCACATCGCACACGCCGCGATTTGCGTGAAATCGGCGATATCATACATATGATTTGCTTATGGAAACCAATGTATAGTCGCACACGGCGTGATTTTCGTGATTTGAAATCATACATGTGATAAAAAAATCGTTGTAAAAATCCTACGTTCTTAAAATCACATGGGCAACTTTTTTTATTCTTGTTTATATAGTCATATAAATCAATGTTTATGACAAAGATAGAGAGTTAAATAATGTTATTTTTAATATTTAAAAATAAAAACATGTCGATGCTTGTTTATGTACAAACAAAAAAAGGTTAGATTCATGTCCTGAACCATATAGAACAGGCTTAATAGGTGCATCTTATAAAGCAGATCATAAATTTTTATAAATACATATGCTTAAAAGAAAAGGAACGAAGAGTAGCGAGTATTAAGTAAATGCTTATAATATCCCGCAATATTTATATCTTAGAATACATGCTATACTTTTATCACATATATGGTATTGTTGCAACTGTTGTGTCGTATACGGATAGACATTACTTTCCATAAGAAAATTACATGTACGAAATCGCACTGTGTAAGATATGCATAATCAAATACTGAAATTGTAAGAATTCCATCATGATGCGACAACAATCGTATGTAATTTTACATTCGTAAGCAACGTTGTCAAATACATAAGAGCTTTCACCTATAGTATTATTCAGTTAAATGCTCAACCTAAAAAATTTCTAGACATATAGGTATAGTTCTCCTAATTGTTGTAGCAACGTTGCAATAGATACAACATTCCTTCATTATGGCAGTAATGACGTTCTGCAAGAGTTTATAAACTTATTTTCTTATAACACTTTTCAAGCGTCAATATTAATTTCATTCATTTCAATAACAGAGTAAATAAACAGAAATGAACTTTAGACTTATTTTATAAAATTAAGCCAATACATCTTATACTATTACTCAAAAATATAATATATATTGATTCTTATTATTATTTTATATGTTTACAAAATGAACTGTAGAAATACAGTAATTGTACAGTGGCTATAATCTGTATCTATTCTAATCACATTAAAAAAATAAAACAAGTTAAGGTAACAAATAACAGAGTTAATTTTTTAGATTTTCGATGTAAGATTGAGCATCAATGTTTGAACTACTTTAATCATTAGCATTCATAAGACACTCTAATATCTATACAGTTAAGTCAGAGTATATTAGTATTAACCTATCTCAGTCTCCCGTTCGTCATCAAGATAACTGAAAAACGACTAGAGACAGGAAGTTGAACTTTTGGTGTCATATTCTGGATCTTAAAAGTGAGTAAATGAGCAAAATCGGTATAATGGGATAATTAGATCCATGACCCAACTTAACCATAAAAAAAGATTCAAAACGATAATTGTTTGATTAAAAAAAATAAAATGTATGAACATTTTTTGGAATGTTTATATTCGCCACAGTTTAAGCTAATTAACAGATTCTTATTATATCCGAAAAATGTTCATACAAGTTTTTTGTGTTTGTTTTGCATCTTTTTTTATGGTTAAGTTGGATCATAGATCTAATTAGCCCATTATACCGATTTTGCCAATTTACGAACTTAGAGTCACTTTTAAGATCCAGAATATGACACCAAAAGTTCAACTAGCTGTCTCTAGTCGTAATTATATTTATAATTTGTAAGACGAAATGCGAATTTCAAATGGCAAGTATAATCTATTATAATCTATATTATTTATTACTTCATGTATTTCATCCTTTAAGACACTGTATATACATATTTTGTTATTAGTAAACAAACTATGAATTACCCCTTCTTCAAAAAACGTTACAAAGTCGGAGCAACTTCTGTTGCTCCGTGTGCGATAAAAATGCTGTGATATCGCTGATATCTGCGATATCGCCGATATTCGATATCGGCGATTTCGTCGATTTCACCCAAATCACCTCATGTACGATTTGCCTTAGATGTCTTTTCCAGTGAATACTACTGCCATTAACGCGTGAAAGATTTACGTGACAAATTAACTATAATGTATCAGATTTTAAGAGTGCATATATTGATAAGGGCCATAATCATTAAATAGTTATCGAAAAAAAATTTGGTTTGAAAAATGAAAGCTGATAGTTGATTTATATAATGTATCTAATTTTTTTTTTTTTTACATTATTTTGTCTATAACAGAGTCGTATGAAATGTGTATTCTTTTGATTAATATGTGTAATATGTATCAAATATTAAGTTTAGTCAAAAGTTTGTAACGCAAATATTGAAACTTGAAACCAAATATCGATATAGGCGTTCATAGAATCTCTTAGTTATCCCAGTTAGGCATGTTCGTCCATCCGTCACCAATAACTCAAAAACGAAAAAAGATTGAAAAGAAAATTCTTGAATAAACAAAATCGGTTCATAGTGTCCAGTGGATGACCGAACTTTTGAATAATAAAAGATAAAGGGAAAACTCAAAGACATAAAATGTTTGTTTTCTGAAGAGAAACAACTTTTTCCATGAAACATTTTTATATGAAATGTTTTGATTCGCTAGAATTTTAGCTTAAATTTAGCTAATAAACATATATATTTATAAAACATAATATTATTATATCTGTTAGTTGTGATCTTAGAAGTTATTACTTTCAATAAGCTAACGCAGTATTTACTAAAATGTTATCTTATTATATAAAAATGAATCGCAAAATGTGTTGGTAAGCGCATAACTCGAGAATGGCTGGACCGATTTGGCTAATTTTGGTCTTGAAATATTCGTGAAAGTTCAGGGAAGGTTTAAACGGTGAGAAACATAAATAATAAGTAAAGGAAAATACTATAAACGACAATTTAATTTTCAAATACAAAATGTTCCTAGCTGTGAAACATATTTTGTCTTTTTTTTCTCACATGTTACAAATTATCATTTCCATAGAAACCAAAATCTAATTTTGAAATTCAAAATAAAACTTCCTTATCTCTTCTCACTAGCAATATGACGACCTGTCAACTATATAAAGTGTGCATATCGCATTGTTTAAGTATTACCGGAATCATTCTTGGTTCAGGAGGTCCATATACCTTTTATCAAGTGTATGTGTACCACAGCAAAAATTATCGGGTGAACGCGGTCCCGGATGTACCCCAGCAAATACCAGGTAAATACCGGGTGGATACAATGTACCGGGTGCACACTAAATACCGGGAATCCGATAAGAAAGGATTTGAAATTCTTCCCTTAAGGATAGAATTGCATCCGCATGTAAACGATGTAATATCATTTATTAAAATGTGAAAAATAACACAGCAACGGGTGGGTATGCTTCAAAATATAAATTAATATCATAATTTATTCTGATTTGCCCCAGCTTCATTATTTAGTTATAGACAGTTGAGAATATTTTATTATACTTAGGAGATATTGATGTTGATTAGAAATAATTTATATAACAAAACAATGTTTACCCGGGTCAGCTATTCAAAATAGAAATTATTTATCTCTTCTTTTCTGTATTAGTGGTTCTGGACTTCCTTTTACTATTTTTCATCAAGTATATGAGAACCACAGCACAATTTTTTTATAAAACACGAGTGTATATATAAATATTTCGTATCACGGGTATCCCACACCAAATAGTGGGTTACACATCAAATACCGGACATCCCATAAGAAAAGATTTTACTGAAATTCTACCCCTAATGGGATGAAAAGCAGAGGCAAAGTTTGTATGGGACAACGGAATTCCTTCGTCCAATCTACTTCAAATTTTGCATGAAATCGATGTAATATCAATTGTCACAGCAACGTGTCCGGGTATGCTTTAAAATATATATTAATATCAATATTTATTCTAATTTGCCTTAGCTTTCAGTATTAAGAAATAGAGGAAAGTTGTTAAAAATATGTTATTATACTTAAAAAATGTTGAAGTTAATTAGAAATATGTGGCAAAACGACGTTTGCCGGGCCAGCTAGTTTATTATAAAAATACGCCGTAAGCCTTACTTTCAATTTGTATACCATATTTATTAATATGGTAACAAGCTTCAATTCAACATGAACCTAAGAATATCGATCAAGAAAATTTTTTTTAATTTAAAAATTATTGCTTTATTTAAATTATTATTTTGTAAATCATCACAAAAATGATTTAAAAGGAATTTCTGCGTCAGCAAATTTGGTAGCAAAAGCTAGATTTTAATTTATTTAAACGTGTTTATGACCTAACATAAAAAAACAGAAATTACGACGAACCTGAAAAAACCGAACAAATTTTGCAGATAAATCTTGTATTTCAGCATTATTTTCTATCTCTTATTCATTTTTTTCAAACTTTAGAAGTAAAAGCTCTGTTAATACTGCAAAATAATCAGTAAAAAATATTTAGTATGTATACTTCTAAATATGCAAATGAAATACGCATAACATATTTGATAATGTCTTTCTTAGGGCCTGCGTTTACTTGCGTGTGCAAAAATAGGGCACCGCGGTCCAGTTTTCTTAGGACACCCGTCGATTTTTAAAAAAAATATGTTTCGTTTTCGTGCTTCCGTGATTTAAAAACAAAAAAGCCAAAACGTAACATTTTTAGATATAGTTTAGCTGATTTCTTACGCAAATATTTTGATTTTGAATACAACCCATTTTTAACTTTAAAAAAGAGGATTCTCAATTCGACAGCGTATATATATATATATATATATATATATATATATATATATATATATATATATATATATATATATATATATATATATATATATATATATATATATATTTATGTGTGTTCGCGATAACTTTGTCATTTATAACGTAGGTAACTTTGCCATTGTTTCAAAAAAATATCCCAACGGTGGTACCATGATCTGTGGATCCAAAGGGCAGGGAAGAGACATAAACAATTTTTAGTGATTAAATTTCATCCAAATGAAAAATTTTTCGTCGTTGTATAGAATACTCAAATGAAAAAATGAAAATATAAAAAAAAGAACCGCTTTCAAAAAAATAAACTAAATAGTAAAAATAATATTAAATTGAAAACTTTTATACATAATTTCAGTAGAAGCCGGTAAACCATATGTAAACAAGTGTTCGAGGTGCGATCCGCAAGGTCCACATGACGAAGTTCCCATTGAGGAGAATAAAAAACAAGAATTTGTCTAGGGTAGAGTAAAAAGTAGATAAAAATTGATATTTTTCGACTTTTACTTATTTTTTTTATACCCGCGTATAAAAAGACATGTATAAGATATATACATATATACGTCTTTGAAACGTAAAGATATGCCACTGTGTAATTGAAATGTCATATGTTGGATTTTTTTGATCTTATATCACAATACTATTGAAAGCATGTGGTAGTTAATTTTGCACAGTTAAGTCCAACTCTGTATATAAATAGTGCGGTTTGATACAATCCTAAATTAAACGAAGTTAAAGCATTCCCAATTGCTTAATCCACCAAAGAAACCGATGAATACATATCCCCTTTGTAACTAGTTAACTATGTAGAATGTTGAAAATACGATAAAAAGTATTTCAAGTTATCTCAATTGTCTTGTACAAAATTTAGATTCTTTAGTATGTTACTTGTTAAACGATTTCATATATATGTATTTTTTCCGAGTGATCTATATCAATAACGGAAGTTTTGTGTTTCTTTTTTTTGTTCCGTTTTCCGAACATTTCTTATACATCGGCGTTTTACAATCTTCTGAACAGCTTTTATTTCTGGTCTGTATGGCAAGCGGTCTGTCGTTCGGTCTGTGTGCTAAAATCGTTCAAATGAACGGACAACAATCCAAAACTACTGGATGGAAATTTTAAATTTCGTAAGTAGTAGTTGAGTTATTCGCGATGATATACTATTGGCAATAATTGTTGTTTAGAAGAAATAAAAATATTGGAACAGTAAAACGCAAACGAAATTAAACTCTGTGATTGAAGTTTAGATGAAAATTCATTTCATCTTCTTTATTAGATATAAACTTATTCGTAAGATACAATGAAGCAAAACACATTTAACTTGCGTTCAAATCTGGAGTATTTCGGAAAATCGGAATGATAAAAAGTGCCGATCAAAATAATTTTTATTGACGGGAAATTTGTTGTAATAGATATGTAGAAAATGCCATTTTTTACTTGATTAACAGATTCCCAAATGGTCAAGCTGTTTTCGGAGATATCAAATAGATAGATATTTAAATTGTATTGTCACTTAAATGTCTATATATCGTGGAATATTCACCTCAATTTGATGAAATTCCGTATTTAAGCGTTTCATGCAGTTTTACATCAGTGATTTTATTTAGGTGCTATGTTTGGTTGCAGTCTTTTACTACTATACACTTAAACTGCGATTATTTTTTACAAGCAAAGATAACCATTTACAGAGAAAATTTTACTCTAAAATACAGTACTAAAAATACAGTACATACAATTATATACGCTATTTAAAATAACAAAATGCATTAATATGCAATAATATGGAATCTAAGCTTAAATATAAATTTGGTTTTAAAAAAGCTTTTTATTTCGGAAGATATTTTGACTGCAGACGGGCAGAGAGCTACAAATCTGAACCCATTTTTTTTGGATTCCTGGCTAATCAAAACAAAATAATAAAAAATCGACCCGAAAATATTATCTATTGCATGATAAGAGAGTTATCTAAGACAGCTTTCTTATAAAATTTTATGTGTTTGATATGTACAAATTATTGTATTTCACCTTATATCAAAATTGAAACTCCCTGGGAAAAACGTTTCGGGCATATTTAAACATATATGCCTGTACGTAAACATATTCATACCTCACGAGGAAGGTCCATGTCCATTATTGACGGTATAGTTCATTTATTATTTAATTAATCGATTCCCTTATTTAATGTAAATTATTAAATATCTTTATAAATTTCAGCTTTTTTATTTTTATTTTGATCAATTATCACTTCGAATAGAAAGATGGCTGATAATAAATTAAGTAGATGATTAGGCTAATATCACCAGAAGTTTACAATTGAATTCCAAATTTCCCTCAATAAATTATTATAAATTTCATACCTATGCCTATCTCTATATGAATTACGAATAACGAAGCAGAGAATATAATTTAGACTATAAATAAATTCATTGGACTCGAATTCTCACACTTTTAAAGTTAAATTTTATTTGACCAACCGACGAACACAACATTTTATTATTATACATTTGCATCTTTTCTTCCTTTGCTATCGTTTTCCAGTGGTACTTTTCCCAAATGTAATAATAATTCTGTCTATATAGTTTTCAGTTTTCATCAAAACACTTCTAAACTCTATGATATTCTGCCTTAGTAACAATTATTCTCGTTATCATCACTATAAATAAATGTATGTACAAATAATTAAATGTTTAAATTTATTTATTCATACCACATATAATTAAATTAATATTAGTTTCAAATTAAAAGCTTGGATTATATAATGAAATAGTTACTTGTGGCGTTACACACACCCTGCCTATAAACAGTCTAAGCGCAATTTTCTTAGTCTCCAACAACACTGAGATTATTCATTTGAAATTTTATACAGTTATAATATATTTATGTGTTCGTTATACGAAGAAACTTTGTTCACTAATTTTTTTTTAATATTCGCTGTTTGATTAAATAACAACAAATTTTATCAAAAAAATAAATTTTGAAGAATTTTCGAAAAGGAAATGGCTTGAGTTATAGGTGATTAAAAATATCTATTCATGTAATGCAAAAAGCTAAGCTGTAAATAAAAGGTGTTTCCATAACTTTCTTAATATTTAAGCTATTTAATCAAATTGAAAAGCATTTTGCAGCAAATTTTAAAGGCTAAGGGACGTCTAAGATAAAATTGCTTCCTTAGTTTAAAAAAAAACACTATTTTTGGGGAAAAAACAATTTTTAAACTTACTGAACATTTTTAAATGATTAAACTTTTGAGATATGTTTTTGGAGGTAGTGTAAAATAATGCGTTGTGATTAATTACATTGCATTGATAAATAGCGATGTATGGACTAAACTAATTTGCAGGACGCCATTGGCTAAAATTCTAATTTTTAAGCTATACAATTAGGTAATCTCATTATAACCCCTTTAGTCTTTTCGAATTACTTTTAACGTTACGTCAAAAATGAGTGAGTTTTATTCAAATTATGTTTTGTTTTTGTATTATTCGACGTTAAACACCCGTGTATCAATTTTGCTTAAATAAGCTTCATTTTTTACCCACATATTTTTTGATAAAATGTATGGTTTCCGAGATATTAATGAACAATTCAAAACATGTTTTTGTTGTTTGTATGTTTAGTCACGGATAACTCAAAAAGTATTCAATTTTCGAAAAAAATTTATAAGAAATGTAATGCTTAAAACTAGTTGTTTTATCGATTTCTGTTTTTTTAATATTAGGATTTCAACTTCCTAGGCGGGGTGGAATTCACCCCATTTTCAAAATCGCAGAAACTTTTGATAGGTAAACTTTTTAGAAATGGCATTAGGAATTAAAAAAAAAATCATTCAAATCTATTTACTATTACTGAGTTCTGTTTTAGCAATTTTAGGACTAATTGCACCGGATTGAAAAATGTGAGTAATAAAAATGAAGCTAATAACACAGTAAATAAGCCGGAGAATTTGGAAATGTGGTGAAATAAATCCGATATAAAAAAAATTTTAAATGTCCTGGGTAGATCTTATTGGATTGGCTGCGATTTTGAAGAAAAAGTATCTTATTTGGACCAACATTTGCAAGCTAAGTTTCTTCTAAAAGTATTTAGTGATTTCGTCACAATTCTATTTTTACTCAAATTTCAAAATATTTTCAAATGGATACCAAAATTGTGGCTTTGGTTAAATAAAAAAAATTCTGAATGGTCTCAAAAATGAGCTATTTACAGTGTGTGATATTTACTTACTGCGGAATAATTTTAAATTTTCAGATTTTTCTTTCTACTGTGTTCGTAATTGTCTGTACACGACGGCTCAAAAAAAGAACAATCTTAGGATAATATTGTCGAATTTAAATTATAAATCCTGACCTTGAAATTTGAGTATTTTTTGTCCAAAACTCGTCACTCACTTCCCCTCAAAATGGTTATGTAAGACGTTATAAACGGTTATTCTTAAAAGCTTACCAATTTCAATGAAAAGTTGCAGGCATGTAGGGAAGAACTTGATATTGGCTAGTTTTCCCACTTACTCGTAACAGAGAAAATTAGTGATCATCTATGTTTGAAATATTTCAACGAAACTCCTCTGTTATGTAGAGATGATTGCAAATACTTAGCTAGACTGCTTACCTATCTTACCTATCTCACTCGCAAAAGTCATATCCGGTAAAAGGGATCAAACTTACGAGAAAATTTACAATGAATTTTTTCAGATGAATTTAAGTTGTACCACAGGTATCTGCTTAATACAAATTTTTGGGTAGATGTTGACTTATTTAAAAATATGCAAAAAAATAAGCATGAGATAAATGTGTAGAACTATATTTACGGTAATATTATGTTGAATTCTATAGAATTTTATGTATCCTCTGAGAACATATGCTTTTTGTTTACGTAATTATAATTTAATTTTTTTAATAAATTTCCAGTCTCAAGAGAAATTGATGATATCTTCAAACGAAAATTCTTTTCCGCACGATAAGCCTATTATTTTGCAAAAGAGAGCCACGCAAACTTAATTAAGCAAACACTATTCATAAATTATTTTTAAGTTAATTTTAGTAAAATTTCCTGATAGTATTTTAAGTTGATTTGGGATAGTAGTAGTCATTATTTTTATTTGTATAAATAAGCATAAAATAAATAAAAAGGCCTACATTCGTAGGTGAATGATATTGTTATATTTTTTTAATTTTTTTTTTAGTTATGATAAATATATGAACACTGTGAACAAGGTAATCTAATGACAATAATGACATTCGGTCAGTTGGTCTGATGTGATATGATGGTTCCGCTCCCTCAATGTGATTAAATTAATCTAAATACATACGGGATTTTAATTATCAGAAAATCTAATTCCATTAAGTATAAAGCTGTGTTCTAATGTCAAACTACATATATGTTAATGTGCACAGCTAAAACTAACAATCATTACAGTATGTTACAATAGGGATAATGATTAAATATTTTTTAATTATTTGTAATTGAAACGTCTTTACTTCACGAAAATGGAACAGAAATTATTTTTGAAAAATTTTTAAACATAAGCAAGATATGGATGTCCAAAAATCTTGTTTCAAGCAAAACAATAAAATAAAAAACATGGTATTCGATTCCTCGACCAATACCACCGACCACCTTTATTTCGCTTTATTTTGGTGATAAAAAAATAATAAATTTTCAGATATTTAAATTACAATTCTACAAAAACAAATAATTATTTCGTAATTTATTACAACAGTTTTCAATTTACAATAGTTTCGGATAGTTTGCGGAGACCTGTATAAAGATGTGACCTGTATAAAGCTGTATAGACCGGTATTCTACTTAATTTTTTGTATCGACTTAGCTTCTATGGGCCTTAATCTATCGTGCTAAGTCAATGCAAGAAATTCAGTATAAACCATATTTTCGCACAAGCTAAGGCAAAAAAAGAAAATAAACTTTTGCGATGTCAAGTTGCTGTGAATTGAAAACCACTATGAAGTTACGAAATAAGACTAATTATTTATTTTTGAAATAATGTAATTTATTATTTAATTTTAATACTTAATATTTTTTTAACACTCCCATAAAGAGAAAAAAGGTGGAACATTGAACTGGATCGAATTGCGTTAAATTTATTGTAGACCATACTTGATCTCAATATCATCAAAAGTGTTTCAATTCGCTGTCTTGAACAATTCGTAGCTGGAGTACTTAATAATACTTAAATCATCTTATATTTTCGTATATCATGTTAGGACACACTATATAATACTTCATCATTTCATTCACAACTCATCATACAGTTAGTTGAGCACCACACCACATACAAAGTATCATTTTCATTTAAATAATATCTATCTAATTATACTGATTGGTAGCGACGAATACATATCGTACTATATGTACTGGTACTGAATGCGTGGGTTGTTTGTTGTTTGGTCATTCATTTTACCTATATAGTGAACAAAATAATATCAATATAGATTACAACATTAAACACACCACCATTTACTGCTATGATATTAAAGGACATGAACATGGTAGACACGGGAGACATTTAAAATAATCATTGTGTTACATGAACGCCATGAAATTAGATGACATGATTCATATAATCAGTATTATTTATCTATATCAATATTTAATTTCAAAGGGTTTGTATTTTTTTAACCGGCGAAAAACAAGGTTTTCAAGTGGATGAGTATATATATATATATATATATATATATATATATATATTTTTTTTTTTTTTTTTTTTTAATGTAAGACCACACATAACTTTTCACAGGATAGCCTGATTTTAATAATTATTTAATTATTTTTTTATCAAAAAGGGTACACGCCGAAGTTGGTCCCGTATAAATTTAGAAAAGAATTCTATCCATATGGGTAGGAAAACAGGGGAATATTGATTGTTCATTCACTAATTGTAATGTATTTCTACGCAGAACTTGAGAAAAGAATTGGTGCCAAACAAGTCAATTAATTAATTAATTGAAGCATAATGAGCAGCCTTAAGTTTTAAATAATTACAAAAATATATACCTAGGTATACGTATATTAGTTTAAGAACTTAGTTATTAAGGCTAATAGAAAAGGTTTCTCGTTTTTCACTTTACAGTTTTAGTCGGTGTTAATAAATGACCCATGTTAATCTAGCCTCTCCTCAGATCGTAAAATTATTCGAAACCCAACAAAGAATTTAGTTCTATTTAAGTGCTAATATGTTTCTCTATTTTGGATTTTTGTGATCTAACCGTTTACGAGAAATGAATTTTAACATTAATTAGTTTCCTTAATATGAGGTTTGCTTGAATCCTATCAAAAAGTTTATTGATATTTATGCTCGTTAAGAGAAAACCCGTTAATGGAAGACGATATTCGAAATGGAGAAGTGCTAAAATGGAGATCGCCGGCTAACGTTATTCTAACCAGCCCCATGCCAAAAATTAAACAAATTTAAAAAATATATACATATTTATTGTTTATTTATAGTTGTTATATTGTTTGCTCGGTCTAACATTTTGAAAATATAAATTTTTCGAGTACATAAATCCAAAATAAATCTTAAAGTAACTCTAATTAGCACATAAATACCGGTAAATTTTCTGATATATTTCGAATGATTTTGCGATCTGAAGAGGGCTAGGTTAACATGGGTTAATAAATGTTGAAATGATTATATTGTTGACCGGAATTACAAGGAATTATTTTATTACATTTAAGTACAATTTTAGGTTAGTATTTAATTTTTAAATGTTTTTAATTCTTAAATGTTCTCAATACTACTGAATTTTTATACATTGCATTGCTATTGCGTGAATGAATCTATGTAAGCGATCACATATAATTACTGCGTCTTAGATTATTTTCTTTATACTAATACTTCACCAAAGCGTAATGCATTACATAAAATATTTTAAAATTTATCTTATTTTAAACCAACTTCGAAAACAGGAGGTTATTAAATTTTTTATACATATGTATAATATTATAAGAACTGCCCAACATTCTGATATGTAAAAGTATGTAAAATTTTATAAATGTATGTATGTTTGCTCATGTATTTCTTAAAAGCTAAAAATCAAATTCCAATATTTTTGAATTAGTTTATATATCCTTCAACTTAGAAAAACAGTTATATTTCATCAAATAGATTGAATAGTTTTAAGTGTGTGTCTAGCTTAGATAATGTTTATGATTTTGTTGTTGTTTGGTGCTATTAATTTTTTTTATTAGGTGCTACTTTTTGTGGATGATATGGTGGTGTTATCATTCTTAGCTGGTGGAATATAAAGAGTTATAAAACAGCTGGAGACCTATAGGTATAAATCCAAGCTCGATGGATGTATAAACATCGCGTCATGGGGTTGCAAAATCATTCCAATATTTAGGCGTTTGCCTAATTAAAATGGTAAATCGAAAACGTATATTGAAAATATTTCGCTTATAATTTCTTATATAGCTTATATAGCGAAAGTTTATATATAGCAAAAGTGACTTTCCCTTCAGTATCAGCCTCAACATGTTCAAGGCAATGATGATAACCTCCAGCTCAAAAGACTATTTTCACACGGTTAATATTATTTGGCATCATTGTCCTACAGAAATAATGTCGCTAACCTTCAATAGGAGAAAGGAGTTAGAAATTGGAGTTTAACCAGTAGACTTTTGATATGTGCAGAATGCGTAAACAACTTGTAATCTAAGAGTCAACTGGAGTAATAACATTGACAAGGACTGTGTTTGGAGTTGAAAGTTTCCTTAATTTATTAAATAAATGACGGCAAATCCATAACAGTCTTAGCAAGCTTAATTGATTTCAACAAGAATCTAAGTATATAAATATAACATAAAGAAATGAAAAACTCCTTATCGGATATTTAAGGCTGTATGGCTTCAAATTGAACTCTAGGAATGTCGACGGTGTAAGACAGTCCGTCTTAGGTAACCGAACATTGAGTGTTTAACATTTAATAGAGAATTTGTATGGAATCGGAAAAGAATACAGATATGTGTTATATAAGAAAAATTTGTTTAAAGGCTGAAGATATTCTCAAAATATCAGACCTAAAATCTATAAGACAAGTGATAACGTATTTAATAATGTATCTTGGGTCGCAGAAGAAGCCAACCTATACATTTAATGTTAATTTGATCAACTGATTATTGGTTTAAAAAGAAATGGAAAGCTAGTTATTTTATTTTAAGAAATTAATGGTGTTTCATAAATGTTTTATTTTAATGTTTAAGTTTGTTTAATTAGGAATTGAGTTTATTTTGGTTTTTGGTTCTACTAGAATGTGATTTGCATATTTTGGGTAAATTTGATTATCTTCAGCATGTCAATAAATAAATATTATATTAGATGAAGAAGTCCGAAATCGACAATTGATTTTTTGATTTTTGAAATTGACCTTTGATGAAGTTTAAACCAAATTTAAAAAAAATGGAATTTAGTGTCTTACTTGCTAACTGATTTGTTCTGATTTTAGAGTGGAGATTAAAGTCCATAAGATCATCTCACCAAGGACAATATGCAACTTTAAATTAAATAACATAAATTATACAAATCTAGTATTAAATTCAACTATTAAAAATATTGATATTAAGAGAATTAATTTAGTATAATCAGACTAAAGCAAAAATTAATGAAATCTCTAATTAAAATAAAAAAAGACTACTGATACATTTATTGTTAAGTTATATTATGAATTTCCTAATTTTAATCCTGAAAGGCTATTGATTAAGTAATACTGTTAAGTTATATTCAAGAAAAATATTCTTAAATCACTAATTCAATCCCGAAAAGGGTTTATTATGATATTAACTGAAATAAATCAAAATCTATATTAACAAAAATGATATATTTCATGAGTATAAATGTGCAAAAAAAAATATATTTTTTACATTGTCAAAAATATTTGAAAACAACATAAACTGTAGTTGTATGACACCGAGATATAAGAGCAGCTAAGATAACTCCTTTTATATGTGTCATAAAAAGTATACTTTGTTAGAGATTCCAAATATTGTTGTCACTTAAGATAAATGTTTTTCACAAGTAAATTGTTATCTGTACCAAATAAAATTTAATTTCTTTAAAAAAAAATATTTGTCTTAATTTTTTAAAAGAACACAAGTTAAGTTTCGAAGATGAAATTTTGACTAATAAAGATGTATAATTTTGGCATAAAACGAGTAATTTATTTCTTGGAGACGACATTCGCTCAATTATTATGAAATTTGTTTGTCGATGTTTTAACTTGTTATAAGCTTAATGTACTAATGAAATTTTGATATAATAAGTTATCTAAAAAGTATTTTCCGATTGAGGATAGAAGGATAGAGGATGATGTTGATGGCGGTGGTAAATCGGGAACTACATATCCGATGAACACAACTCAATCGCGTTTGAAAGGTGGCATTTGAGATTATATTTTGGAACAAAAAGTGCTGTTTGACTTTGTGTCTAAAATTATAAACGATTTAAAATGATTTACATTTTCGAACTAATTTGCCATGTGATACTTTTTCATAATAGAAAAAACTATGGTGCATCACAAGCATGCAGATATAATTGTGCCGTTTACGGTAATGATGCTGTAACTTATGAGACTGTGCGTAATTAGTTTAAACGTTTCCGTAGTGGTGGAAATTTGGACGTGACTGGCTTATTTCGTTCCAATGCATTGCTAAAGCACTGGGCGTTATTTTTTTGAAGAAAGTAAGGTATACTGCATCAACCTCTACATGCATAATAACAATATATATTGTAATAAATATATGTGTTTATTAGCTAAAGTGGGGATGAAATTGTGGTGAATAAAACTATTTACGAAACACAATCATTTTTTAACTTTGAATTTTCCTTTCTTAAACAGTTCGAAAATTGGATCATGGATCGTCTTGGATCTATTGGATACAATAAAAACAAAAATTTCAATTCGTTATTTCTTTTCATAAAATGTTGTTTGTGATGTGAATATTTTCTGGAGTTTATAATCTTTTGACTAAAATTAATATATTCTGACATATTGTACATATATCAAGAAATAATAATAGAATTTAGTTGATACCGGATTTAGGTATAATCGATAACGTTGTCACAGAGTACCCTGCCTTAAACTAACTAACGAGGCTCGAAATGGCTCAGTTAGTTGATTTTCAAGAAAAAATGAAACAAAAGATTTAAAGATGATTTCAATAAAATTTATTTGTATTGCCTATTTGGTATTCTTCATAGTACATCATGAAAAGATAAAGAGAAAACATATAATGGCATCTCCATTCAACACACAGGCTAGATAACATAAAATGTGTAAGTATATTTATTAGAAAATTCTGGAATGTGAGTGTACTTGTTTCTGTAGTGGAAAACTAGTTGGATGTGTATTTATGAACAGTCACTATGGTATGTAATAATCCCAACGACCGGATTTAATTTCGTGGACTGATTTTACACACTAAACTATTAGATATTGTACACAATGTAGTATACGTACTAAATAGAACAACGAGTTAAACTTAACTAAGGGGATTGGGGTGTAGACATTCCATTAAATAGAACAAATTCTTTCTAGTAAAACTGTAAAACATTATAGATTGTTAATCACTTTATGTTCATACGTGTGTGTGTGTGTGTGTGTGTGTAAGTCTGTGTGCATTTAAAGGGATAAAATATATCACACACTTATAGGCGAGGCTTTTTAGGAAATAATATGTCGATTTTAAGAAACAGATCGAATATACATACAGTTTTTTGCTTTATTCCCAAAATGAATTAGAAAAAAGTATACCCCTTGTGATTCATTGCTTTTTTGTTTAAGCATTTAAAAATCCATAAAATGCATTATTTTCTTAAATCTCTAAACATGAATAAACGTTTCTGAATCTCTGTATATCAGTTAAAGTAATCTATATGTATATTATTTCATAAATTTTCTTTCTTTTTTAAGGATTGTTAGAAAATGCATACATAAATGTATATGAAAACGCATAAAAAATGCAGATAAAGATATTTTTGGCTTTAGTAAACATCTTTATCGCCATCAGCTACCTAAAAAACCCCTTATATAATGAGTATAATAAATTTTTATTCACTTTTAGATATTTAAGACAAATAATACATTTTTTGCTTGCATTTCATGCATTTAAAATGCTTAATCAAAAACGCAATGAATCACAATGGATAGACTTTTTTCTAATGCATTTCTGAGCATAATGCAAAAAACCGCATGACTCTACGACCTATATTTAAAAATCGAAATATTCAGAGTAAAAATGATCTAAATTGCCTAGTTTATCATTAAATATCAGGAACACAATGTCATTTATCTTATGTAAAATAAGAAAAAAATGATGTAAATATTTATAAAAACTGTACCTTCGCGTCGAGCATTGTATCCCCGCTGCTGATTAAATTTTGTTTCTAGCCTTTGCATGAAAAAAGGCATGCCATATATCTCACCATGAGAAGATATACTTACTTAGTTAGAGTAGAGTTAGTAAATGTTTCTGTAATTAATCTTGTGATTGTTGGTCTAAATCGAATCGAAACAATTCATTGTAAAAATTTGCCTAATAGGTTTTGGCAAAATCAGCCGAGCAATTTATTGTACTGGATCGAAAAAGGTTAAATTGCAAGACCAAGTTTGCCAAAACCTTCTAATAATTATGCTTTAGGACAATAATGTTGAATTTTTTATCAATGGTTTTTGGAGATACTAATAGTGGATATACTTGGAAACAGATTCATAATGCAAATATAAACAATGCAAATATTATTAAATTACTTGTATCACATTTTATATTTAATATACAGATTATTTAAAAGATACATTTGAATTGGCCATTTAAAAAACTACATAAATTAGGTGATTCACCAAAGTGAACTGTTTTGTAGCAAACGCTTCTTCGAAGATAATCCAATAGAACTTTGTTGAAGCGATTAATTTAATAAACTATTTTGTTCAAAATATGTACCTAGTTACTCAGTTTCTTGCTAAACTAACGAAAGTCATGAATAATATTATAAATTTTAAATATTTTAAGCCCTAAAACTTCAGCACCATAAACTATTTGAAAATAAGTATAAGTATATGAGAATAACACAGTTTTTATTGTCTAACGAAAAATTATTTGTGTAATTTATGTTGTTTTTGAAATGACTGATTCGCTTTGCAATAAATAATTTCAAGCCTTTTATATTAACAATTTGTATGAAATTCATTTTAAAATCTGTGGATTGAATTTATGTAAGCCCTACTAGATAATAATTTATTGAAGGATATATTTATTACTATAACATTAAAATGAAATGAACATATAATATATATATTTAGTATAAATGTGATAGATATAGATACGTACATTCAAAGCATTATCTAAAGCTGAACACAATCTACCCCTCCATATTATCGAAAACTAACTAGGTACTAGTGAGAAAGATATTTTTTCTCTACCGGGTAAATGTTGAATAGTTGATTTTTAATACGATTAAGGTTAAATGTTTTAAGTATATAAAATAATCAGCTGCTTATTATAGGTGGCAAATTTTCTTACTTCTTTTTTCACTCTATTATTACCAATTATTAGCACTTGGGTGATAAGAAGCCTCTTTCCTAGGTAATCAAATTATATTAATATTTTAAATATTCAGCTGCTTATTTTAGAGCTTCGTAAAAAAGGCCAAGAAAAGATTTCTTCCAAAAATTCTAATTCTCCTCCACTATTACCGTTTCTAGAACTTGGCTTGCTTGGGGCTCTTATAACTGTGATTTTGTTGATATATATATATATATATATATATATATATATATATATATATATATATATATATATATATATATATATATATATATATATATATATTTATAATTATTAATGAGAACTCTAGGATTTTTCTAATAAATTTCGATTTATTCCCAAATTTCCTAGATCAAATTATTTTGTATTTTATAAATACGTTCCCAAACATTCCATTTTTACTTTAATTAATTAAAAATAAAGATCGAATTTTGTCAAAACCCGTTTTTTTATCATAAAATTGGTATAAAGCACAATATTCACAAAAGTAGCTATTTATACACAATAGCACTTCTATCAGACCTAAACTATCAGATAATACGACAGAGATAAAATTGAAAAATACGTTCGTAACATGTATAAATACGATAAAAGCTTAGATTGGAATGCCATGGATATAAAAGCATAAACTGGAATACCTTCAACCATATATGTATATTTATTTGTACACAGTGAATGCATTAATCTACACTGACACTCGAAGAACAGGAATTTTCATTAAACGACTCCTGTTGTACATATTCAATTATTAAATGACTTGACGATTATAATACCTATACATATATAAGTACAAACATTCATATTCCTGTACCTAAAACTATTATTTCATCAAGTTAAATCTAATTAATATACCACATTATTATTAATCTACAGAAATGATTTATTATTCAATAAGGCATTTATTCATTTTATTTCATTTTTATTTACAATATTGGAATGTAACAAACTGATATCAAATAAAGGAAATGTTTTTGAAATTAATGATCGGAATTCGAGTATTTTTCAGATGTTTTGGGGACAATTAAGCTGGTCTGGCCATATTCATCATAAAATGTGCATAGTTAAAAATTGTACATTTAGCTCTTTAAATAAATGCATAATAGTTTCATACATATTTAATCACCACCCTTTTTCCAGATTAAAAAAGTTATTTTGCTCCAATTCCAAAATTTTTATTTATGTAGATTTTACAATTATTAATGAGAACTCTAGGATTTTACGAATAAATTTCGTTTTTTTGCCTTAATTTCCTAGATTAAATTATTTTGTATTTTTATAAATACGTATTTCATTCAAACCGTTATCAAATTAGCATCGAGTAACATCTCTCCAGAGAATCATTACAACTAGCTAATTCATACTGATGATGACTATTTTGTATTTGAAATACGTATTTATAAAAATACAAAACAATTTGATCTAGGAAATTGGGGCAAAAAATCGAAATTTATTATATGTGGATGTTTTGAAGCGTTTTGACTTCCTGAACAGTTTTTGTTTCTTGTCCGTCTGTCTGTGAAGCTTATTCAGTATAGTTCATGTATATCTTTAATGACCGAATATTTACAAATTTGTGCAGCAATATACGCCAAATTGGTATGGTGCCATTTTAGAGGTATCTCATCTATGAATTACCTTTCCAGGGATATAGAGGCCAAAACTTTCCTTTTTTCACATAAAAACAGTTATCTCGTGTACCGTCCATCCGATTTTGGTGAAATATTATATATACATGGATGGTATAGCTTTACTTCACTAGTTTAAATATGACTAAAAAACTGAAAAATCAGAACGAACTAACGTGAAAAACATAAGGTCGACTTACTTTCGGGTATGTTATTTAAATGTTGAATATGTATTGTTTCCTCATATCTAATTTTAATCATAATCGGTAAGACTGTTCAATCATCTGAATTTGATGAAATTTTAAAACAGATGCATATATAGTTCAACATGAGTAGTCTGATTGATTTTGTTGAAATTGATTATCCTGGGTATTGATGGGATAAATATTTTTACACAAAATCCCAATAAATGACATAATTTCCTTTACCTTAATGATACGGAAAATTTTTTATGATTAACTCTTCCAACTTGCATTAGCAAAAGAAGGTGAAGTGGTTGAAATTCAGTGAAAATGGCTGGACGAATTTCAATAAAATTTTATGAACTGGAGGCTTTCGACAGTGGCTAAGGATACTTTCAAATCACCTTTTGCAAAATTGTGTAGTGCTTGCAGATTAAACGTTTTAGGCTCTAATCTCAGAAGTGACTCAAACAATTTCCAAAAAACAAGTAGAGCATGTTCGTAACAGTGAGGCAAACGGACGCATCAAACTTTGTGCGAAATATGTCAATGAATATTTTCATTTTAATATAAGATATACGGGTGAATTTTGGGTAAGGCTACTACATAAAATAGCTTAATTTTTAATAATTCTTAATTTATTTTATAATAATTTACATAATAATAAACATACGTGTTTTGCTTTAACTATTCGACTAAGAATGCATCCATTTCAATATTTTATAAAATTTGACTAAAAATAGTATCAAGCCAAAACCACTTAATAATTTTGGATGAAACTAGTCTCCTAAATTCAGGTCAACATGAACTACTCTAACATTAAATCTTAGCTCTTTCAATCAAAATCTACTCGAGATATTCATTATTTAATTTTCTTACCCATTTATGTACATACATAACATATATACTGCTGGAGAAATAATGAAACATTCTGGTGTTCAGAATATCAACAATATACTACATGTTCCCAGAATATCAGCAATAAAAGGATAACAATTTTGTCATTGGAAGTGGTAAAAAATAAATGCAAACAGAAATTATTGCCTTTTATATGTGAAAAATAACCAAAAACTCCTTTGGAGAGGTAGAAAGCGTGTCGGAAAGGGTTTTGGAAGGGGAAACCTGAGATCATAGTTCCATACACTTAAACAAATATAATTTTTTATATTACAGTCAATCTCTCAGAATTTTCAATCAAAACCCATATTCTATTAGTAATAGGTTGTATTTGTAATAGTATAGGACTTGAAGAAATATAAAGTATGCTGCCAGGCATTTAGTACCAGAATAGAAGTGGCAGTTATTTTTCTTAATAAAAAAATGGTTAAACTTTAATATGATTATAGTTTAAAGCAATTTTCTACATATTACTAGTATCAGTTAAAAAATACTTCATCGGGTAACTCAATAGGCCAGGTTGTTTGCAGCCAGCTCTTGGTTCAGTACACATAAAAATAATAAATAAACTGGACTATACATTTTGTTTTTCAAAATATATCTCACTACGCCAACATAAGACCAATAATATTCAAGACTTAAGATGTATAATAGAATAATAATATCAATATTAATGTATTCAATATTCGAATTATCTAAACAGATAATAATATATATATATATATTAGATATATATATATAATATATATACAATAATATTTCATTAAAATGGATAAATTGTTAGTTTATAGTTGAATCTATAGTTGAATGAATGAAATACACCTATGTTAAGTCATAGGGTATTATGTTTTTGGTTTGGGGTTAAGGTATAGTGTTCATAGTTCAACACAATTCTAAACAGATAATTGTGTGGAGATATCACATATATTTCACTAAAGTCTATATATTGTCTATAATAACAAATATAACCCAGGTGTCTCTTAGTAATTCATTCTATTTATAAATCGATATATTGTTTTTTTTTTCTTCAAAATTTATAAGTTTTCATTATGGTAACGTATTTTTTTGAGATTCTTCAGTTATGGATCCTGTTAAAACAAATTGGCGGTTATTTTATAGTTAAAGCGGTTATTTTATAGCTCCCTCATTCAATGAAAAATTCAAAAATCATTTTTCGTACAACCAGCTTCGATAACTTCGATGTGTCTTATGTCGGATAAAATGGTTTTTTTTTATTTGTTATTGAATGTTCTGCGACTCTAAAATGAATCTTAAGCACTTGTTCCACAACATACAAGAATACCTTATAAACTCAACAAATCATTCTTATCTATTTTCTAAATCTTAAAGAGTTTCAAGGGATGTAACTCGAAGACCTCACTTGAAAAAAAAAATTAATTTCCTTTTTTTCACAGAGAGGGTCTTTTTCAAAAAGAAAGCAAGTTTGTGTGGATTATTTCTTTTACATCGATTGGAAACAAATACTATTCAGAATTTTTTCCCAAAAATGAGGGAGGGATGTTATAAAAAATTTGGGCCCCGACCACTTGTCAGAATTTTTGTAGAAGTAAAAGTTCGAAAAAGCATTTACATAAAGCATATATAGGTAAAAGTTTTTAGATGAATGATTATAAATGGCATGCTCATGGATACCGGGATTTAATATGTATGTGGTTGATAAAAAATGCATACCCATGTTATAAACTCGAACATCGATTAAACATCAAGTGAATTAGATATCGCAAAAAAATTCCTCAGGAATGATATGGCACGACAAAATATCTAGAATCAAAATTGTATCTCTTGTTAAAATACATTCTAAATAAATATTAATAATCTCATATTCTAATTCAAAAAAACTTTCGAAACTGTAATTTAATATTTAACGAATCAAAAATATGAATTCTAATAGCATATATTTATAATTTTTAACATACATTTTGATAAATAATGGAACATACATGTATCTTGTCTCGAACTTTCTATTGAAATTAACTGGTTTGAAAATAATCGGTTTAGTACTATTTTATTAAAATTATTATTATCCCCAACCAAATAAAAAAAATTAAAAAACTTTAAACGTAGTTTGAATTCCTTTATGGATTGAATTTCGGTGTAGTTTCCGATTTGAGCTGTACCTTGATCGATAAATCAAAATATGAACCACCAGGCCAACCCTCAGGAGGTTGAATTTATAAAATTAATTTCCATTTACATTATAACAGATTCATAATATCATACTTACTGGCCAAGCGGTTTAGTTTCCGGTTTTTGCTGTATCCTGCTTGCACTTCTACTTGCACAATTGCGTCATACAAGACACCCTCATGTAGAATTTAAAGTTTCTAGACCATTAAGTTTCGACTCTACGTTCACATGTCATTTGTGCTTTTCTATATAGAGAATTTAGTCTATTAAAGTAGATAATTCTTGATAAAAATATATGTTTTTTGAAGAGCACATGCCATCTAAGGATCAGGTTCTTTCATCAATTTATAAATAATTTAAGCATACTGTATATATCTGTACATAATATGCAAAACGTTTATCTAGAAACACCTATATCTAGAATTTCTAGTATCATTGAAGCTATACATACTACTATATATTATAATAATGACATGATGGTCCGTTATTTAACAATAACATTGAATGTGGTATTAAAGTTCCAGAATTCCAGGTTATATATCAATCCATACTTAAAATACTGTTGAATATTGTATAGTAATATATATTAAGTATATGTGATCATTTCGAGAAGATAGTTGTCTATTTGGAGCATTTACATTTACTCTAATTTATATCCTTGGATGTATAAAGTCCTTTAGAAATATTGAAGATCGAATTATTTATTAATTGTATGTTATAAATAAATAGTTTTTCAAAATTTAATAACTTGGTTTTGACGGTAATACGTGCAAATTAAAAGACAAATGGTTAGTAACTTATTAAAGACAAATGATAAATGAAAAATTTATCGAGATTAAAATTAAGGGGGAATGCGTGTATGCATACAGGGTTTTTTTCATATTACTAAGTAATATCAAGAACGAAGTCCATGTATACGGGTTTTAATAGAAACAAATATTATTATATCCACGCTTTGGAAACTTTTGAATGACATACAGTTTGTGCCTGCCTCTCCTGTCGGTTTATCAGCTAAACTATCTGTTGAATCAGTTAAACGAAAGTATCTAGCTTCTAATGTACGGAAAGAATTGCTATTAAATGTTGGACAATATAATTGAAAGTGTTCGGAGTGGTTTAAAAAATAGTGCCAGTTTCCAAAAGGCTATAGAAAAATTTTATACTGTAGACACTTATACTGTAACAAATAAATATTTTCATCCAAATTTCGCATGAATTGGTACATTTTGAATTAAACGCCCACATGAATGATATAATTTTACATTATCCATTTAAATTTTGTTGTATCGATTTTTTCGAAAAATCGATATTTTGGAAAATGCATTAATCGGATGAAAAAATCTTCAAAAGAAGTAGTCATCCTACTGTCGAAGAAAATTAGAATAAATTATGTGATTAGAAGCAGATGATTGGAAAAAAAATTTCTTGAAAAATTATTGAAACAATATATATAGCTGTTGATAATTATGAATATTTAAAAAGTATGCTAAATACATAATAGATACAGTTATTAAAAGTTTGTTATATAATAATATGTACCCCAACATACGTCATCTAAATGAGATAGAACGAGTTCAGATAAACAGTTACTAAAACTACCTAGAAATACTCCCAACTGTATTGTGTGCTTGGAAATTGATAACGAAACTGTTTTAATAGATTCCTACAATTGACCTATACCGAGGACACCATCAATTCTAAATTTAATTAGAAGCTATTTTTGATTTAGTAAACTCCAGTAGCTTTTTAACCACAAATATAATGACTTTAACAGACGAAAATACTATTACTGAAATATTTTCTTATTATTTTAGACAAAAGAATCTGAAAATAATTACATCATCTGAACACAGCCAATTTAGGCACTTGCAGTATTTGCATAGTTACGTACCACAAACCTTAAAATTTTACGAATCGTTATAAACAACATCAGTTTCAATCAAGAAGCTAACTGCTCTCTCTGCAGCCTTAACGAAAAAGAAGATCTTGCTCATTTGCTTTGTATCTACCCGGTTTATAATTACAAGCGTTTCGTTTTTTCCTAAAAAGCTAACTTCAACCAGACGTTAAGCAAATGTTACAGAAAATGGCCATCGTACATATAGAAGGTTTTCTGGTTTGCGAGGTTGTGGCTTTGTTTTTTTTTTCTTTTTAGCATCGAGTTTGTTTTTAATTTTTTCGATATACTTCAATGTTATAAAGAAATCTCCTTACAATACCATTAACAATTCTATTACACACCGATTAAATTGTAAACATATTGGTTGATATATTTAGACAATAATCGATAAGAATTGAATTGTGAAAGAGGCATATATAAGCATATATGTGTATTAGCACTAGAAAATATAGTGGTTTGAGGGTGTGCCACCGACGTTGGTGTCAAATACTCTCATGTATATGTAATCTAAACCAAACCTTAAATTTGTAACCAAACGAATCGTATATGTGTCTGTTTATCTGACTGGTTGGATGTACTCTGTGTATTAGTTTGTCGGTTCAGTTTATCAGACTCAATTTATTCACCAAGCAATGCAATTTAGTTTCAATATATTCGCATGACAGTAGGCCCATTTATCAATTTGTTCTAACCTAAGCTAGTTCTACAATATAATGTAGGTTTATATTTTGTAATATAGAGAGCTACAAAAATGATGATGTAAAAGTTTCCATTGTATTGTTGACTAGAAAAGTAAATACGCCACCATGTATTTGTCTGCCGAAATATTCGATGCCTATTTGTCGTTAACATTTTTTTTTCTCAGTCTATTTGTCGTTCACAGTTTCAATATAAGAGTAATATTTATCTTTCTACAAATTTAAAACTATTATGATAGTCGTAAAATTATTAAAGGTATAATTTTACGTCCATAGTATTATAAAGTTATTTATGTAAAAACTTTTTAACAAATTAAACTGCTGAAAAGACTGAAAATCAAAAAATAAAGTTTTTTTAACCTAACTTCTTAAACTAATGTAAGTAAACCTAATTATATATCTTTGTAATAATTTTGAGTTTTAGTTAACCTCAATAACTAAGTTCTCAAACTAATGTAACGATATCTACTAATTTAACTAATATGAGTCGGCGTCCGCGTATCATGCTTTACTAAATAATTAATTTCGTTGTTTGGTGCTGACTCAAAACTACTTAGAAATGCTTATATTAGTTTCAGAACTTTATTATTAATGTTAATTTTTAACTCAAAATAATTACAAATACAAAACCTTTGGAATACTTACATTAGTTTAAGAACTTAGTTATAAAGGTTTAATAAAAACGATTTATTATTTTTTGCTTTTTCAGTTATTTCGTGGTTTAATTTTTTTGTTCAAAATTACTTATTTTGTGGCTTTAATTTACTAATAAGTGTACGATATTTTATATTTTAAAATGTTGGTTTTGCTCACTCACAAACTTTAACTCACCTTTTAGGTCTATTTTACGCCGTTTTATCTCGGCATCTCTTTTTATTTTTGAGTTTTTCATCTGGATGACGGATAGATGAACGAATGGACAAACACAAGTGAACTAATTATGTGCATCTATGTACACCTATAATAACAATTTTTAGGAGTACTTCAATATTTGATAGCAGTAGAAACTTTAAACTAAAGTTAATATATTTCATATATGTTGAGTATAATGGAAATATAATATGAATAATGTCGAGTATTAGAACAAGAACAAATAGGTAGTTTTAAAATTTGGTACATGAGTAACCACACTTCATCAGTGGTGCAACATCACCCCATTCCACATAGTCAAATAACCGTTTGTAAGATATTAGTACGATAGTAGTAAAATTTAGTGTGTTTGAATTTCTTATTACATGGATAACCGTTTGTAGCTACAACGCTAATTATTCAGAAATGGAGTGTTTTTTTTTAGAGTACATTTTTTAACATTACATGATTATCCTGATAATACATGCTCCTACGTGTTTCTACAAAGGCAATTTCTGATTGCGAAAGAACGTTGGAAAAAATTAATTTTAATTTTAGATAATTTTGTCAAGGTTATGCCAGCGCTTCATTGATAAAGAACAAACTGTTAGGAAGAACCAAAATTCATCAAACACATTAATGAATTGGAACTCATTTTAAAGTTACGAAACATTCATTTTTCCTGAATAGAAAACAATGTTTTAAATACAGGTTGTAGCTTGTAGAATCGATATCAATGTTCAAAATGTTAGAAGCATTACATAATATTGTTAATTAGATATTGATTTTTGTAATTTTTTAATGAATCATCATTTATTGGATAATGTTAGTTGCCAATAGAATACATATTGTATATTTGTGATTATTAATTACAAAAAAGTAAATAGAATAATTTTAACGATTGTGGTTATAATTTTTTTATTATTAATTACCATTTTTTGGAATGAAAAGTAAACTAAGCAAAAGCAAACTAAAATTAATGAGTTTTGTCAACGTATGCTTTAGAAACATGTGGAGTTTTAATTATATAAAACAGTTAAATTGTAATTATTTAAAATTATACCCATATAGCTAGGAGTGAGTCATTAGTTTGATACACAGAGGAGCGTTATTTGAAACTTTCTTAGAAATATGCTTTCTATGACAGCTTCCTAGTTCAGTTCTAGTGATTCAAAATTCTATACGAAGATGCCTAATCTTTATAGGAAATACAGTAAGGTATCATGAATTAATTACGTTAGAAGAATATGGTTGACCATTGAATAGAAAAAATAAACATACAATCATCGTCTACGTTTAACAATAGGAATGGCCTATTGGATAATATAGTGATCGGTTTAAATATAATCGTTTATTCAAATAGATTTGAGAATCTTTAAAAAACGAAACAGAAGTCGATATTTTTTAATAATATACATGTCTTGTTTGCTTGGTATTTCAATCATCATTAGTTAAAAATCCTTATAAAACATTACAAACACATCGGCTTACTGGCCAAATGAGTAACGGCACTTATACCTTCCTTCATTTTAATACTTAGATTGGAGATTTAAATTTCAAATCCAAGCAGCTGTGTGTGTGTGTGTGTGATAGTAATGTAGTAATGAATGCTTTTGCCAAAGTTCACCAAACTTGGTATTCTCTCTTCATATTTCCTCTACCTTTTGGTTGAAATCAGCCTTCTGTATACCTCTCTTTATTTATTTGACTTTCTTTATTATTCATTAATATAATAAATAAACTTGCTTCATTGGCCTTTGTTTTCTGTATATAACTTCCTTTATCCTTTCCAGTTTTTTAAATAATAGTGTTTAAATAGTAAGAGGAGAACTATTGTCTTCCAATTTTGGGAGGCTTTTTATCACGTATAAAAAATATTAATAATACAGTAAAGACTAGTAGTATAGACTATATATATATATATATATATATATATATATATATATATATATATATATATATATATATATATATATATATATATATATATATATATATATATATATATACTACTAGTCTTTACTGTATTATTACTCTATATAAATTTGAACTCAATATCTTTTTTAGTTTTTGAGTTATTTTGATATAACTAATATAGTCTATACACTATACTAATTGAATCCATTTTCATTGTTTAGGGCATTTCACGTGAAGCGGGTAATAAAAATGAGGATGTGAAACTGTTTCATATTAGGAAAAAATGCGGAAATTATAGAATTATAAATGATTTTCATAATATTTTTTAAATTACAATAACGAATTTAACATCGGCTTCGAAATTAATGTATTGTGTTTTGTACAAAATCGAAATCTGTACAAAAAATGATGCATGTGAAAAGTACCATTTTAAAACATTTGACTTAATATCTAATCAAATTACTTAAATTCTCATTTAATATCATTTAATATACATCTAATCAAATTAATCAAATTCTATTTCAAAATCTAAACTTCTTATTAATTGTCTACTAATCTTATAAATATTACTAGATTGAAATTTGATATTTATGATCCAACTGAACTTCATAAACTACTTTAACTCACCATAAGCTCGAATAATAAATATTATTTTGTTTTTATTAGTTAAATAATACAAATAAATGATATTTATACAATATATTAATTATAAATTGATGATGGTTGACCTCAGGGTAATAATTTTCTTTCAAACAATAGATTTTAGACATGCAATATTTGTTGACATACTTTTTTTTTACTGTAAGTTCGTTAATATGTCGATTTGTTTTATTAAATACTATATGCATATGTAGGGTGATTTATGAAAACTTAAATCTATATTTTCTCCTCTAAGCAGAAAAGTTTTTGATGTTGGATATTTTGTTACAATTTTATGTTAAAATAAAAGTAAACATAATTCTTTCATTTAATTTAAGTTAATGAGAAAATAAAAAAAATTTAAGTTGACACTAAATTTTGTTCGTGAGTAGAGGGAAGGTGTTGTACCTTTGACCGATTTTCACATTTTAAACTCTCTACATTGTATTTTTTATTATATTGAATTTTAATAACACTTGAATGAATCTAACTACTTTTTAGACGTAAATAAATTATGTCGAATATTAAATACTGAAATATATTCGCCGTATTTGGCAATTAAAAACAGAACAACACCCGGTCAGTGGTACAACACTGTGTTATTCCTTTGACCTGAGGGTATAAAAGTAATGAAAGACTAAAGAAAATGCATTTAAAGAGATTTTTATGCAAAATTACATAAATACGTAATGTTTTGAGGAAAATTGATTTTTCAGCAAAACTAGGGAATATTCTATTTCCTCTTCTGAGAACTTCTCTCTTTCCACTGCCGTATTACTTCTTCGAATATAAAATGTTATTTTAAATGATAATTTTTAATAAAGCTAAAACTTTACTTCAAATCATCAGTGCCTGGTTTTTTCAGTAAAAATAATAGAGTTGTTGTAGTTTTTGCCGGTCAAAGATACAACTTGAATTGATGGTCAAAGGTACAACACTGTGTGTTTAATGATGTAGTGAGTTCTCATATTTCTATCTTCAGTTATATTTATCAACTAATAACATACATCTGTATGAAGATTTCCAAGCAAATTGTTTAATTTTGAAGACTAAACGTCATACAATAAAATGGTTTAGTTTCACAAAATATTAAGAAAGTTTTGAAAAAATAAAATTAAGATATTACATAAAAATTTACTATTGGAATATAATAATTTAAATCTTTATCTGGTACTGGCACTTGTTGATTTCCTATATAAATCTTAAAATCTTATTAAATTAAATATATAGCTTAATATATTGAACAATTATTTAACTTTTGACAAACCATAATAGATTGAGACGTGAGAGCATAGACTTAATAAAACAAGGGAAGATAACAACTAACAGAGTTAATTGTTTATACTCGACATATGATTGAATTTCATTGATTAAACTATTTTGTAATTTTTGTATACATGTATAATAATTATATATTGTTATGAATTATTATTACCTATATGTGTTTATTTGCCAAATTTGAGCTAAAATCGTGGAGAGTTCAAACATAAGGTATGGTAAAATGTTTCAAACAAAAGTATGTTTTAAAAAAATAAATACTTTGTTTTTGAATTTTTAATACTTTAAAAGTTGGGTCAAGATCGATTGGACCTTATGGACCGATTTTGGTCATTCACGAACTTCAAAATTCAGCTTGGTACCTTTTTTTGGTTTTTAGTTATCGTCATACTAAAATTAACATACTCCGACATATTATATATGTCGAGTATATCAAGGTGAATAGAATATCTATGCAGAAAGTTTTAAGTTTATGAAACATAGGAGCATCGGTCTTCCAAGCTATAATAAAGATTGTGTAAAAATGGAAAGTATACAAAACAATTAAAAATTAAATAAAAATTAAAAGTGTCTTGTATTAAAAATATTACCAAGTGGAAGAATAACAAAATCTCATGTTTTAAGAAAACATTCTTTAGATAAGAAATTTAGAACGTTGAACAGGTAAGAGACATGTAGAAAATTCTAATAGCTCAGTATACTTAATTTTTACTTTTTCGTAAATATTAACATTTTTGGATTCTCACTCCAATGTTATTAACCCCTCCGGGCTAACTATCTTTCAGCAACTTGTTTCATTTCTGCAGTGTTCGTGTTTAAATTCAAGAATGGGGTCCTTCATATTTTACATATTTTATATTTTATGACCTTCTGTTATTTTATTTCCTGAATGATATCCCTTGTCAGTATGAAGATCATGGACCATTTGCATTTATTTCAAACCATAAACTAATTGAATTTTTGTGGGTTCAGTGTAATACCGGCACTATCATATGTATCGTAAATAAGTTTGTTTCACTTGGTTCGGTAAAAAGCATGTGAAGTCCATCTTCCATAACAACATACCGACATTCATTCTTAATTGTTAATACAACATGGAAACGTTTAATATATCTTTCAAACTAAATATGTCTCTTTATGTTTACGCTTGATACACTTGTTAGAGTTCTTTGCTCACGCAAATTATTATATATCTCTCGAAATAATTCAAATAATTGAAAATATATATGAATAAATATAGATTAAGAGCTCATAAAAGATTTGAGTAACGTTCAGTGCTGAATTGTAGGATGCGAAGTACAGTAATCATGATCTGGCAGATATCAGCGCTGTACGTCATCACCTTTTACATGTTTGAATGGGGTGAGAATTCAGTTGTGTCAAAACGGCATGACTTTCTTCGTAAAGTTTCAAATTAACATAAAATGGGTCTTTTGTTGCTATTATTAAAAATAACAGAGCCAGAACGCTTATAAGTTTTTACTCATACGCAGATATACATAATTTGCATATACATAATGAAAATTCAGGCTCCGTTATGTTTAATATAATAAAATATTTTGACTCTTAACGTTTTCACCAAACTGAATTATCTCTCTCTGTACCGAGTAAAAGCCGGGCTGGGCTGATTTCTGTCAGAACATGATATCTGTGCTCCCCATACTACGAGTCATTACTGAAAATACTTACCGAATGAACTTTACTCAAATGTCTTACGAGTTCTTAGAGAAATAAGGGTGCCAAGTATGTGTGTGTACACATATGTATGACGAACTAGAAATAACCCTGTACACATGTTATACAATAATAAATTGTAAATCATCATTTTGATTGTACAACTAATAATTACGATATTATTTATGCATTAACCAAACTAACGTAATGTTTGTAACCCGATCTTTCCCATGTAAGTAATTACCGACATTTACCATACCTTATTTTACTGATCCGATCGACATCCATAAATAAATGAAAGTTTTTTTAACTTTGTTTTTTAAAATTAATAATTACCCTGTAATTATTAACAATTTGCATTTATTATTTTTTATTTTGATTAATGGCCGGATTATACTTATATCTGAAATTAAATTACAAATAACTATAATAAAACAAATGAATGATCGAATACAGTAGTAATCATTTATAATAATTATTTATTGACAAAATGAATAATGGTGGGAAATATAAGTTTCTTTTTCTAAGAAAATAGATGAAAATCCAAAATTTGGTTAACAATATGAACGTGTCGTACGTTTTTATAATTAATTTATATAGGTATTTATATAATTTATTTTTAGTATATTCTGGTACTTTTTTATTTTAAATTAATAATTTCATTTTGTTTTTGGGCGCCTTCTATACAATGTACAATCATTGTTAATTGAATAAAGTTTATTTATTAATTGCTTATAAATTAATATAAAACCTTTTCTTATAAAATAGTAAATGGATAAATTTTCGCGTATAAAAGCCACTCAGATAATTATCTGAGAAAAAAAAGACTTCAAATATTTTGTAGAAGAAAAGACATGTGATATTTTAAAAAACTACAAAATCAGATATTTCTGAGTAGGTGTGTAAATTATCTTTTACAATGTCTCAACTCAAAATCGAGCACCTAGACTGAAGAACATTAAAACTATGAATTTTTAAGTGGCATTTTTTTAGTTAAAATGTTTTCGGGGTATTTAATTAATATCTTTTTCAACATAATAGAAAATAATTATCACGTTTAAATTTTGTCTAGGTGAATAAATTTCGATTGTTTTGCCCAAATTTTGACTAATCTAATGCAATAAATTTCAGACTATTTTTTCTGCTATATTTACTTTATTTTATATCCAAGTTGGCATTATTCTAACTTTTCAGAATTATAAATAAATAAGCCAGAAGACCATTTAAAAACAGATGCAAAACAACATTTCTCTGATAAATGACAAAACAAAATGCCCTTTTTCCTACAGCCTCAAAATTTCCATTTTTCACAGTTTTCAGGTTGTTAGTCAACCCCGTTTTAAAACGTGGAGGGCAAAAATAAAACGTCCCACCCATTTTTCAGAATTTTTGTAGAGGAAAAAGTTGTAACAGTTATCATAGCTATTCAGTAAGTTGGCTAGTTTGTGTGAAAAGATAAAATTAAGAATATTTAAATCATATGATTAAATAATCTGTATTGCATTAAGGTTATAGAAGTAAGGGTATTTCTTGTTCTTGTTTTCAACTTAAGCCTATAACATACAAAACATACAAAATCTAGATGACGAACAGGTGTACTGACATACGAAATCGAGGTAAATAACTCTGAAAACATTTATATTATAGTTTGTTATTTCTTGTTTTTAAGATTAAGTTTTTACTTGAAAATAATTCAAAAAGTAAATATACATATATATATATATATATATATATATATATATATATATATATATATATATATATATATATATATATATATATATATAAAAGGATATATTAAATTTAGCCTAAAATATAATAAGGGTGTATGTAGAATCACCTGATTTAGTCTATTTCCACCTGTGTGTCCATCTATCATCAACAAGATAACTGAAAAAAGGGAAAAGAGATAGTGGGCAGAAATTTTGTAGGCGTGTTCTTGGCGTAAAAAGTGATCATTGCAACGCAGCAAGGGTCCATAGCTCTTCTATATAATCAAAGGGCAAAGAAAAAACTTTATATTCAGAAAATAATTGTTGAAATCTCAATTTTTATTTAATCATTTTCTCTTTTAGCGTTTTGATTCGCTTCAATTTCATTATTTACCGCAGTGTATGTTTGTTCTGCTATAACTGACGAAAATGTTGTTAGTTTTCCTTTATTAAATTTTCGATTGCACCCACAAGCTTCAAATGGATGGATATCCGTTTTTTGGTTATTTTTAAAGGAATCAAACTAAACAATTATTTAGTTTAGCACGTGATATAACCAAATGTTCGTTGCCTGACAACCAGAAAATATGGTCATGGCGCCTAGTCTAATACTTTTATAGCTATAAATTTACTTTATATACAAGGGTCGTTAATTTTTAAAACCAAAAATTGGATGAAACCCATTGAAAATGGAAGAGAATTAAACAGAAATGAAATATAAAATAATTTCCAGGAGAGCTATGGTCGGGAAGTGGAGGGGATGAGTTTTTAAACTTTTTTAAAATAATTTTTAAAAATTTTTGTAAAAAATTGAAATAACCAATCTTTATTCAAAAACTTTTTTTCACGAAAACTTATCTTTGTATGTTCCAAGTACAATGCAATTTTTTGAATTTTAAATATTTATTTTTTCACATTATTTTGAACAAATATGGGAAAAGCACCGTAATTTTCAATGGAAAAATTTTTGAGGTTATTTGAAAAAAGTGACAATACAAAAGTTCTTGATATTCTCTTTCGTTTTCAATTGGTTTCATAGTACTAATACTTTTTTTAACTTTTTAATGGGTATACTACTATAATCTATTATATTATTGTTATTACAAAATAACCCCTCCTGTTAAGAAACAGCTACCAAAATAAGTTTTTAAAATATACGATTTTTTGCAATTGTTGTGAAATGAAATTGTATAATTAGAAAAATTAGTATATCTGTATTTTTTTATTGCACCCCTTCCTATTTGAAAAAAAATTTTGAAAAATGTTTTTTTTTTTTGCAAGATAGGAAAATGCAGCTTTTTTGCAATCGATATGTTGAGAAATGTTGAAAAAATACAGAAAAGCTGTACTTTTTTTGATTTTTCACTCACTATTATTTTTAAAAAATTCCATTTTTTTTCTAGAATTTAGAAACAATTTTTTTAATCGACGTGAAATGCAATGATCAGGCCAAATAGGCAAAATCAATGTTTTTATTTTGTGCAACCAAGAAAAGTTCTTATTTATTTCAGAGTAACGTCTACAATACACTTTATCGTGTTAAATGTTAATCATTACTAAGAATAATAATTACAAACAAGACAAAGGAATTCTAAAAATTTTGTAAAAAATTAATTTGAAATTAAAAATGATGATTACCGGTACACATTTAAACCAGGAAATATAACGACATTAATGAAGTAGCTACTTGGAGGGGCTATGTGAATAATATATGTATGTTACATTGAGGGTTACATTAATGTGGTTATTAACTAATATTCCCATTGGTGTAACAAACACGATACATTCGTATAAAAATTCCAAAACAAATATATTTAATTAATGATTATTTTTGTGAAAAACGCAAATGACAAGAGATTGTAGCATTGTATTGAGTGTGACTGTATTTATTTAATGTAAAAAAAGACATGGGCCCCAGAAAAATTAGACTAGAAAAAAATTCATTTAAGAAAAAACAGTTTGATACAAAAGTTTAAGAGATTCAAAAGTTGTATTAAGTGGTTACCTTAAAATTGTCTATTTTACACTTGAAAATTTCAAATGAAACCACTGTTTTTTTGACATCGGAATGAATCGAACAAAAATTTTTGTTGAAACATGTATATATGTTACAAGTATACAATAAACATTATTTATATTTTACAACGTAAAGAATAAACAAAAATAGACATAATTTAGCTAATGTGTGAATGAACGATGAGACGTAAGTTAGTAAAAATGACAATTAGTAACTTTTTGGCTGACATTTATTGATAATTTTATGAATTGGTTGATATTCATTGATATTTTTATGAATTCACATTACTTGTATTAACATTTCTATCGTCTCAGTATTTATAATCAAAGAAGAACATGGACGTGAATGTGAACGTGTGGAAGAAAAAATCCACAGGCTAGTCGATTCATAGCAGACTCATGCTAACTCAATCCCAGTTATCCACACGTTTTGATTTTTAACTAAACCGTTTGAATCTTCGTAGATACATCCAATTACAAAGTGAAACAAGTTAAAAAAAACAACCAGAGTCGCAATAACACGTTTTTGACCCCTGGACTCGAAGGCACTATAGCGACGCATCGTTTCATAACCACGGCGCTTAAAGAGGAAGCGTGGTCAGCACTTCACCCTGCCACCTGCTTTTTTCCCGGATCATAGATCAGGTGATTTTTTAGGGCCAAAAGAACGTAAGAACAAAATAACTCTCAGAACCACAACAAATGTAAACTCACAGCTTACATTTAATTTTATGTTCTGAATATTACAAAGAGTCATGATTTTTTTAAACAATTCTGCTTAGTGTAGTTTTTTTTTTGGAGTTATTTTTGTGACGAGTGGTTTTGTGCCCAGTAGTATCGGCGGTGTGATTATTGACCGAGTGATTTTTGACGTTTTGCATATTTCGACATATTCTCGTATCCCAGTTATTTGACACCCAGTACACATATATATCTAAATTAAGTCATAAAATAATTATTATAATAACTTATAAGGTTTTCATTATTTATATTTTTATGATAAAAATAATTTACAACTTAACACACAAAAAAAATAAAATATCATATTAAAAAGCAAAAAAAAGTGTATTTAAAATAAAAATATATAAATTATTAAAACACATCATCTATATTGTCTATTTAAAAATGGTAAAACTTAAAAACCATGACACTTTTATTGCGTTGAAAACACTATAAAAAATCATTTATTTTATTATTATTACTTTTTTTTTTAAGTAGAAATATGTGAAATTTCACGCGATGGTCATATATTGAATCTAGAGGATTATGTTTTTAAATAGTGATGGATTTATTTTTGAATACTTTTGTTGGAATTATAGTTGTTTATAACCCCGGAAATTGATTTTCGATCCGATCATCTAATAGCAATTTTTCCGGGGTAGCCTTCCCACTTCATGTGGTTTTTATATTGCCTATTTTTTAGATACTATTAATTTTACATATTTTATTATGAACACCAAACGAACTGTTTCCATTTTTGTGTTCTGTTGTCAATATTTGTAAAAATGTTTACGTTTCTGTATTGTACTTATATTGTGATTAATATATCAAAAGTTTTTATAAGTATATATGTGTTCATTTAAAAAAATAATAAACAATTCCATTGGTGTTCATTACAAAAAATAATATCCAATTCCAGTTGGAAAGAAATCAATCCTGCAAGCTCAAAGGCCGGGAAAACAAGTCAGGGAACGATACCAATATTTCTGATTTTGTTTACATAGAAAAAAATTACTTTTCGAGGTTTTCCGCAAGAGAAGAGGATGAAATTAAAAATTTTGTATTATTTTCATTTCCCCTTATTATTTCACATCGATTACAGATTATTTCATACTTCCACAGAAAAAACTGGATGCTTTTAAAACTTTTCTTATATTTTTAAGAGGGAGGTTGAGATTAAAATTTGTGTCTGTCCATCGGTCTACTGTTAAAATAATTCAGGCGAATTAAAAAATATCTCGAAAACTACCGAAAGTATATTTATTCATTTTTAGTAAACATTAGTCATGAGTTCAGAATAAAGCTTTTGAAATCGAAATTTTTTTGTGATAATTGGAAAGAACATTTTTAAGTTTTATAGCAAAACAATTTTATTTTTTCGATATAATTGAAAACTTAATAAATGAAATTTTTAGATTCAGTATAGAACACATTCCGATTTTTCCTTGACCAAAGTTTCAAATTTTTAGGTCACACGTAGATATTGCCCGTTTGTAATGTGTGTTTCGAAATTATAATGTTATGAATCACATCCACATACGATGTGGTCAATATTGTATACTTTTTTTTTCTGGCTTCAGCTACTTTCAGCTATGTAACCATTAACCAAGGGGGAATATTATTATTATTATTATTATTATTATTATTATTTTAATACAACAACATTACACAATACTGTTAGGTGGTCACCCATCCAAATACAGATTGCTTAACTTTATTGATTGGTCTAAGACCGTTATTACGTTACGTCAGTCTCCGGGGTCTATATTGTATACTTATAAGCTAATAGAAATGTGGATGTGATCATGTCATATATGATCATATATATATATATATATATATATATATATATATATATATATATATATATATATATATATATATATATATATATATATATATATATATATATATATATATATATATATATAACAAAGTCGTATTAGTTACAACACTTATAACTAAAGAACTGCTGGAACGATTTTTATGATATTTTTTGTGTAGGTATTCGGTAGGTCCGGGAATAGTCATAAGCTTTTTTTTATACCTCTAAGTGAAAGGGTGGTCCACACCAAAAATTAATTTCAAGTACTCACTTAAAGTATGTTACGAATCCTATTAGTATTATTTCCATGGAAACCAAAATCTAAATTTGAAATTCAAAATAAAATTTATGTATCTCATCTTTTCTATATAACGTGTGCATATCGCATCGTTCAAGTATAACCGGAGCCATTCGTAGTTCCATATACTATGTTTCATCAAATATATGAGAACTTCAGTACGATGTACACAAAGTACGGGTGCACGAGGTACCGGGTGGCCCACATCAAACACGAGTGTATATATAAATATTTCGTGTCACGGGTATTTCACACCAAATAGTGGGATACACACCAAATACCGGGAATCCTATAAGAAAAGATTTTTTGAAATTCTATCCCTAAGGAGATGAAATGCGGAGGCAAAGTTTGTATGGGATAACGTGATTGCTTTTTCAATCTGCTTCAAATTTTGTATACAATCGATGTAATCATCCACAACGTGACCGGGTATGCTTTAAAATATAAATTAATATCATAATTTATTCTGATTCGAATTAGCTTTCAGTATTAAGAAATAGAGGCAAGTTGTTAAGAATATGTTATTATACATAGAAAATGTTGATGTTGATTAGAAATATATGGCAAAACGACGTTTGCCGGGCCAGTTAGTGATGTTATATTTTCGAAACCCAAATGATATAATTTAAAAGCTTAAGACTTGGAATCAATGAGATTATTTTAACATTATTACGTCATGGCGCGTTTAAAATTTGTTAAATTTAATCATTTCTAAAGTGTTCATAATTAATTTTGTAAAAGTTTTTCGAACACTACACCAATATTCTCGGTATTGTAAGTTTTAAAATTCATTAAAAAATGATTAATTATTTCCAAAGACCAATTGTCATATTTTTTTTAAATTTTTCACAAATACATAAAGTTTTGGAGTCACTGTTGTCTTCTATTTTTTCACTCAAATACCAATATATCCTATAAATTTTTTTAAATTCGATTATTCGGCTTCCACATGTATGAACGAGCAAAAATTGGAATACAAAATCGCGAAAAAATATCTATTTATAAATTTAAAAAATATAACAATTGGTCTTTGGAAATAACAAAAAATTAATCATTTTTTCAATATCAAAATACAATTATGTATATATTAATCAAAATACAATTTATTTCCATTTATAAATTTAAATATTCTGTTCTCAAAATCTTCGCTTCATAATATGTTTACATTGGCCAAATTCTATGTGTAACCTATCTATTCTATCCATAACTCAAGGGTAAAAGTTAAATCAAAATATCTATGATGTACAAGCATACGTAGAAAATCTGTAGTAACATATAAAATGTTTCTTTGGTTGTTCCTTGAAGGTTGGTAACATTGAATATACAGATAAACCAAGTGTAAATATGTGGTTAAGAACCGTGGATTTTGTAAAGTATATCTTATCCATACAAGATAGTGTTGTAAAAAATTGTACGCTACAAAAAATCACAACAAGATGAAATTGTAAACCAAGTTTATAGTGTTTTTAGAGTATCACTGTTTATGGAACTGTCTGGATACAAAGAGTTTCATTTGAAATAGTGTTATGTTTCTTTTAGATTATTTTCAAATTATTGTTAAATGTTCTAGCATCTGGCAAGTTTGCTCAGTATAAAATGTATCTTGTTAGCATTCATTGAGCTCATCGCAATTTTTTAGTTACTATACCGCAAAACTTAACACGAAACACGAAAACAGAGTGCTTATTGAAAAAAAGAGTTAAAAATTGTTTATTTTTGTCTAAAATACATGTGCGATTACTTATAAAACCCTTTTAAACTCTTTTATTAAAGGTTCGTTGATCTTAAAGAAATAAAGTACTCCAGAAAAGTACTGCAGTTCATGTAGATTTAAAAAATATTCATTTCTTCATTCACGATTTTGACTTAAATTCAGTTTTTATCTCTGGAATGCGTCATCAAATTGTCAGCCCATTATCTTTTTTTCGATTGAGTGTTATTTTTATGGCGGATAGGCAGACGTACGCAAATGAACTAATAAGGTTACTCTGCGTGGCTTCAGTATTTTCTATCGTTACAAACTTTAGACTAAAATTACAACCCTTTCTATTAAACCTGAAAATCCAAAATGCTTGAACCACGACATTATTTATTTATGATAGGAAGGAAGATACTTGTGCACACAATTTCAACCATCCCGCATCTTGCTATGAAATATGAACACCAAAAACTTGAAATGGAATTATTTGTTTATGGTCAGTAGCTATAATTTTTATTTTCTAACTTCAAAGAGCGAAACTTTTCATACAAATTTAAAACACATGATGATCGCTAGTGAAAGTATATTCACAGAAAACGAACGATTCACAAAATAGTTTCACAACTGATTTTATTGAAACAGTTTGTGTATATTTAGTATTTATTTTTATACGGATAGTATGCAATATCCTAGATTGAAACATTAAGAAAACATGATGATTACTTGAAACTGTTACATGTAACAAACTTTATTGTGTATATGTTTCAATTTATTTAGGTTTATTTATAAAGAAAAACTATCTAAAAAGGAATTTGTTTAATTGAATTTATATTTCTACAAACATATTTTAGAAACATCTTTGCAGGGGTAATGTGAAAAATTAAGTTATTTGTTCGCAAGCTATTCGATTGTTTTAGTGAGAAACTCAGTTTAATACAGATCAATTTATTAGAATAAATTAGACCAAATGGTTCATACTTAGAAGAATGGATACAGTGGTATTCCATGTTCTACAGATATTATTTCTGATGGAAAGGAAAATGTTATGAATTAATTAATTTTAAACAACTTTTATTTATGCCGGAAACCCATCTACATTTTTAATGGAATAAAAAATATACGAATAAATTCTAGTTATTTTTATTTACACATACCCGAGAGACTCAGCGATGATCTAACGAACTTGGAACTTGGTACATGGATTCATAATTATATAATACATGGACTGAAAAGTCCCGGGCATAACACATAGATGGTGCTAGTTTTATTGCAGTCACCTTTTTTCCAGTTAATACTAACCTTCAAAAGACCGCTGTTAAAATTTCAAGATATTCCATTCATTAGTTTGTGAGTTATTGTGCTAATTATGAGGACTTCGCTCCATCAGAAACAACAATAAAACGTTGGTTTGCTGACTTCAAACGTGGTCGTAAAGACACCGATGATGCAGAACGCAGTTGACTGGAATGATTGCGTTGCCCTTGATGGAGATTACGTTGATGAATAGAGCTAATTTTGAACAAAAAAAATGTGTTTTTTTTGTTAGGCCCGAGACTTTTTAGAATATATATATATATATATATATATATATATATATATATATATATATATATATATATATATATATATATATATATATATATATATATATATATATATATATATATACTAAATATATATTAATGTATATATTAATAAATATTGTTAAAAATTGTTAGAAATATTGTTAGTATCATCACTTGTTATAATTTATTTTTCTTACTCTGATTTATAGAACTAATTAGTAAAATAAAGTCAAAAAATGCAAATAACTGTGTTTTTTATTAAAAAGAATGAGGTTCATGTTTAGTTAATAATTAAAACCTTAAGAACAAAAATATTTTTTTCACTATACAAAGTTAAAACCCGTATTTCAACACAAACCTATTTTTGTGCGGCATGGAATGCGCGACAGCGCTCAATGTTCGACTAGACTGATTAAATTGTAAACAAATGCATAGTTACAAGTCGTATACATTAGTTTAATATTATTATATATATATATATATATATATATATATATATATATATATAGATATATAGATATATAGATATATAGATATATAGATATATAGATATATATATATTATATATGCAACATTATAAAAATTGCTTTTATATTTTATATACAAACGAATACAATACCATATGTTTTATTACAATATCAAGAAGAATGAATGCATTTCTTGAATACAAAACGTGTGATATCTATGACTTAAACCTGATTATTAGAATCCAAATTATATATAGATATTGCAAGATCATGTTTTAAAGTAGAACTCGGAATTTACACATGTTTTCTTCAATTCTAGATTAACAATGATAATATTGTATATCTGTTTTAGGTTTTATTTGTAAATTAGGATATTTCCTGTAACGCACAAAAACGCATAGGTAAATTAAAACAGATTATATTTTGTATGTATTTGAATACATCGCCCGTAATTGAAACTTTTTAATGAGGTATGAGGATGCTAACAGAACATTATTTGAATATCGACTTGTAACTTAGCTTTAAAAATTGGTCACTTATTGTTCATTAATGGTCAGCAAATTTCAAAATTTCGCCAAGTTTTGTGTCTTAGTAATAAAAAATTTAAATTTGCAAGGTCCTTTGAAACATTTTACCATGCCAAACTACTTATCGTGAATCGAAAAATAATCCAAAAAAAAATTCTCCAAATTGATAATTAACAAATTTTTAAGGTCATTAAAAATACAGTCCACATATTGCCTCGAATGACAATCCAAATAATTGGTCATAAATCGTCATGCTATTTCATATTTTTGCGAGGCTTTACTTTCTGAAAAATTTAATTTTAAACATTAGGCACAAGGAAAATTGATGTTCAAAGTCCGAAATTTATCGTATTATCAAAATGGTACACAAACAAAGCTTGAAACAAAGTTCAAATAGAACAAAATTTGTTCTTTGAGTTCTTTTTTTGAATGATTTACAAACACTATAGTGAATTAGCGCCATCATACTACTGAATTAGCGCCTGTATTTACCATAAACAAACGCTAAGTTTATGTACACACATTCTTTTTGTTGAGAAATGGAGAATAACTTTCTCTTATAGGAATTATAGAAAAACATTTAATGATGAATATAATACAAATGAATATGTTCGTCATGATGAGATGAGTTTTTTTGCAATTGAGATGAATGTTTAGAGGAATTGAGATATCTGTTTTTCTTTTCTGCTTTTCTGACTTACCGTTTTTTCACTCGATTTGAAATGTTTTTTAAAATGTGAAAGTTGTTTATTTTTTATATTAAATACCAATCGCCCCCCCCCGGGTAACAAACAGTGCCAAAATAATTAACTTTACGTTTATGAAATCCAAGCAAAAATTTGTTTTCATAAGAATAAATCATTTTATACTACCATTATCGATCAATATTTAAGAAATATGAAAGGTATATTAAACTTTTTTTGAATATGGTTGTAATAAGTTAGCTTTAAACTTTTTTTATTTATGATAGAAATCAAATTGTTTGGATCAAAATTTTTTATACATATTTACTAAGAATGAAATTCGTTAAAAAAGTGTGTACTATGAAGAAACATTGAAATACCAATAGACTATCGGATTATTTATTGCGGACTATTTGAAACATCTTTACTTTCCGAACATGGATCTGAAGTTAATTTTTAAGAATATTTTAAAATAAGAAAGATATGGACACTCAAAGTTCATGAATAAATAAAAAGGCAAATACAAACTTATGACGTCTGTTGTTAGTATCTCGATTTAAATTTTCTGTTATACATCGTTTTCAAGAAATAGATGGGAAAAGATAGATCATACCCAGTAAACATCCAAATCAGAGATTATTCAAAAAGAAGTCTTTATTAAGCCCCATTTGAGAATAATTAGATCCATCTTACGCCAATTTGGATGACCTCGACCAGCTTCCATTCACAAAAGCATTCAGGTCGCCTTTCCAACGTCTAAACCTTCTACATTTTTTTCCTTTGTAATTATTGGATAAAAAGAGCGTACAGCATTTTGCCCAACGATCCGATAATTTTCGAAGTAGGTTCACGTTGATTCTTCTGTTTGTTTTGAGCTATATGTTTAAGGGACCAATATTTTCTCCGTTGGTTATTCTTTGGTTTATCTCTAATAGCGATTTGTTTTCAAAGGATAAAATCTGCCCTAGTTATTAAAATTCATTGAATTGCTCGATTTTTGTGCCACTTATTCTCAAATCGAGAACGCGATTTGCATTTGCCATTATTTTGGTTTTCGTATAATTCATTTTAAGCCCTACCGACCGACCTACTATGAAATTCCAATTGTAATAAAATTTGTCTTAATTTGCTTTTTGAACTGGAAAACAAAACTATGCTATCCGCAAATCGTCAGTTCGATCATAATTTCCCGTAAATTTTAATACTTTTAATCTAGCATACTGCAATAAATATCTTCGGATATTGGTTCACTTTGCTTCGCATCATTTGGTTAGAAGAAATGTTGACCTAGTAGTTTCTACCTTAATTATTGTTGTGCTGCTTTCATATATTAGTCTCAAAATTCGAATATACTTATCAAGAACTGGAGCTTTCTTAAGTGATTTCAAGATATATAAATTCTCAATAGAATCGAAAGCTATATAAAAATCAATTAAAGTTAAATACAAAGTAATACTACCCTCTCTAGATTTTTTTATTATTTGGCTTACTGATTCTCATCGTTTTACAGCAGGGATAATTTTATTAATTTTGAATCATCAAGAAAATCAATTTGAGGAGAATCATTTATGTTTACTTTAAACATCATTTTAAGTTCTCATTGATATCATCAATGATTAATCAATGTGTTCAAATTATGTAAACTTATTTAAACTTTCTTTACCTCAACTCAGATCAAAATTTTCACATATATTTTCTACTATTTAAACATTTATTTTTTGATGTCATGTAATATTAAAATAAATTAATGTCAATTGATCTGGGTATACTATGAAATGATAGTTTAATTTCTATTCTTACATTATCTTTAGTCGAGAAAGATGATGGAAAAAATGCATATTTTCCATGTTTCATTAACATCTCGAAAACTTTTAATTTCTTCCTATTCAAAATTTTTCATTTCTATATAAATGAAATATTAACTAGATTATAACTTGTTGAAAATAGTATTTAGTTGAAGCAAAATTGAAATACAGGCATTTAACGTCGAATTACACAAAAACCAATTGTGGAAAAACTCAGTGGACCTTATTGAAAGTACGTTAAAGTCATTCAAAAGCGAAGTTAATGAAAATTATCTGATTTTATAGCTTAAAAAAGATTCTTTAAGTTGAAACTTTTGAAAATGTTCAGTTTAGAAATAATTCTATTTAGTTTAAAGATTACTTTTTCTTCGAAAATAGTGTTTTTTTTTTTCAAAAATTTAGTATTCAAAGCAATTTTATTTTAAATGTATCTATCATAGCCATTAAAATTCCTAGCAAAATTATTTTTAATTCGATTAGATAGTTTACTGATTAAGGGAGTTATTGTTGAAAAATCAATCAAATTTAGTAGTAAAATGATACTATATTATAATTAACATTTTAATGGAGAAACCCGTGGAGAAAAAAAATGAATATGGAAAAATTTAAATGATAAAATTTTTATTTTATACTATACGAAATTCAAAAAAAAACCCTCGAATATTGAAATGCATCTAATTCTAATTTCACCTAACGCGGCTATAATACCGTATTTCAGTTTTTATACTGAAGGAACAAACCACTTGTGTTTAAATCATTAGCTGATTAGTGTTAGTGCATTCACATAAGTAATTATTTTATTCCACTCATCGATTTTGGTATGAATAAATGTGATTTAGAGCTCTATTGTACAATTTTTAAAGGCCAGAAAATAAGAACTTAAAAAAATAAGTACATAATTTTATTAAATTACTTTGTGAAATTATTATATTTTAGACTCTAGTTGAAACTAAATCTTTTTTTTTTCAGTTATTTATTTACTTATCCTATTTCAGGAAACTTCGTACATTGTAGGGTATTACCCGGTAGAGCTGTTTGTGTTAATGAATAATTAGTCTTCATACTCTAACGATCATTTACAGCTGTTATGTAAGGATAACGAAGATTGAGCTGGCCAAATTTATAATGGTAAAGTATAAATACGATTTCTTTTTTTTTTTTCTTTTATTCATAATAAAATATCTTCATTTATGCTATCTATTCATGCTAATTATTCTTTGTATTGTATAAGTTCTTTCAAAGAAACGGATATTTGTAGTTAAGCATACGATATTACCATTTACTCCCCTATTAGATTAGTCTGGAGAAATAGTCTTTCGTGCAAGACTTCCGGACGGGTGAAATGCAGTTAGTTTAAGTAATATCATCAGCAGCAAAAAATATAAGAGATGAGTAGCTACGGAACTTTATCGAAAAAATTAATTTTAGAGCGAAAATCCCAAATTTGCGAACATGATAAACGGAAATTAAATTAAATGACATAATCAAAGTATTATTTGATTTTCATTACGTACTGCAAGGTATTTAAAACGTTGTAGCTTCTCAATGAAATCTAAGTATGGATGAAAATAATTTTAATTTTTACTATATTAAAATTTTGTATGACAATCTACAGTTTTCTATATAAAAATATAATATAAACATTTGAAAATTGTATTCACTTGACTATTTTATATGTTATTCTAGTAGTATTTATTCCTCTTTAGTAATTTAAAAGATTGAAAAAAAAAAAAGAATTTAAAACACAACACAATAAAAAACTGTATACTATTGTATACATACTGGAAGTTCATGAAATATGGAAGGTCAGTCATATTTTTCTCTGGTTTATCGAAAGTCTATTAAATATTTAATAGACTTTAATGAAAAATTAAAGTTATTCTATTAATGATAACATGCGTTTAATAGACTATAATAAACTAAATTTGTCATATTTGTTAAACGAATATTTCGACTACAAAGAACGAATAAACTAATCGTGATTATTCTCATACGTTGATGTTACTCTTCTTGCTCAAAATTTTTTATTACTTAAAATATTTAAAACATTATTCATTGGTACGAAATGTTGTTCGCACTAATTGGAGTTAATTAACCTCTAGTTAGTAATTCATTCCCCAATTTGGTTATCATTAACTTGTAGCAATTTTTTTAACTGTATATCACGCTTAAGTTAAGGAGGATTATCAAAAGTTGTTATCAGCACATGCCTTTATGTAATATCTTTCAATTTTCTAACACAAAAACTCAAAAATACTTTTCAAATATTATGAAAGGTATGCATAATATTGACATGAAAACGGAGGGCTTGCCAAAGACTTTCTCTCGAAAAAAATTTTGAAGGTCAAGTTTAAAATTTCATTTTATATGTGTTATTGAGAAAAATTATTCGACAGGTCCTCTGTGTTCGTCTTCGATCATGTCAATGTTGTGTTCTTAATATTTGGAAATGTTTTTTCTGTTATTTGTGCAAAAATTGAAAGGTTTTCGAAAAATTGAAAGATATTAAATTAAAAAAATGTGCTTCTAACAGCAGTTGTTAAACCGCCTTAAAATACCAATTTCATATCAATATTAGACAAGTATTATATGAAATTTGGGACAGGTATAGCTAATATTTTATCATAATTAAATTTTGCCTTTTTCATTGATATTTAAAAAATTAATTACTCTTAAAAAAAAATTATTTTTATCAAAACTTTTTATATGATTATTATCGTAAATAACTCTTTGCTTCATTTTCCTAGCCAAAAATTTTTCGTATTTTATAAATACGTATTTCAACTATAAAGTAGTCATCATCACAATGCATAAGCTAATCTTAATTATTCTTTGGGTAAATATTACTCCTCTTTTCGTCGTTACATCTACTTCCAGGATTAAAAACAAAAGCTGTAAGAAACATTGGAAGATTGATAAATATTTTCCATTAACTTAACACATGGACTGAAAAGTCCCAGGCCTAACAAAGAAACAGTTTTTTTGGTTCAAAATTCGCTTTATTCATCAACGTAATCTACATCAAGAGCAACGCAATCATTCCAGTCCACTGCGTTCTGCATTATCGGTGTCTCTACGACCACGTTTGAAGTCAGCAAACCAACGTTTTATTGTTGTTTCTGATGGAGCGGATTCCCCATAACACTTTTCAAGCCATTGCTTCGAATGAACGGTATTTTTTCCTATCAAGAAGCAGTGTAAAATTAAAACACAAAATTGTTTTTGATCCATTGTTTTGTTAATAACAAAAGGAGCGTCACTCTTAGCACAATAACTCACAAACTCATGAATAGAATATCATGAAATTTTCACAGCTGTCTTTTGAAGGTTAGATTTAACTGAAAAAAAAGGTGACTGCAATAAAACTAGCACCATCTATGTGTTAGGCCAAGGACTTTTCAGTCCATGTATTAGTTATTTAGGTTAAATATAAAGGTAATATAATTTTTATCTTTTCAGTTTTTTCGCTGCAAAATTTTTTTGTTAAAAAGTTTTTATTTTATAATTTTTCGTGGCTATAATCTTTACTTCATGCTAATATTTTATTATTTTTAATATACCTTACTTTACTGAATTTAAAGATGTTGGTATATTTAATTTTATTATAATTTGTTTTCTTTTTTTTTTTCAATTTATAGGTATACTTACGTTAGTTTAAGAATTTAGTTTAGTTATTAACATATTAAGCTCTATAACTTTTATTTAAAACATTTCACTATGAAAATAAAAATAAGGGAGAAAAATTCGAATCGTATTGAACTTTACACATTATACTGTACATATCAAGCATATATAAGAAGGTGTACTGTGTGCGTTGCAGCAGGCGAATCCAAAACGTATATTGTTTTGATTTGACTTTTTACCTTCAGTAATTTATAAATTCTGGTTATAATCAATTCTAAAGAGGTGGGTAGTAGGTAGGTTGGTAGGTTTGTATGAAACCAACATATATAAATATATATACATTATACCAACATATTATATGTATGCGATAATATTATGAAGTTTATGTTGATATACATATCTATTACATATTCATATCTCTGAAATGTGTAGATGAATTTTGATGATACGTTTTGTGGTTTTATATCTAACTAAACTATTCCAGTATACGAGTACTTCGATGTATACTTGTATGTGTAGCAGCAGGCACCTGTCGTATTACGTGTACTGTCACAGTATGCGGAGACTGATAGTACCAGCGGGAAAACTTATATTCCCAATAGAAATACACAACGAACAAACATTGTACAAAGTACGAAGTGAATGTATGCATGCATATATGAGATACATTCATTCATACACTATAACATATTTTTCCTACAGAATTATGCTTTTTAATAAGTGAACTAAATACTTTTAAAGATTACAAGCTACAAGTGCCACTAGTGATTTCTTAGAGTGAAACTACCCATTTAGTAATATGGAGAACTTTTGGAAGAATTCCTAAAGATTTCTTATTTATGATTTTGATTTGAAACGTCGAATGCGCCACTTATTAAATAACACCTTAACACTACATAAATAATAATTCTTTAAGAATTATTTTCACTAGCTACTCCAATAAATCCATTTCTACAAAAAAGATATTTTGATCTAGGAGGATTTTTGCTTTATAGATATACTAAAAATATTTATAGACATTATTTATAGATATTTTTCTTTATTTTACGCTTTCATTTAGATCCATAATCCAAGTTTTTAACCAAAAGAGATTAAATAAAAATTTAAAAACAATAAACGTAAATTTTTTTAGAACAAACAACTTGTCTTTGTTACATTTTTCATCAACTTCAGTTCAAATTTAGCTTCTAGACATATAATTAATATTATTATTCATGGATATTCAGAGTATTTCATGAATGGTAAATAAAAATAGTTCAAACAATGATACTCAATTGTGTGTCGTGTACCTAAACAATTAATTCTGTTAATTGATATCTTCACTTTTTTTTTGTTATTTAAATATTTCTTCTACAACTGTTCTATTAAAATTATGACACATAATTTGTATACATCTTGTATCTCAAACGAAATGGTAGAATATTAATATATCGTTAGTACATACTACATATATGTATTGTAGCGTATGTTTTACACATAAAATATTTAAATATGTTATATTCAATATTATCATATGTTTAGATTACAATATAATATTAAAATATAATATATTGTATTATAATAAATTAACCGAAAAAGTAGGTGGGTTTTTACTTTTTTTGATTAAGTAATGATTTTTATTTACACGTCGGTATATTAATGAAATATGTCAAAGTATTTTAAAATTTATTTACCTAGTGAGCAATTTGTATAGTATCATATTGTATCCAAAAATACCGAATATTTTTATAAATACAAATGTTTTATATATATATTCCTACCTGTATGTTACGTTTATGCGCTAAACCGCCGAACCAATATTGCTAAATTTTGGTATAGAGATAAATTGGGACTTAAAATGGCATACTGTCTGTGTGTCTTGAAAGCAGAAGAAATGAGGATAAATCGGAGATGGAAGTATGCATGGGAATTAATATTCGGAAAGTTTGCATTTTGATAGTCATTAAAAATTTTAAAACATTTTCACGGATTGAATAGGCTAGTCGTCTGATATTGAATTTTCTATATTTCATATCAAGATGTGAAACTAGACGCGATGAAACTAGAAAACGATGTTTAACATGTAACTTATATGGAGATAGTAACAGTTGACGTAATAAATTTTAAATGTCCATCCCATACAAAGTTGCCGATGATCAACTATTTTCTGTTGATCGGCCAAATCTTGCTTATTTTTAAATAATAATAGTAAGAAAACTTCAGATCTGTGTTCGTGAAGTAAAGACGCTTCAATTGAAGTCATTTAGTCAACATCCTTATTAGTAAAAAAAAAAAAAATTAACGATTGTTGTCATTGTATTTGCTATCATACTTCGAATCAGTTTCATTAAAATTATGAAAATCAATAATAGAAATTTGTAAATACCCCATATATATATATATATATATATATATATATATATATATATATATATATATATATATATATATATATATATATATATATATATATATATATATATATATATATATATATATATATATATATATATATATATATTAAATTGAGGCAAAGAGCAAAGCGTTGATACCAGTGATGTATTAAAAATTTTTGCCTCTTGTTTGTAAAATTCAAGTTCAAAAATAAGTTTTAGGTAATTAATAGCCAAATTTTAAAAGATAAAAGAATAATCGGCATGAAATACATTTGTAATGCCGAACCGGAAAGTTGTAAACATAATATATTTTAGCTACCATACGGTAAAAAACATAGTGCTGAAATTTGATTCAAAAAAACAAATTGAGGTTTATAGTGAGTTTCCACTTTAAAAAATTATCCATTTCTCTTCCAAGGTTGTCGATACTTGTTGCCGATAATAAATGTATAAATGTTTCTAGGTTTTCGACCAATTACGGTAAAATAGAATATTGTTTCAATTTTTTTTTAAAGAACTTACAGTGGTTTTCTTCCCAACAAAGGCACCTGAAATAGGGTATTTCGAAATACGTAATATGTGACAGATTTGTAGAAATCAATAAAAATAATTATGTTTGTTTTATAGATTTTAGAAAGGCATTTGATGTTCAACATGAACATCAATGAAATAATAAATTAAATTATTCGGCAGTTATAGTGAAATTTAAAGGCGAATTGTTCGAATATGTATCCATCAAGGAGTTTGCCAAGGATATGTTATGTCAGCTTGTTAAATACGTATTCTGAACTGATTTTTAAACAAATAGATTATCTTTTTGGCATAAAGTAGATGGAAAAAATTAAATCGTGTATTTAAATATGTTGGAGTAAATAAATAATTTATAAAAACACTTAGGTTTAGACAATAAGTGTTTGAACAATTTGTTACAGGTAAATTAGTGAGTCCAAATGTTAGAGGAGAATTTCGTATCTAAAGAGTTAAACTGTTAGTTTAAGTAATGTGCAAATTCTTCTCGTTGATGATCGAAAAAAGTGGAATAAATTGATAAAATATGTTACTCTTGATGATGTTGATATTTAAGTAGGTATTTCACCGCTGGCAGATTTTACCAGAATTTTTTGAGTTTGATAAATATAGTAGTTATTCATCTTATAACATACACAATTAAGTTCTGTTGAGAAAAATTTAATAATACTTTTCTAAAAGAAATATAATAAAGATATTCTTAATCATTTTTTATTTTCCGATTGATATTTTAAATTCTTGAATATATTATATAGTATATATAAAAATAAATTTGTGTATTTTTCAGAGAGGTACAATTTGAAGTGTTGTGTGGGCTGTTAGATAATTAAATATAAAACCTTATTATTGTATTTTTCGGAACTTTTCAAGTTTCATAGATCTTTCGTAATAAATAGTGAATGTATATCCTCTACATCGCTATTTTATTTATTCGATTCAAGTTTCCAGATTTCATTATATTTATTTTACTTTTGTCAAATTTCTCGAAAATGTGCTCAACACAAAAGTGTCTATGTCTTTTTTGGCTATCATTAGAAATGATGACTGATCGTCTAAAAGTTTTCACACATCCAAATATATATATTTATATATATATATATATATATATATATATATATATATATATATATATATATATATATATATATATATATATATATATATATATATAAAATAAATGCACATTCTAGGTGCGAAGTGTGAAAACTTTTTGTTGTTTTAGCTCCATTATTTTTAATAATTGCCAAGAAACACACAAAACCTTTTTGATATAAAATTTTATGAAGTACAGTTTTAATGATTTGTTTTTAACTCTTACCCTGTTAACCCAACTCAACTGATGTGGGTCGAGAATGATTTTTCTCTGTTTACATTAATACAATACGTATTAAGAGGATATGTTTATAATCAATGTGTTATGTTTGAACTATAATCAGGGCGAATTCTAGCACACTTGACAAATGAAAAATGAATTTATTTTCATTTTGTACAGTCCTTATTCTTTAATAACTATAATGGAAGTAAACCGGTTTTGCAGATTTCATAATATTAAAATAGTTGATGATGTATATCTTTTTCCACTCATAGCTAAATTTTAAAATAAATATATATAAAAAAAAAACAGTGTACTTTACTTGATAGCTCCAACCCAATATTTTTCTGTTGTCTACTGTAAAAATTGATGTATCTTCAGAAGTAAAGATACATTATTCCATTGAGAGCAATGAAATATATGAAAATATATAAATATTGAAGAAAATGAGGTGTGGTTTGATGTTATATGGGTAGGTTAGGTTAAAATGGGTTGCTTGCTCTAACTGTATAGTGAGGTTTTACCATTGTTTGATAATAATATCTAATGTATTATGGGATATTATTATTAAATTTTGTTTTATATTTAATATATAGGTAAGTACGCCTTCGTTCAATTCAATATGATAAAATATCTTTATACTGTTTGTTAGAATCTAAAAGATGATTGTCGAGTATCAGCGCATTTATACCTAAATGTATATATAGATATACAAAATAATTATGAACATGTTTTTTGAAATACAAGAAACGAAATAGTACTTTGATGGACATGTTAAAATTTAAAATCGCACTTCAATACTTCATTTAAAAACCTCTTATATAAGGGGCTTCATTAAAAAACTTCTTAGATAATCTTTGCTTGCCCCAAGTTCCTCTTTTCAAAATTCCATTTCAATATTGATTTCTGGGTCAGTTGTTTGGTCTATACCTTGATCCAAAACTTCAAAATTTCAACCCTCTCTTTAACCTTAAGGCTGTACTAAAACAAATTATTTCATAGTACGTCTGCTACCTGTGGTATTAGATGGTACTCTGTATAAAATTTACTGTTTTCTCAATTAGTAGTTTGGACTCCAAATTTGCTAAAAACGAAAAAAGTTATTCCGCTTTTAACAGTTGAATTTAAAAACATTCTTTATCTAGTTTACATTATAACAGGCTCAGGATATGCAGTATTAAATATACTTTATTTCGTGTCTGTCAGTCTGTCGGTCTGTGAATCTTATTCAGAGAGAACGCGCGTAACTCAACGAACATACGATTTATAAAAATGTTAACAACTAAAAACATCTGATCTGTCAATTACCGTTTCGGTAATATAGCGCTTTCTATTGATGATATACCGTTTCGGTGATATATTCATGCGATATTTTTTATATTTACACAATGCACTGAAGCGATGCATATTCGACGATACACAACACGGTACAAAGAGAGGAAATCTGGTCAGCACTTCCTGGGTTTTTCGCCAGTCAAGGATCAGCAATCCATTTTTTTGGGCTGGGAGCGTACGATCATAATCTTTAACATAGCCACTCTACTGAAAATTAATTTACATTAGTAGTAGTTTAAATTGTGTCGAAATCGATTATTCGAGAATATTGTAATAAAAGAAAAATCGGAAAAAATAAACGGAAAAAACTAAAGCAAGCTTATAGCAACAGAATATTTCATTTTGTATTTATTTACCTCATATCCAAATTGCAACTCGTTCGGTCAAATCGTTCCAAAAATATATCTATTTAAGTCGATATATTCAATACTGGAAAATTTCACATTAATGTCATAAAAATATTAATTTGGTTACTAAGAAGAAAATTTATTTATATGATTGTAATGTAGAAAATGCATTTTTCCATCTCTTGTTGTTGATGTAACGGATAATTAGCGATTTTAGTTATTATTGGGAGTTTATTTGTTTATAATTTGTAATCAAAATAAAAGTAAAAACCAAGTTTTTGAATTTATCAACTTGAATATGTAACAATGACATTTAAGACTCTGGCAATTATTATAATTTTCATGCTAATACATAACAACAACACATACACTGTTTTTAGATGTCTTTAGAGAATTTAGATTTTCGAAAACATCACGAAATGAAAATATTCATACAATATAATATTTTTTTAAAATTATTACCAGGCAGAAAGGTAATATGACTTTTCACTCATAACATAAAAAACAAACCTAAACAAAATATGACTACCTTACAATTTGATTATTTTATCTGACATCATATTTAATTAGTTTTGACACGATATTTATATTAAAGGTATTTGTCACTTTACAAAAAATAATATTTATATGATTCTATTAATGTACCTATAAAAAAATTGTAATAAGTACTTTTTTTTATCACAATATTATAATATATTTGTAAAAAGAATATTATTTTTTTTTAGTATAAGTCTGGTATATTTTACAGTCCACCGATTACAGTTTGAATGCTTCTTTGTTATGGTTCTTTACCGCGCTATGTTAAGCTCGATTACCTGCACTAAACATTGAACCTGGTTCAATTCTAAATTTCCCTTTTTTCGTTTATCTGAGGCTATATTTTCAGTAAAAAAATAGGCATTAGGGAGAAAATCGTAGTTGAACTTCGTTATTTATCCCAATATCTCAAGTTCTAATGAAGATAGAGAGTTTAGGTCTATCTACGATCAGCGGTTGATTCATAAAAAGGCATACGGAAGAATACCGTGACACGGCAATGTTTTCTAATTAAGAATAATATATATGTATAAAAGGGAAATTTAGAATTGAACCAGATTGCTTTCAATGAAAATTATATTTTCTTAATTACAAAACATTGCCGTGTGACGATATTCTTCCGTTTTCCTTTTTATGAATCGAAAGAGGTGTATTGATCTTATTTATAAAATTTAGGCATAAGGGCTACTGGTGTACTTAAGGTGTTAATTATGACATAAAAATATAATGTTAATAGGATAGTATTCGTGATTTACTCCTTCATACCACTCGAATGTTTGTTAGTTTTCACGATAAGGAACCTGCAAAAACAAACATAACCGCAGGTCGAAAAAACTATAAATTGAACCTTGGAAAACTTTCGGAAAATTTTAAGCTTCAGTCTGCGTTTTACCCTCCTGTGTCATTAAAACTATAAGATGCTTATGCTTGAATGAATACTTTTTTTTATCAGGATAACGATTTGAGAAGTTACACATTAAATACAACTACTTTATTCGTCTTCTTCATTTTACGATTCAGATATTGGATCATCCAAACTATATATATATATATATATATATATATATATATATATATATATATATATATATATATATATATATATATATATATATATATATATTAATCCTATCAAAACTATACATATGTAAAATCTATAAGAACGTAGAAAATTTACGAATGCATATCGTGCTAAATTTTTCCTTTTTCATATTTTATTTATACGTCATAGAAAGGATGAGGTACGTCTAGTAGCTACTGGGGATTTGATTTTAACCTTTAAAAACAATCAAACACTATCCTCTTAAAGTATCCCTCTTAAAGTTAAGCGCACGATGAGCTTAATTACCAATTGTCATGAAAATCGGTGCAGGTTCAAAGACATAATCAACTTCGGTTACTGCAGTAATGATAGCCACTTGTATTTTATAAGTTCTCTTGAAAAGTACAAAGGGAAAAATTGGTACCACTTCAAAAAATTTGGCAGGAACTCAGTGGAGTATCTCAGGGAGACTATCTCATCACTATGAATTCAAAAAATTTTAAATAATAACTTTTACTTTATGGTTACTTGGCAATTATGCACTTTTTCATATCACTTTAAAATTAAGTTTTCTACATACATTCAAAGTAGCAAATTAGTCGAGGAGCAAAATTCAAATTTTCCAACAACTTTTCTTGCCTGGCGACAGATGATAATTCACTCTCTTTGATCTTATCTTTCAGTACAAAGGCATACTGGAGAAAATCGTGGCTGAAATTCTATTGAAAGCTAACGATCTACTATTACCTTTGAAGAAAGAAACGCACCAAAAGTATGGGAGGAAATCGTATTTGAGTATAACTTGAGAAAGCCAAAAGATAAATGTAATCCAATGATTGATACTTCAGAATTATATAGAGAATATTTGTAGTTTGTCACTATATAAAACTATTATCAATAATTTATCTCGCGAAGCATTACAAGGGTCCTCTGTATTGAAACAAATGAAGAAAAAGTGAATGCCTTGCTTTCTTCTATCTCATCCAATTTGAGCGTTTAATAATATAAACTTTCTATGTTCATAAGAATAGTAGATATCTTACTTTGAGTAAAGAAAATCCTATGAAGAGTTGAATGTCCGCGCCTTGCTCTCCTCCATTTCATCTAAATGTTATAGCTCAAAGGAAAGATCATGAACCACGAACCCTCTATTTTCAGTAGAACTGGAGATATTTGGATACAAAACATTCATAACACTTGGAGAATGTAACCCATAAGAACCGAATAATTTCAGCTATTAAATACTCAAATTGGATGAGTTGGAGATTGTTGAGAACGCAGCACACATTCATCATGTTTTCTCATTTAAATGATTAATAGTATTAAGTCTTAAAATGCCACAATTGTTCAGAATTTAAGATTCAAAATAATTTAATTTACCCAGTTATTGATTAGAGTAATATTGGATTAGTTGGATTTATCTCAAACAAAATAAGGTAAGCGGAATAGATAAGAATGGCTAAAATTTCATTTAATATTGAACGGAAGTCCTAACAACACCATTTTAAATTGTCTTTCAGAGTGTGATTAAATAACTCGAACTGCACATTGATCCACTAAAGTTGTAGACGTATAAAATGTTTTCACGTTTAATAATTGAATTTGTCAAATTATTTATTATATTAAAGAGGTTATTTTCACAGTGTGCGGATAGACTGTACAATATGTCAAGTTTCAGTCATTTTATATTAAAAATAAGTCCAAATTTGCCCAGTATAAGTTGCCATTTGGAATGTGATCTTATAACTCGAACTGTACATTGATGAGCTTAAGTTCTACACGTATTTAAACTTTTTTCACGTTTAATAATTGAATTGGCTGTTCTATCCAGCAGATTTGTATATATTTTTTTAAAATAAAAGGTATTACATCTATCTTTTGCTCTTTTCGTGTTTTTACGGGTCGTTCTCCAAATATCGTGATATATGTCTATCCCAATATCTCCAGTTCTAATAAAGATAGAGGGTTTCTTTTGGTTTATGAACCGCATCGGTAACTCAAAACCTTTCAGTTGAGCTATTAAACAATGAAATTGGATAAGTTGGATTGTTGAGAGCTCAACACTCAATCATCACCTTTTTTTGTATGATTTATATGATCAGGTATATTTAGAAAATGTCACAGTTGTATAGAATTTAAGATTCTAATCTGAGCTATTAACTTATTATCAACAATTACTAGTGTATATGATTGAAGCTATTTTCAATTCAATTCAATTCTTTATTCATTCTTTTTATAAACAATACATAATTGTACAGAATTAGTCAAAAATAGGATGGGGAATATGAAGGGAAGGGAAAGGTAGGCAACTATGGCTGACTTTATAGGGAACTCTTCTAGTTTGTGTATTTAGTTTGGTTAAGCCAAATGGTAAACCATAGAACCATTGGCTACGATAGCCAATACCCCATACTAATGATAAAATCCCTCCCGAATATCATTGAGGAAGTGATTCGGTTCAGGATTTGGAATACACTTGATACTTAGATGAAGTACTTAAAAGATTTAAATAAAAGCTGTAAAATTACATAAGTCATAAAAATTCAGTTTCTCAACTGAATCGATCCAAGATAAAAACCCAAGAAAAATTCATTTATCCTTCAAAATGAAATAAAAATAATTATAATTTAATTCGACTTATTATTATCAATTAAGCAGAGAAGTTAATTATTTGTAGGGAGAAATATCCTGACAGAATAAACATAAATATAAATAAGTTTACATAAATCTATTCTTAATACAATTGTGCGATTTTATGTGAACATATTTGTATGTCGAAAGTTTTGAGTCCATTATTTTGTTTACATAGGCGAAAATAAATAAATTAGGTTATTGTCTACACAGCAATATCTGTATATCATTATAAAATAATACTTTACGATTTACATTATATATATATATATATATATATATATATATGTATATATATATATATATATATATATATATATATATATATATATATATATATATATATATATATATATATATATATATATATATATATATATATATATATATATATATATATATATATATATATATATATATATATAAATTATACGTGGATTTGACGTGTATAATCAAAAAAGTATTTTTTATTATAGATATACATGATTGTGAATTATTATTTCTGTGGTTCAATACGATTCTTATTATATACACTTAATCGAGGAAACGCAACTTCTTCACGTATATTTTTATTTAATAATGAAAACTTTTTGTATAGTCTAATGTACACTTTAAAATTTTTTAAAATTACGACTGCACTATCGACTTATAAAATCCCTATCAAGAAATGAATAGCTTATAAAATAATGGATATTTTGGCAAATTAATTTTTAATGCTAAAAAAACCTCATCCTTAAAGTAGGTGTTTATAGATTATTTTGCCCGTAATGTACTGCCATTTATGTTGGACAGTCAGGTAGATTATTTTTACCAGGTACAAAGAGCACTTAAAAATAAATAAAACTTCTCCTAAATTCCTCATTCATATAACCAATGCAGGTCTTAAAATTTATAGTGAACAAGAGAAAGACCTGTATTACAAATTTGAAATAAAAACCAAAAATTAAAAATTGAATAAAATTTAAATGAAAAAAAAAATTAAATTTTACAATTTTAAATGGTCAAATAGATCTTAATAACTGCACTTTATTAAATTATGAATATCGTGAAAATATGTATCAACTTCACCAACTTTTTCTTCATTCACAATAATCTTACCTGCTTTCCCTATATATTTCCAAAATAAAAGAATATTTATCTAATACTTGATAATGACTTTATAAGTCAAGAGTACACTTAGTAATTTAAAAAAAATTTAAAGTGAAAATTAGACAAAATTAAAAGTTTTTATTATTTTATAAAAATGAGTTTTCACAAAACAAATAATACATTTACCAATTTTATAAAATCAATTTGAAATAATTATTTGACAAAAATTATTTTATTGTTATATCTTTGTAACATATGAATGAGCAGTCATTTTATATGCATTTAAGAGACTAATAACACGATCGTCCAACGCTGACGTATCAATCGTTAAACTTCCTATTTCAAAAAAATCCCATTTTAAACGAAAAAGTCATAATTCAGCATACCTATTATATAGGAGTCTGAGAGTATCACAAAGATGTACATAATTTAAATGTCAACGTAACTATTATACTTACCTTAGTGACAAAATCGTTTCCTGTAAGTGTAAGCCAGACAAATAGTAACAGCAAGGTAAACTAAGGTAAACAGTGCGTCACGATGTAAAATAAAAAATAGACAGCATTTGTGTTTCCTTTACGCTCTACAGATGTAGATTACTTTTCTAGGGTTACGAATTTTCTACTTTAAAATTTGTCTATTCGTGCTTTTTTGTTTTTGGTCAATCAAAAAATGATAATTTAAATTTAATATTTATCGAGTCACAGATGCAAGTTTTGAAAACGTAAATCATTATACTGACCTGAAAACATCTTATTGTAAAACCCTCATAAAATATATTATTAAACTTTAATAATAATATAAACATTATAACCGTACAAAAAATAGTAAATATATTCGCATTATAATATGAGTTGTTGTATATATACATATAAAACAACCCTAATAATCTGGTTTAATAATCATAACAAATAAATAATACAAGACAATTCGTCAAGCTTTCTATTGTTGGGCTGATACATATAATACCTATGTACATAATACGAATAGGCTATTATATTGTTGTATGCACAATATGTGCAGTTTCACACTTCATAACAATAGCTCAGTGATTGTTGTGGGTGGATTATCCATGGATTACATTATAAATGATTGACACATTTTGTGTATTATCATATAGGCTACAAATGTACATTTAGTATATAAGTAAGTAAATGATATGTTAAACACCCTACTAAAAAAATATAACTACTGAAATTTCTGGATCATAAAAAAGGTCCACTCACTTTTGTTTCTTTAAATAAAGAATTTGAATTAAATGAAATAATGTCAAAAAATTTTGTATTTTTTGATTTTTCGACAATAAAATTCCAAATGGAAACAATATTATTTCTTACTATTTTCTTTGATTTGATTAATAATTGGGGAGTATACAAATAATTTAGCCATTCAAAATACCAATTACTAGTTGGGTCTCTATGATAATTTTGCACATTTCCAACATTTGCATAATAATTGAGTGAAAGTTTATGTAAAATAACTTATACTTTTAATTTGAGTTTAGTTTAAATACTTTCTCATACTACAATTATACACTTAATAGGATTATTTATTTATTTATTTGTGTATTTTTTTAATTTAATTTAATTTATTTATTTTTATAATTATTTTTTTGTGAACAATAAAAAAACCGAATAGCAGATTAAAATATACTGTGTGTGATGAAAATCGGACATTTTATTGAAAAACGTGGCTAGAATAAAGTAGGCAAACGCTAGATTGATATAGATAACATGCGTATGTTTTTGTCTTTGAATTATCCGAAGCATAAATATGAACTCAAGGATAGTATTGCCATTGATGCATCGAATCTTCAGTTATGGGGACCATTTTCATACGCTTTTTGCATTTTTTTTTAATTTGCATCATTCCAATAACCTAGAGCAAGCGGAAACCTATAATTAATTCAATTAAAATTTATATTGAACTAACAGTAATTAACGAAAGCTGAGGGTTAGCTCGAATGGTGGAACCTAATCAACACGTTTTAATGATTATTTATTAAAGACCAATAGGACATACCTTAGATGTACATAATTGAAAAAATTTTAAATATTTTTCATTGAAAATTTTATGGACAAGTGGCACCTGAATCTTCAAAAAAAGGTAATTACTTTTTGTTACGTTCAAAAGTTATAGGGGTATTTGCTTGAAAAAGTTTCCAAATTTCTCAACAAAACTGTTACAATTATGAAATTATGAAATCTTTGCAATTTATATCTTTCATAGAATTAATAGAATTGAGACCCACCTCATATAAATTTGTGTTTAAAATTACAGACCGAGATTTCTCTTTAACCAACCTCTTTTGATAAGTTGATCTACGATTAAACAATACAGATTTCCAGGTATTACATTGTTTTGTTGAGACCGTCATTCAACACAAGTGGCAGGACATTATCTAATCAAATTGTTTAATTACAGTAATTTATCGCGATCCCAGTCGTAACTACTGAATTTTATACCAATCTCCTGTCGATCGTTTTTGAAAAATTTGATGTTTCACAAAATGCAGTTGTTTACTACTTGCACAATTATTATACCTAATGAGCTTCTGAGAGATAGACATAATTATACATGGTGTTATCTTAGAAGGTGAAGTTGTCGTCACTGATGCCAGCGAAAAGAAATAGTTGTCTTCGATGCTACAGCGAGAAGAACCTTTTTATTTCACATATAATACAAAATATTGCATTTTTCTATCATGTGTAGAACACATATAATTGTCATTCATTTAATCAGAGCACCTCCCCCGTAACGCTAAGGAAAATTGAATAATTGAAAAACACTGGTTCGCTTAATTTTTATGAAGAACTTAGGTTATAGATTTGAAGGACCAGGGTTGCATTAATCAATTGGATAGATTCCTTTATATTATGTGAAAAACATTTCCCTCTCCTTCTGCTCAAGAAAATGGAAAATCGAAAAACTGAGAAACTTGGTTCCTATATGTAAATCTCAAGATATTGATGGCTCATATGATATTGTGTGAAAAACGTTCCCGCCCCGTACTACTCAGGAAAATGAAAATCGAAAAACATGGGCCGCATTAATTTTTATGAGATATAAGTTTAAAATTTGAAGAAATTAGTGGAACATTTATTTCATATACCCTGTTAATAATGATATATCAATTGCTACTTTTCTGTTTTGAAATCATTTATATGTATTACAACCAAAATTAGTCAACATATTCACTATAAAAATGTCTATATTTTTGGAACATGCTTCGTATAGGGGTTATTTATAGACTGAATAATGCCATTAGAGTACTTATTATGTCGAAAATCGTACACCTGTTTTTAAATAAAAAAAGAAAAAAGAAAAAAAAACGGTGAATTAGTGTGTTTAGTTTGTATGATCCAGAATTCTTTTCAAAATTGTCACAATTAAGACATATTTTTATAAAATAAATGAAATAAAAATTTAATTTAATGAATACTTGGAGGTTCGGAAAAAAATATATTTAACACACGAATAAAATATTGATAGGGGAGTTTTTTGATCAGTTAATTTGTCCATTTTCGAAAATTCTGTCATCATGATAACTTGTTAAACAAAAACAAATAGGAATTTGAAATTTTGGTGGCGTATTTTAGACCAAAAAAATGAGTTTAAGTTCGTGAATGAAAAAATCGGTTCTTTGGACCTGTCCATTATCTATCTCTTAAATTATAAAAGGCAAAAAATGTTTCTTTCTAAACAACTTTTGTTTGAAACATTTTTGCATAAGCTGTTTGGATTTGTCTCAATACAACCTCAAATTAAGGTAATTTGTTACTTTAATACATGCTATCATATACTAATTTCGTCTGTGGTCGAAACTCGGCCATCTCTAAAACATTTTTAGTAACTAATTATTAAAAATCCTTATATAAGTTAATAATTATTATATTAAAAAAGCATAATTTTTCTGAATAAAAATTTGTCTTATATAGTATATTTTTAATATCTTGATATTATTGTAATTTTTATACTCGACATACATAATATACGAGAGTATACTAATTTTAGTCAGAGTATATTAAGTTTATATCGCTAGGAAATATTGACCGCACTAATAAATTTTTTATCCTAATTAGTCCATTTCCGGTTGTCCACCCATCCGTCATTACGATAAATCAAAAACAAAACGAGATAACGAGCTGAAATTTTGATGACTTATTCTACATAAAAAGTCTATAACAAAAGTTTTATAACATAAAAAGTGAATTTCAGTTCGTGAATGAGCAAAATCTTTCCATTGGATCCAACGGATTCATATCCCAAATTTTCAAATAAAAAAAAATACAAGAACAACAAATTTAATGATTTTTAATAGAAACTGAATAAAACCGAATAGAGCACAAAATTTTCTATAAGAAAATTTCTTAAAGCATATCGTTGTATAAATATGCATGTCTGTAAAAATAGTAAACATTTTAATTATTCAAGAAAACTTTAGGAATTGGTATTCATATTAAAAATTTCCAACAAATAATTTTATGAAGCATAATTTGGCTGACAAAGTGCTCTAAATAATAAAAACCAAAAAAATGAGTTTATCTCGTGCAGTCTAGTGGCTATTCTCAAATTCGTTTTCTAATCAAAATATTACAATCTTATAAAATATTTTGTGTTCTATAAGTTTTACATTTAGTACTTTTACCTCAATCCATATTTTACAAGCTAGATAAAAAATTTTTTAATTTAAACCATTTAAAAATCGTTTGTCATTTTTACCAATTTTTGCGTTTTACAGCTGAATTATAAATTTTGATTGAAAAATAAAATGGACCAAAATTGTAGTACATTCAAAATTTTATCCTAAAGTGCGCTTAAATTATGAAATGGAAAATAATAAAATTTAATTCATTTTAGCGACAAAATAAAGCAAAATTAGAAAATCTTGAGAAGTACAAATCGATCAGGATAATTTTTTTCTACAAAAGTTTTCCAGGACCAAATAAAAAAATTTTAAGGCATTGTTTTCTTGGAAAATTCAAAAAACCGGAGAAAAAGTTCAAACCTGGCTAAGAATTACTCATATGTCCTATAACACCATTTTTTGTTTTTGCACATAGTGAGACTTCGATTTAGAATACCGAAACCTACTTTTTCCTCAGGATTGTTTAGGTGTATTCGAAAGTTTCTTCATATGCTGATTAATCAACAAATTCTAGTTTTATCATACGTTTGTGATAGCAAAACATATAAATAAATTAATTTTGCCCTCACTAGAATTTACACGCACATAAAATTAGTATTCTATGATACTTTGACACATATCCTTCCCATTCGAACATTACTTGCGTTAGCTTTTTTGTTTAGTTTTTTTATATAAATAATTGAAATTATTTCAATTATTAATACTCAACATATTTATGTCGGGTATTTAAACAATTAACAGTGCTAGTTCTTATTTTTATTTGTTATTATTATGTTTAGGTAATATTTATGACGTGTTATATAAAATATTATCATGTTAAGTTATTTAATTATTAGTTATTTTATTTATTAGTCTTATTGTATATTCCTTTTTGTAGGTGTAATTTTCGGGTGTCAGAAGGAAAGTTTCTCCTACGCCTCCAATGGTTTATACTTAATTATACTTAAATTTATCTTTTTATCAAAATTATATAGTACTGTTAATGTCAATGCGCTTGAAAAATAGAAAATTTTTTCTGAATAACCTATTATTAAAATCATACAAATTATGTAGAAAAACCTCGATAACGAAGCCACGGGTGGTTGATTTCAACTAGTAAAAGTTAATAAAAAAACTTTATTAACTTGAATGATGTTTATAAAAATATAAATATATTTTTGGTGAAAACCTTTTAGTATTATTGAATATTATGCATTTACGATGCGAGTTTTTAGAACGATCGAACCAAAAAAAAAAAAAAAAGAAACTATATAACCATGATGATCACATGATCATTTTAGTAGCAGATATGATACTAAAAATATTATATCAATTTTGTATTTGTATATACATATAAAATTATCAAGGGAATTTTATCAAATATCTCTTCAATATTATTATATCGGTAGTAAGATCAAGAAGTTTTATATACATAATTCTGGACGTGTGTCCATCATTTTATATTGAACAAACAACTATACTTCTGAATATCCATTTTTTAGTTTTTTAATATCCCAACGCGGAACATTTCGATATCAATGTATTTATATATATGTATTTCTGTGAGTGTCATATCTAAAATATCTCTAGAGGATTACAAAACACCACCGTTTTATATACATACTTTGTATATGTAAAGTCAATACAGATCTATTTACCATATATTTTAAAGAAAATTAAATATTTTGTATCCTAAACTCTTTTACTAGAATATATTGCTTGTATACGTTTACTAGTGATTCTTAAAGAAATGATTTTTTTTTTAAATATTAAATATCTGCGAATATCTAAAATTCGGTTTGTTATTTGTAAAGTTATACTTCAAAAAGAGACAAGGCTTTGTTGGTTGTAAATAAATCACCACATATTTCATCATGAAATGAGACATAAAATCAAAATACTTCTTAAAAAACAAAGAATGAAATGCAGAAAATAAACTTTTGAAAGAGATGCAAATAAAGTTTTGTCATACTGGTACAAATTTCTAGTAAATTTCTCTGTTATTTTCTTCTGCTTCCAGGGTGCGTAATTTTTGCATTCGATTCGGAGACAGCACCTCTGTGCTATCTTCCATAATCTTATTATATTGTCTCCACGTGTGTAGAAAGTTTATCTTTTCATTCAACGATTGTTTTTTGACTGCGTAAAAAGTTGTTGAGTAATAGAACTTGCTAGGCAATTTTTGCTCTCAGCAAAGTTACATTAAATGATCATAGTACAATGTACCTATTTCATCTGGTACATATCTAATCAATAACACAAAGCTAGGTACTCAATTGATGTGACTAGTGACTTACATCAATCAATTGCCTAGGCTATAATTTAACGCCAATAATACAATTTAAAAAATTTTTTGGAGCGGTGTTAGAGTTCTTTTCTATTTCGATCGTGGAAAGGTACTTATTATACGTAATGGTCGAGATAATCCACAAAACTCAATGTAGATATAGTTCCGAATATTTTGGGAAAACTCTACTTGGGAAATATTAACAAAGTGTACTACTTAATATTTTTTTTAGAATAGCGTGTTTATTGATTCGAGAAATTATGTTTTCATAAATTATTTTAGAAGTTAAACGTCATAATTTTGAGTTCTATGGAAATAAATAAATAGAATTTTTTTTTCAAATGTAACCATATCTGGCTATTTTTAACACGCTTTTATTAGCTTCACTCGTATGTTTGTTTGTCTGTAGGTAACTCTCTGAAGTTGGCTGCAGAACGCATCTGAACGGATCCTTTGCATGAGAGTAATAAAGATAGAGCTAGTGCGCGAACTACGCATGCATGCGTGTTTTTTTAGTTTTTTTAAACTATTATAATTATTATTGATTATAATTGATTGATGATGTTTTTATTGCCTAATTTAACATATTTAAGATATTACTGACCGAGTCATTGTTAAATCGTCCGAAAACCTCACTTTTGATAAAACGTAGCCACGAATATATTCCAGTCAGACCAGTTAATTTTTTTGATATTCTCCAGTGTTAAGGTCTAACGACAGTGATCTGAATTTTCTTTTATGGCAAAAGCTTTGCAGCACAAATAGATTGCACTTATTAGAAAATGAATTATATTTCAAATTTGGACAAGGAATATAAACGCCTTAAGAATCTCACAAGTTCAATTTTGTTTATAAAAAAAATAAAATATAGTACTTACCATGTTCCCTATAACTGTTCTATGTCGATTTTCAATGTGATTATCAAAAGTGGCGAAGAGAGCTGTTGAATTTTGGAAAATAATGGACATCTGTAATCTTTAATAAAACGAATGCAATGATGAATTGGAATTACATGATTTATAATTGACTTTTAAATTCGATGAGTATAAACTTCATCGATTCCTCCAATTTAAGGGAAAAAAAAAAACAAAAATATCCACGCTTTTACCGAATAGGGACTTGATCAGTAAATTCTAACATTTACGGATATTTGAATTTTATAGTAAACAAATATCTACATATAATATCGTAAAATCATCTGATATTTATATTATTCTTATTGGCAATAAAAATTATAGGTAAACATTTATCTTCTTAAAATTCAGAAATGTCGTTTTTTCCTGTTATTTATGGTTATTTTTACAGCGACAGACTTAAATATAGTCTTTTTATTTTTTAATGGTTTTCACATTAATTTTGAATAGGAATAAATAAAAATAAACATATAGTAGCATTAAAATAAACATAGTATCAAAACAAAGTTTAGGTTTATTTTAAATACTGTGGTACAGTTCCCAGATACATTAAATTAGGATAAAATTTACACCTCAAATGAACGGTGAATGATCATTTTGTTTTGATAATTTTGAGGTGTATGTATGCAAAAGAAACTTCTTAAAAACCCTTTAAATAATTCCAATATAACCAAAAAATACGATATATATTCGAATATATTTATTATTTATATATAAATGAAAAGGTTCATACCAATAAAAATAAAAACCTTTGACAAAAACTGGAAAATACAGATAGCTGTAAAGAAAATGTTGATTTTTTACGTGACAAATAGTAGAAAAAAATTTTTTTTATTCGAACTCTTGGCGGTGATAAATATTTTATTATAATGAGTAGAGAATGCCTACAATTTGAGGTTGGTATCCAAAGTTAACATTTTTTTTAACCAATTATTGTTTAAAGTTCGAAAATATTATTTTTCTGATTAAAATCCAAATTTTTTTCCGATTTCAAAATTTGTTATATATTTTTATCGCGTCCATGGCTCTGTTGGTTTGTTGGTCTGTTGGTCTGTAGTTTAATGAATTTTGTTGAAATTGATTTTGTTAAATTATTTTAATCGAAAATCGTTAGAACAATGAAGTTAACTCCATTAGCTTACAAGTACAAGAATTTTTTCGTATTTAAATTTTATATGGTAGAAAAAGCATATCTCATATCCAAATTGAAACTCATTCCATGAAATCGTACCAGACAGGTATCAGCGCAAGTATATCCGTACATGATAAAGTTTTGTATCCATTATTGGCAGTGTTTTTTTTTATCAATAGTTTTGTTTAAAAAATAGAGTTGTCCCTGCATTTTCAGAATGTAAAATGGGAAAAACAATCACAATGGTGTGGTGGACTATGATTGAATTTTTTTTACTAAGAGCAAAATAATTGATCTTTCTGTACACGATAATTATCAAAATTTCAAAATTTTATTGTCATTGTGTACATCAATCTCACATCTTTATTTTAACTTTTCTAACTGAGGATTATTCATGAAATAGTAACAACAGCCTAATAATTTATCTAGGTTTTTGAAATTAAACAAATGGTCAGCGTACATTCAATATGGAACGAAAAACACAGTCGATTGACGCGAGACGAATGGTTAAAAGTGTGTTAAAATATTCGTTAAGTTCTTGAATGTGGTATAAATCCTATTAAAATGCATTTACATTGTACTTGTTGTATCCTTAACTAATAAAAAATAGAAAAGTTACATTTAAATTTTATAGTTATCCAATAGTTAAAAAAAGTTAATAATTAATTATTTTATCATTTAACAGATAACTTTGTTACTGTGTCACATAATATTATGTCAAAAGACCATTTTTTAAATTTTAGAAGCTAACAATTAAATATTTGTTGTATTACGTTTGGATATTTTTATATTTAAAATATTCTTGATATTTCTGATGGAACATCATGAGCTCTACAGCGTAGGTAGGTAGGTAGCTATTATGAATCATTTTGTAAAACAGCAGTTATTTTATAACAACATTGATTTATCAACGGCTTTAAACAGTTTTTTATTTTTATAAAATTCATATATAGTAAAACATTCATAGATGCAAATAAATGATTTAAATGTAAGTGTTTGGAAATAAATTTTATAATTCTTTATATACAGTTAATATTATTGTTTTTAACATTTTATTTTATAAACTTGCTTTCTTGTATGTCTGCAGTCCAGGTAGACTTTTGTGATTGATTTTAAACTAGATTCCCAATAAGCTACATACTTGAAATATAGAACATAGCTCCGAATTTCATGAAGATGAACGAAAATGTGTAAAACCAGATGCAAATGAGAAAAACGAAAAGCATGAGAGAATGATGCAGAAATCGCCTTTTTTATGTACTATGGATGCAGCTTAAGAAGAGGCGACCAAGCGTAATGACAAGCGTTTTTTGCAGCCTATAATAGATAAGAACAATATTTAGTTCTATATGGTATTATAAAAAAGTGTTATTCTTTTAAATAAGAATATATATTACTATTGAAAAATATGTGAATTAATTATGTTATTATTTCCAACAATACATTTTTACATTGCAAAGCGACTGAACAGCTATTTCCTAATTTCATTCTACATGCTGCCTATAAGCAATAAGTAATATCTTGCTTATAGCCAGTTCGAATATAGTAAAAAGCGTAATAGAAGAATAAACCAAATGCGTGTTATTATTGGATACTCTTTTCTGATTGATATTATACCAGAAGGTGATCAGAGTATAAAAACGCATGTACAAAATAACCTATCATGATCGAATCGAAGTATTTTAATATTTAAATCGAAAATTAAAGAAAACACAAAATCAATTTAGGAAACAGCAGAAAACGATATGGTTTTATAAAATAAAACACTACAAATTTAGTATCACAAGTATTCACTTAGGTAATACATTTGTGTATAAAATTGTTAACAAAAAGAAATACAAAGGGGAATGAGTTATATACAGACATATACGATTATATGTGTAATAATAAACCCTTCAAATGCATGAGGCTTATACCATCATGTAGATAGAACTATGCTAAGGGGGAAAAACGACTTTTTACTACCAAAGTAGCAAATATATTTACACACAAGTGTGTATTATAAATGTCTGTTTATTTTTAGCAATCGTGTTTTGCACGAAACAAATGTGACATTTCTTTTATTCTTTTTATTTTATTTCAATTGACCATAGTGGTGTTGTTTCTTTTTTTTTTCCGAGTAAATATTATTATATTCGAGTTGAGCTCATATATTTGGAAATAATTGAAGTACATAAATCTTCGTATAGAAAAAAACGTTTATTTAAAAGTACATTTTGTATAATGGAATATCACCTTGAGTTCCAAACGTAATATATTCAAAAGATTTTATGATTGTTGGTTTAATATTTAATATTTTATTGAAAATTAGTAAAATTGGATTCAATAGACTTTTAAGTATATTATATTATTGTAAATAATTAGTAGTTAATTTATACATTCAAAAAAATACAATATAAAAATACAATTTCTTTGAAAATATATTTAAATTCTTGCCATAATGAAATCTCTTAAGCACCATCATTCAGTTTTCTTGGAATTCTGTTATATTTGATTACGATTTTTATGTAACTTCTAACTACAAAACACTAATTTGAGAATCGATCCTCAATTGTGCTATGTTCTTCAGTTCTTCAGTTACTTTGAAATTATTTTAAGAAAACTCATCAGAAAATTTTGTTCATGAAGATCTCGAGAGATTAAAAAGAAATTATTTAAGAACATTGAATGCAAAACGAGCTCAAATATTTTTTTAACATATCTAAACATTTTGCTTCCCCCGATTCAACCATGTGCTTCTTTAACCAAATTTATCCTACTTGAATAATTATTTTTCGGTTTATTATGGGATTGAAAATATTCCATATATTAGATACTATAGAAATACAATACTATAGAAAGTTGTGTATTGAGATTTAGTCATATTCAGCCTTAAATGGAAATTAAGTAAGATCAAACATGGTAAAAAATATCTTGCAAATTTTTGGCACCCAAGATTGCTGCCTATAAAAAAGGGTTGTATAGGGAGTTTTCTATATTTTATTTCTTAACTCATTCTTTTACTGAACTAATTCTTAATCGTTGTAAATATAAAGAAATAAATCAAGCATCAGCGGGTTACCCATGTAGAATTTAGACTAATTTTTTTTTTGAGAAAGAGTCAGTGATTGGCTCAGAAAAATTTGAAATAATGTTATTATAGTTACCCAATCTCAGGTTAGAACTTACTAGAAATATGAAATCTGGGTAGTCATTAAAGAAACTCATTTAAGGCATAGCATAAGTTTTTACAGATATCACTTGTTTTTTTAGTAAAATATTAGCCCATGACCGATAAACATTAATATTTGGAGATGATTTGGTATTTGATTGAATTTTATCTTATACTCTATAATATATATATATATATATATATATATATATATATATATATATATATATATATATATATATATATATATATATATATATATATATATATATATATGTGTGTGTGTGTGTGTGTGTTTTTTTTTTTTATATAGCGAAGGAAATTCTTTTACGGATCTCTGGCTTAAATGTTTTGCCTGGTATGTCGGACTCGAACATAAACTTAAGGTGCTAATACCGACTAAAACCTCCGCTATCCTCTGAACTCTGATCCCCCACGGTATCCGCCGTTAGGCATTACTTCGTGGGGGGAGGATATAGCTACTGCTCTTTCTTCTGGTAGCTAAGGTGTTATTTTACCTTTCTTCTAGTTGTTGTAGTTGTTGTCATTTGCCCTTTTTCTTTCGATGGAACGCAAGTCTATAAGGACTTCTGTTGCAAATTTGCTGATGGCGTTCCAAGAGGCTCTTGATGACAGCATTACTTCTATAACTGTCTCTGGTTGGATACTCCGGTGTAAGATAATCTCGAGTAGATCACGCTGTCGATTAAATCGTGGGCAGTCAAAGAAAACATGCTCCGCATCTTCGATTACTTTTGGGCAGGACAGGTACTCCGGGGAATTATCGTGCTTAAAACGGTGTAGATAAGCCCGGAAACAACCATGTCCTGATAACATCTGCGTGAGATAAAAGTCGACTTCTCCGTGACTACGGTTCAGCCAGACATTAATCCGTGATATGAGACGATGAGTCCACCTACCCTTCTCTGGAGCATCCCATTGAAACTGCCAACGTGCATAACTCTTCAGTCGTTCTTCTACCCTGAGTTCTTCAGCGCTCAGTGTGGTTGTCGTCTTTCGATGGTAAAGGTTCCGTCTTTCCTTAGCTAGAACTCGAAAAGGTAGAGTTCCGGAAATGACGCACACTGCCTCCTCCGATATTGTCCGAAAGGCGCTAGCCACTCTTAAGGCACTCAGCCGATATACTGGTCCAGCTTTCCGCCATGAATCTTGGGTGTCTAGCGTGTCTGCCCATATGGATATTCCATAAGTCAACACCGATGTGACTACTGATGACAGTAGTAGTCTCCGGTTCTGTTTTGGACCCCCAACATTCGGCATCAGTCATGCTAAAGAAGCTCTTACTGCTGATGCTTTGTTGGCAACATGTTCCACTTGTTGCTTGAAGTTAAGTCGTGCATCAAGTATCACTCCCAGATATCGGATATATGGTTGTGATGTGTGTGTGTGTGTGTGTATTTATGTGTGTTTGAGTGTTTTAACTACTTATTGACTGGCAGTTATAATTTAAAAATATAAGAAAATTATTTTTAGCCGATAATTTTCTTAGATTTTTAAATTAAATATTAGGCCATAAAATATGTCTTGTCACTAAGATATCATATATAAAGGCAAGAAATCAAGGCAAGAGTAAAATATATTATCTCAGTAAGGTACACACAGTATAGAAAATACATTGAAAGGTATCTAATGACAAAAGTATGACTAGAAAAGTATAATTCATGCGGGAACCAATTAACTGAAATTAAAATATTAATTTAAAAAAAAATAAATAAACAAATTCAAGAACAATTGGATATTTTCTCAACATGGGTCCCCCAATCAAGCGTTAGGTGAAGTATACAGGGTCAGGAGAAACACTGCCTAGAAGATTGGTTATCTTAGAGTGTTACGATTTTATTATGAAATTTATTCAGCATACAATAAAAAATTACTTTCCGTGTAAATATAATGTTAGAAAATTTATGCATGTGAAATAGATTTCTAGTTCTATAAAGGCACACAACAGGTATACAACAAATGCATGAAAAAAATTCTATAAACCGCATGTTTATATTTTGGCTTATTACAGAAAATTTTTGGCATGAAGCCATCATTATGATGTATTGTTAGGTTTGATAATATAAAATTTTTACTTAGACTAATAAAAAGTATCCTTTATTAATTAAACAAGGATTGCCTACCGTAGTCGATTTCCAATAGACTTGAAAATAAAAATTAACTAATATCAGCCAACATTGTTAAAAATTATCTACATATTTACTTAAATACAGGAAATCAAACACCTATTTTGAAAATTTACCTTCATTTATTTTATTTTTTTAAATATCTGACTTCAGCTACTTTCAGCTATATAGCCATTAACCAAAAGGGATTATTATTTTTATACAACAACAGTACACAGTACTGTTAGGTGGTCTCCCATCCAAATACAGATTGTGACTGCTGTTGCTTAACTTTATTGATTGATCAAAGCCTGTCATTACGTTACGTCAGTTCGGGGCCACCTTTATTTATTAAACATTTTTAATTTTCACAATTTTACATTTCCAGCATCATGATTACCTTTACAAATTCAGTGTGTGTTTCGAAACATATTACTATGGATGGCCACTATGTTTGATGTTATCAATATTGTATGTTATGAATGTTAAATATCATATTTGATGATAACACATCTGGCTGCCCATCCATAATAATCATGTTTCGAAAAACACGCAATATTTCTATAGATGACCAAAACAGTTATTTTATTTCTTAGAGATTATTATTCAACGTTATTTTATTTTACTGTAAAATAAATAAATACAATTATAAAGTTTTTATTTGAATTTGGTAACATTAAATAGCAATTTCTAAAAAGAAATAAATAAAAATTAACATCTAACAAATAATAAATTTAAGTTTCATTCTTTCTTTCTATGTAAAGTACCTTATATTTTTAGTTATTGCACACTAGAGACATTATTGCGAGGTACAGAATGGAGGGATAAATGAACTAAACTAAGTACAGATATTTTTACCTATACTAAAATACATAATAGATAAACTATTGACTCATAAATGAAGTACAAATATTTATTTATTTTAGTTTGAAACGAATTAACGACAAGTGGACTTTATACACGCAATCATTTAGTTCAGTTGATGGTGGTCAATTGGAAAAACCAAAGAAGGTTAAAAATAACAAAAATGGTTTTGATGTTTCACATACACTTCAATATTTAATAGGAATTTAGCCAATTCAATTCATATTATTCGAAGCAAGCAATTACAATTTTTATATTTTTTGTTTTTCTCAGCAGACAAACGTTTATGCAGTAATTCACGCAGATTACTTAGGTTGGAGGTTTGATTTCTAACTTCACTACAAAAATTAGTTTTGCCAACGTAGTGAAAGTATGCAAATAAGAGCACTTTTAGAAACAAGTAATTGTTGCCAAATGCTCACAGGCAATATATTTTACTGTTAAATCATTCTCTTGATAACATCTCGTTGCTCCTCTGTGAAGTGTAGGGTTTCATAAAGTTTCTTCAAATAACCCGATTAGCCGCCAACGCAGTCAACTCCTACTAGGCTTTGCTTTTTCAAGTAAGAGAACAAATTACATTTATCGATTACAACCAACGATGGTGAATGCCTTATTAGGCCTTATTTATGTTATTTTTTTGCGTAATCACTACATATGACAGCTATGCATGGCAGCTATGTTGTGTAGTTAGTTGAAATGTTGTAAAACCACGTGGAGTATAAAACCGTTGAGGAGCATAGGTATGGAGAGCATATGTTTTTTTTTTTTTTTTTATAGCGAAGGAAATTCTTTTACGAATCTCTGGCTTAGATGTTTTGCCTTGTATGTCGGACTCGAACATTAAATTAAGGGTGTTAATACCGACTAAAACCTCCGCTATCCTCTGAACTCTGATCCCCCACGGTATCCGCCGTTAGGCATTACTTCGTGGGGGGGGGAGGATATAGCTACTGCTCTTTCTTCTGGTAGCTAAGGTGTTATTTTACCTTTCTTCTAGTTGTTTTAGCTGTTGTCATTTGCCCTTTTTCTTTCGATGGAACGCAAGTATATAAGGACTTCTGTTGCAAATTTGCTCATGGCGTTCCAAGAGGCTCTTGATGACAGCATTACTTCGATAACTGTCTCTGGTTGGATAATCCGGTGTAAGATAATCTCGAGTAGATCACGCTGTCGATTAAATCGTGGGCAGTCAAAGAAAACATGCTCCGCATCTTCGATTACTTCTGGGCAGGACAGGTACTCCGGGGAATTATCGTGCTTAAAACGGTGTAGATAAGCCCGGAAACAACCATGTCCTGATAACATCTGCGTGAGATAAAAGTCGACTTCTCCGTGACTACGGTTCAGCCAGACATCAATCCGTGATGGAGGGCATATGTACTTGTAAACAAATGTATTGCCAAGCGGTTAATATATTTGAGTCGTACCATGTATGTTTGATGAGATTAGACTATTTCTGAAGGATTACAAAAGCAAATGTTCTAAAGTAGTGAACAGCCGTTTTTCTATTTGAATGACGGTTGAATATATATAATACAGCGTTATTAAGTGTGTATTTTGACATTATTTGTGAACATTGATTTATTATAGAGTACAATTGAATTTTTATGTACATTAACTGAATTAAATCCTAATTACTATTAAACACCGTATACATGTGTTTTGTGCTCAACCTTAGTAATATTACATCAACTTCAATTATGACAAAATATAAAACAGTTTAATATTCAAACTTATACCAATAAGTAGAAATTATGAATTTAATTTTTGTTATGAAGTGCACAGAAAATTTGGTTATTTGTCAACAGTTTTTTAAAAATAAGAATTCTATATTTCTCGTTTATAATTCAATACAAAGCATTTTTATTGATCATTATAGTACAAAATAGAGTATTAGTAGAATAATCACGAAACCTGAAACTGAAGAACATAACAAACTTAATCGTTATTTATTTCTTGATTTTCAACACTATTACTACTTTATTTAAACTGCCAAATGTCATTTAGTAACAATTGATCGAATTATGGTTCAAATACACGAACACTAATCCTCTGTACAAGAATGAACGTTTAGATATACTACATCATGTGTAACATTTGTATCTAGACAACGAATGTATAGTTAGATACTCTGATACTGGCGATGATGTAATTACAATTTGACATTGCATACTCATGCTAACGAAGGCTCTAGCTGCTGGTATAATTAAGAACTATTTAGAATTGCCAATTTAAACATCATAGACATTAAACTAGTAATCGATAGAGTGATACATAATAGTGTATATAATAATATAACCAATAACTTATTAAATTCTAGCAACGCAATTTTTTTTTTTTTTTTTTTATAATTTTTTTTTCTTGTTTTTTTTATATGTCGTCATTTTGTCGTTTGTTCTTGAATGTTCGCATTAAACAATCGTTTGGTCTTAATTTTTTTAATTAAAAAACTGAAACTTTTCGAAAAATCGATCCATAACGAACCTAAATTATGTATTCGTATCGATATATTTTAGGCCTCCGAAGGATTCCAAACATACAGAGGTCTACGACAAAGTTGCGACTTTCTGCGATACTTTTTCCTTATATATAAACGATCTCCCAGTAATCCTTGAAACCACCAATACACTTTCCCTATGCATTGAAGCCACTAAATTAAAACATTATTATATGCGATCGATGTAGTGCATTTTTCATCATCAATCAGAGGAATGAAGCGTTCTCTAACTACCGTAGAAAATTATTGCAATACCTGGAAACTGACAATCAATGTAAGAAAACCAAAATGCTTAGAATAAGTAAGTAAAGATAATTCAGTCAAAATGAAAATTTTTAAATGACTCTATTGAGAATGTCTCGAACTTTCAGTGCCTAGGTATTGTAATAACAAACAACGGCAGAAAATTCATCAGCAAAATGTGGTGATTAAGGCGAACAGGGCTTTAATGGGTGTGGGAAAATTTATATATAATTATACTTTTCGGTATTTCTTATATTTAAAATGTTTCAAAAACTTTCGCATATAAGTTTTACAAGGAAATACTAAAGGATAAAGGATTGGAATAACAGCACTTTTAATTATAAACAAAATACAATCGATTTTTTAACCAAAAAAAAATTACAATTCTTATTAGTAAATTACAAACAGAAATAAGTTATATTGAAAAATAATTTTAACACCTAATATGCAAACCGTCAAAAATTATAATACTCACTAGCACGAGCCTTTGAATTTATATAACTTTAAAGTCAGTGCTATACGATGCGACCAATACGTTCCAACGTTAGACACTTGTTAGAATTACATATTCAAATATCATACATCCAATATTCATATTAGACAACGTTCGGGCTGGACTGTTGCCAATCTTTTTTCTCACAAGTGATTTTGCTTGACTCAAATACACATTTGACAGTCGTTTGATGCTACTACATGATGCGACAATTAAGTAAACTTAATTTTTGCTCATTTCCTTTTATTGTGGATGGTAATAAAATGATATTTTCTTGTTAAATAAATTATTTAATCTCCATTTAAATTGTTTATTATAATACATTTTAATAATCATCATAATCAACCAAATTTAAAGGTTATGTTAGTTGCGACGATCATTAACCAGCATTTCTGTCAATCGTCGAATTTTTGATCCAACAGTGGAGGCCCATATTTGAATCTCCAACATGAAAATTCATCAAGAAGGTTTAGAAAATGTTTATTATTATTTTTTAGTTGAAATGCATGCATGCATCGCATAATTGAAGGAATATAAGTAAAGGAAAGAAACATATTATACGACAAAATATATTTTTACACCTAAATTCAATTAACGAAAATAAAATAAATGACAATTATAAATATCAAAAGTGGAAATAAGAATGTCAATAAACGGCTTAAATGATGTTATCAAATCGTTACAAATCTTTACCTTGTTTGAATCTTATACTTTTATAATTTCAGGGCTATATTTATTACAAAAATTATACTTTATTTATTTCATCACTTCTTTTAAGCCACAAACCTCAAATTTATTAACTTTGTCTCTACAATTCTTAAAGTGTCGGTAAAGTAGCATTTCGTAGTACGTAACGTAATTTGTCGCTGAGAACCAGCGACTTCATGAGGTCGCACATTTATGTATTAGTTTTACTTCAAGGTATTATCTTAACAACATTGATATTTTAAATGATTAAATATATAAAAACATTGAAATGATACTCAAGTACTAAAAACTAAATTTGCAAAATGTTAAAACTAGATTACAATTCCCCAAAAATTTAATACATTGTAAATCATCCAGTTAGTTGATATTTTTGTATGCTATATATACGATGTACAAGATTCAATCAGTGTCAGGAAGCAATAGAGTAAGTTTATTTTTGATCTTAAGAGAAAGTGAGACGGTGATTAGTCTTTCTATTTAATTTCTTAGTAATAATTTCTAAGAAATAACTTGCGATATCTTTTTATTTGTTGGTATGTAGTTGCAAATAAACAAAAATGTCCCTACTATTCTGAAACATATATTAAGCAAAATATTCATCTTAATATATAATTTTATCATTAAATAACGGAGCTCTAAAAAAGATTAAAGTGTTTTATTCAAACTACAATAATCGTTTAGTTAAAATCGAAATTTAACATTGCCTTAAAAACGACTTACAAAAATAAACACAATTCTACATGTCAAATAACAGTTAAATAGTACGAAATATTTTTAAATTTAACAAAAAGCTATGATAGGAACGTTAAAAATCTAACATTGGAACACAATACACATATACTTATACAAATAGGTATAAATACTCTATAGGTATTATAGACAACATAATACATATATTTATATAGAGAAGACACATAGCTTGGTTTGACTTTATCTATTATACAAAACAATGCAGAAAATATTATATCTATATTAAAGTTTTTGAAAAACTAAAAACATATATATGTAGTTTTAGATATACATATTATATATACATAAATATATAAAATTTCCATTTGGGAAATAACTGTTCATAATAAATTTAGTAGTGGACAGCAAAGAGTAAAAACCAACAAAATAACAACAACAAAACTAACCTGACTTTTCTTAAAGTACTACAAACTTGAAAAGAATCGAAAAAATATAATACGTTTTGTAGAATATACAGTTAGGTATTCACCTACATAAAAAGTCATTGGTTCTTATGACTTGTACGTAATAAAATTTGAAAGTTATATTTCTAATATACATGTATCTTAAAATCCAAAAATTTGACTGATAATCGTGGAGGTTGGATATGAAGGTGTATCAAGATAAGGTGGGGTATCAGCTCTCCAGTCGAAGTAACCAGTGCAATCTGTTGTCATCTAATAAACTTTGAGATTAATTATAATATTTTAATATTTAAATGAAAGGAAATATCTCAGTTCATTGATCGCTATAACAATGTAATGGTTTTTTTTTTTGTAAAGTGTAAAATTTGTTCAGTGTTTCAGAATGTGATTTATTAGTAAATTAATTAAATTTTTAATTTGAAAATAATTTAATACTATTTAATTTTACTTTGCAAACTCTTTGTTTTATAAAGACATGCCATTCAAATCAAAGCTCCTATTGTTTTTCTAAATATCAGTCAATTTAGCTCCCCATTCGATATTCTCGAAGATATAATACCGGTTTCCGGTGACAGAGGTGAAGATTATACCAGTTAAAAATACACCTTGGCAAAACAGTGGAAAATGGCATAGAAGGGAAAAGAAGCGAAAAAGGAAAAAAAAAACAGAAAATGGCATAGAAGGGAAAAGAAGCGAAAAAAATAACAGTATCGAAAAAGAAGTTGGAAAATAATAAAAATCAAACTAGAAAAATCGACAAATGGGGAAAACAACAAAGAAAAGAAAAATTTTTCGAGAGTTGAGTAAATAACGCAAACTTGAATCGTGAAACTCATTAAGTAATGGTGACTCACACTTTGTGTGCGTATGTGCTATATAAATAAGAAAAGTATCGCATCTGGCCTCATCAGAAATATGTCGTTGGAACTAAAAGCGATACAAAAAAGTGAAGATAAAAAATAACCAATGTTTAAATTATTTTCTATCATAGGCATTCATTTAATACTCTGAATATCCTGTCTATACAGATATAACTACATTAATAATTATAATAATAATGTATATTGTAATTGTGTATGTTTTTATTATCTAAATTTGAACCAAAACTGTCACAAATCCAAACATTTTACGACAAAAAAAGTTTTAAATGATTCTTATTTCTATGAATACCACATAAAGATTGACCATTTCAATATACATACAGAGATGGTAACAAAAAAATTGGTATAATCGGAGTGTAGGTGCGAATCAAAGACTTTAAAAACGTAATTCTTATGGGCATACGCCTGCCAAGCGGAAACATTTGTAAAATCTTAATCCTACGAAAAAAACGGCTGAATCTTAATATCAGTTTATAGTATATATGCATAAATGTTACCCATTCCATATCAATATCATTATTATTCTCGAGACAATCATAATGAAAAATGATACCATATTAGAATTTTACTAGAAGAAAACAGTCTTTTTATTAGAATCTAGGATTCGAGTAAAATTAGTATAAAATATAAACTATACTTAATTTCATTATTGCTATGTACGCATATTATATATTAAGTATAATCTCGATTAAAATATGAATTATGTAAAAGACTAATAGTTTTAAAGCTATACATTAAAACTATTACATTTAAGGACGTCTATGAACGATTTGCAATTTTTTTATTTCAATTGAAAACATTTGTTTTTTTGTATTGATTAAAAAAATCGTAACAAGAACACTGCATCAATTGTGATACAAATGAGTATGAAATGGCGAGAATGATTTAAAACTTTATCAAATAAAGTTTCCTTTGGGTTATTAAAAAATTTATTAGTTAATTAATTAATTTGATTAAAATAAGTATATTTTTAGTTGTGTTTTTTTTTAATACATAAGACAAAATTTGAATAATATTTGGAATAAAAACATGACAAATATTTATACTTATATAAATTTTTCGTTTGAATTTCAAAAAGGTTTTTCAAAGATTTTTACTATATTATTGCTAAAATCGTGAAACCACATGCAAAGGATATAGATTGTTGCTTCCAACCACAAACAAACTGTTTTCAAGTTAAAAAAATATCGTCAAGTATAGTAGATACAGATACATAAATTGTTCTGTAAATTCATCTTATAAAAAATAAACTATGAAACATTTTTGAAAAAAACCAAATAAATGAAAAACAAAATTATTCGTAATAAATTATTTTAGTTAAAAAATCATTAAAATTAGTGTTTTTGAGAACTTACATAAGCTCAAAACTGCCAATTTTGAGATATTTGAAAACAATATCTATTCTTTATCAATTTTATATAAATATGCTTCTTATTTGAAAATTTTTGAAATAAAAATGAGTTTGTTTATTAGTTTTGAATTTAAAAGTAATTTATTAAATGTAAAATATTTTTTAAAAATATAATGCTTAACTATTATAAATTTTAACTATTAACTAATAACGTCATTACACAATTTATATCATACAGAGCTTGTCTTGAGATTTAAGACTGACGTTATAAGTTGAAAGTAAAAGGTTAAGGGTAAAGATTTATTTTTTTAGCGCATTTAAAAAGAAACTTGTTTTTTACTTTTAATTTATTTTTTACTTTTTAGTTGCTAGACATAAAACCAAAAATGTATGTTATATGCGTTTCGTAACATTTAGTTATAGTTGATAAGATATCTCCTACAAAATTGAGTTTTAGAAATCTACCATATTGGATTTATAGTGATGTCACTTTATTTTTTAAGTAAACCTTTTCATTTGATACCCATATTGTCCGACATCTTGAATGTATCCAAACTGTGTATAAATAATTTCAATTACAACCAATGTGTAAGAGCCTTTTTGACACTATACTGTACGGCGGCTTATGTTTACAAATACAATTGAATTCTTAATGTTTCATTATTATGGCGCAAACATCAAGCCTTATTAAACCTTGATCATTTTCGTTTAGTGGTCACTATAAAGTAGTGAATTGATATCAAAATAAAAATTTTTAATTATGAAAATATGCATTTAGTATAATTTTATATTACTTGCGAAATCGATTTTTTTATACAAAACAATATTGTACAAATGATCTATTCGATACTGCGGAGCTTGCTTACAAAGCAAGTGCTTTCCATTACCTCTCTATCATATTATACTGATTAGTTTTTTCCATCAATGTTTTGTTATAACACATTTTCTCCTAGTCCACTAAATATTCAAGAGCCTTGGGAATATCTCTGATTTTTGTTTTATACGGTCATTTATCTTATCAGCCTGGAATTGAAATTGAAAATTTCTCTTTATGTTTTTTTACTTTCTTTTAAACGAATTATTTAATTCTGTGAAATTTTTTGTATTATGTTTTCACAGGATATTTATATATCTTGAGGTACTTTGAATCCAAAAAAGTGGTTTTAAGAAATTGTATAAAAAATCTATCCAAATCTTATGAAATTTGGTATGAAGAGAACTTTGATTTTTATCTTTGAAATTTTTTCCAAGAAAAATTTTTCGATAAGCTGTCCGTTTTTATGTCAATATGGTACGTACCAAATTTCATTTGGAATGAAATTTATTGAGTTATTTGAGCGCGAAAATTTAAAGATAGTATATTTTAAAGTATGCTTCATATAGAGGTTATAATTCCCCTTAAGGTTGATTTTTTAAATAATTACTAATTTTAACACTGGAATAAACTCTGTTACTAAACTTTGTTACTAATTTTTAACTAACTACTAAGCAGTTAACTATTTAAAGTGGCTACCTATAATTCTTTTTGGTACAATACTTTAAATAAAGGATAACATTTTCCACAAACTATATTCATTTAACTTATGTTTTAGACATTTTTATTTTGTTTGTAAAATAATAACATATGATACTTGTGGTTTTGCACCAGTACATATTTTTCAAGAAAATATACAAACAACAAACCGTTTTAGCTTTTTATTTTATTTTATTTCATTTTTTGCTATTTGTATATATTTTTTTTGATATTATTCAACAATATAATCATTGTTTGAATGATGATATATGAATTTAGGTTTTCCTCGGAGCAGTTTATAATGAATAAAGACGATATATACAATTTAATTTTGTTTTTGTGTAATGTTAAACGTTTACTGATAATACAATTGATAATTGTTGTTTTGTTAAGTCTAAAATGTTAAAGTTTAAGGATGTGGCAGAAAATCAATTTTTTCTAGAATACTTTGGAAAATTTAAATACATACACTTAGAGATAAATTCCTCAAACGTAGAAAAATTGTTTTTCATAACTTGCGGCACTACTTTTAAAAAAATTGTCCATTAGAGATTTCATATTTAACAATTATGTATGTATAAAAGAATTATGACAAGCAGTCATCATTCGAGTAATTATAAAAGCGGAACCATTAGTTATTTGTGATAGTTTTCAATTTTTCTCTTGTGATCTGAACCTAAGTAAGAGATAAAGAATCAGAAATATGATGCAACGAAATTACTTGAAAATGTAATGAAAAGAGCTCAGTGAATCTCATTCTTTTTCAATTGTAGTTATCATTATTTACAATTGCATAGTGTGTTAATCAGTTGAGCGTTAATCATCTTTGAGAACGTGCTAAACATTGTATATAGTCTTATATGATAATATGTCCTTAGAGCAAATATAGTAGGTATTGATGGTATAGCTTTTCTATCGTTGAAATCACTTTTAGAATCAATTCAGTAACTTCAAAGATAATATCCTACAAAAAAAAAAAATAAAAATAATAAAAATAAAAAATCTTTAACTTTTTAATTTTTTTCATTCAGCGATAATCTGTAATAAACATTTCATAAGCAAAATATGTTCTTAATATCATCTTTAGGGACATCCTTTATATAATTTACAACAAGTTTTGGAAGCCACAACGGTTTTCGAAGCAATGTCGCATAGTACATGTTTGAGAATTTAATAAAATGTTTTACTTCTATTGAGAAAATTTACCTTACTAGCTAAATGAAATCTAATTCTGTATTCGTTGACTAATTCAACATTTCGAAATTTGCGCTTTTCGTGAGATATGTGACAAAATTTTGCTTTGGAAGTGTTTAACTGAACAAGATTTTTATAATCTCTCCTCCAATCTATAGTTAATTGGATGTTTTGTAAAAATAATTGTTAGTATATATGCTATTTTCTAGTTCGCAGCGAAATACTGAAATGTAGAAAGCAATGAATTGCAAATCTGAGAAAAAGATTGATTTTTATATATCATTTATGTGAAGTAGGCATAATGCTAGGGCTAGTAGTAACCTTGAAAAATATTATCGCTGATTGGATCAAAGTTGGGAAAAATTATATTTGTTTGAGATGAACTCCGAAAAATTGCTATTGTAAAATTTTATAACTTTTATTATCAAGTTTAATATTTGATTTTTTCGTCTGGCTGCCATTAATGTTAATTAAAAACGAAGAGACAGTTAGCTTAAATGGTACTGTATCTGAGAATTAGAAAGTGACTTCAAGTTCGTGAATTAGAAAAATCTGTGCATTGGGAGCAAAAGATTCATGGCCCCACTTTTAAACCATAAGAGTTTTTTGCTTTGAACTTTTTTCGCAAGCTGTTACGATTCGCCACAATTTTAAGTCAAATTTAGCTATGATTTTATTGAAGGATGTATTTATAACTGTATGGACTGCCTATAACGTTTATACTTAATCATATGTCTAGTATCTTATGAATGCTAATGATTAAAACAAGTTCAAAACTTGATACACATTGTTGCGTTGAAATATTCAAATTTGTTCAACTTTGATTTCCTGCAGAATGCCTAAAATTATTGAGATCTGAAAGGATTTGATGCCTATGTTCAGCGCTATAGCAGTGAATTTGGTTTGTTTCGAAACTATAAGCTTCATTTAGACGTCGTTTTATTTCGAAAGTTATAATATTGCGAGAAAGGAATGAATACATATTTGAGGAAATGTAATAGAAGTAAAAAGATATATTATAAAGATATATATGCATGTTGAAATATTTCTCTCTGAAAACGTAGATTGAACATATGCAGGTAAAAGTAAGTATAGTAAGTTGCCCCTAATGTCCACTCGTTTGAATGTTTGTTAGCGGTTCATATTATATCCTACATACAATTCAGTGTATATAAATATATAGAAGTGGACGTGACAAAATCTCCGCGGGGAATCAAATATCTAACCCACAAAACAGTAGTAGTAGCCCATAAGCATGTGTGTGCTCTATGACTTTTCTTATAATATTTACAACTGCTAAAACTCTACCGTATGAAGAGGAATGTATTCCTATACAAAAATTGCACATCAGAAAATATACATTTAGACTAAAAGACTCCTAATGCTTATGACTACTGTTCTACAGGTAAAGCAAAAATATTGCTCACGAAAATATATCTACTGTTTTTGTCTGCATACTATTGGGAAAACTAAAGAAACAGTGTGGATATGAGTATTAAAGCACAGATCAAAACTCTCCTTGTATTTCTTTTGGTATGATATACGTGTCTGGACTGATTATAATAAAAAGCTTTCATTTATTTATAATTCGTATGGTGCTTTGTTTGATCCTCAGTAATTAGATTTTAGTTCATAAAGCGTACGAATTTTTTAAATATTCATGTATATCCCTTACAACAAATGTCTGCTTTATAATCTTCTATTTGTCCAACTTTACTGTTTCCTAGAGTCTCCTATTTGAGTCTTGAAGCCCGATTTTGTATCATTTAAATGGTTACTGTAAAAATACATTATCATGTTATAACAAATTTCTTGTAATATACCTTCAGGCATTCTAAGATAATTGTGTGTAATTTATGCAATTTAATTTATAAATTACAATTGGGAAAAGTAACACTATGGTTCTTTTAAACCCTCTAAGTCAATTCAAACATACATTTAAGTTTTATTAAAAATTGCCGACAAGAAGTTCTCCTCTACGTAATTCAAGAAATGCGATTGAATTATTAAAAAATTATCCCGTTTTCTCCAATAAACCGTTTGACTCATATGTTTAAAACTGAAAGGCAAAACTGTATATTCTGATTCTAAATTTAAAATATAACAAAAATGTTGAATTTCGTTCGAAACTCCATTGATTTAAAGAAAGGCTCTAAAGTTAAAACAAGCATTATAACTATATTTTGTTTAACTTTATTGAGTTTTGCAAAGCCGAAACGAAAAACTTAATAAATTAATTTTTTTCTCCCGATAATATGTCATTTTTCGGTGGAGTAGATTGAAACATATAGTAAAAAATTACTTAATATATAGTAAAAGAAAGCGAAAAATCTGATTTCTTAAAAACGGTGATATTTAGAAAAATATTTTTCATGATATTTTTTATTGCGTTTATAGAGTAGAATCAGCTTACAGTTTTAACAGTTTTTGAGTCATATTACTACAATTAAATGCTTGACTATTACGTGATTGTAAGGAATAAGTTTTAAAATTTTGTCAACAAAAATTAGCCTATACAAAAATAAAATAATACATACTTGGTTTGTATTTTTCTTCTTTGAAATTTTGGTTTGTTCGACTGATTTTGGGCGTAATAGTATCAATTTCTTTCAGATCCACATCATCAGTAAAAACTGTTCGATAGAAAACGACATAAATCACATCAATTAATTGATATAGGGAATAATTGTGGTTTGATTTCTTTTTTATGGTGAAAACAAATACGTCCACTCAGGAATTGTGTATAAAAATTTATTTTGTAACGAAAACTAACTGTGATATACTTACCACATCTCGTTTAATATACAAAATACTCTCAAATGCTTATACAATTGTTTAGTTTTTCTATTCAACCGTACTCAATTTTTAAATTTTTCGAAATTATCTGAATAAAAGTGAAGCTTTGTTGTTATAATCTGCACTATCAACGCATATCTTAAAACCATGTGGATAGAGAATAATATCAAATAAATAAATTAGAAGGGTCATATTGACGGTTGATTTTAATGTTATCAATTTTAAATTTATTTTAACAACATTTACTTCAAAAACAAAAATAGTCCTAATTTATCTTTTTAAATTTATCTAAATATTGTATTTAGTTCTAATTGTTAAGTTTTATTATTTTTATTCATCCATTTGTTATTACTAGGAATATAGGAACTCATTAAAACAAATTAATAAACAACTATTTTCGTAATAGTTGTAGAAAAGAGGGGTAGAAAAGGTCTGAATAAAGTTAAAATTTCATATCAGTGCCACTGAGGTTTTTTTAACGATATTACTTACGAAAATAGAATCATTTTTGAAATCTCAAATGGCGATTTGGCATTTGCATTGAAACTGTATGAGGATAAAGTGGGGGCCATAAAGCATAAGAACAAAACAATATTTATTTCCAATGGAATTAAAAAGAATTAATGCTCGAGCAAATTCAGTGACAAAAGCTGCTTTATATATAAACATTAAATAAATGAAATAAATTATATTATCTATTATTTCGAATATCAAATAAACAAGTGAAATAAACAACTAACAGAGTTTATTGTTTTGATATTCGACATATGGTTCCGTATAAATATTATAACTATTTATAATGATTTACATTCATTGAATAGCCTAAATACACACAGTTAAAATATATAAATATATAATAATAAGATGTGTTGCAAATATACGTTATTATTAGAAATTGTAGAGCTGCAATTATGGTTAATCAACAAAAAACGGTTGAAACAATAGTTGTTTTTTAAAAACAAAATTTTTACCTTTGGTATTTTCTCCCCTTTTTCTGGTTTTACGTCACCAAAATTATTATCTTAATGACAAATTTTCATGCGGAAATGGAGTGTTCATCAGCTGATTGATTCTATGAACATCCATACCAACATTTTGTTTGTGACTTCTATATTTAAGAAACTACAGTAAAATCTCTTGGAATAGTGCACACATAAATGTCGAGTATAAAAATGAATTTTACATTACGGAGTTATTAATGTAATTTAACTTGATTAAAATTTAATTTAATTTAACTTGTTAATTGCATCAAACGGCTATTATAATTCGAGTTTGTTTTTTCACGTGGAAAATCAAGTATGAATCTCGTGAAGCAGCTAGTTTTTAAGTCATTTTCATAATTGAAAGAGAATTTTTTATATTCTCATACTTCTTACTCTAAATCAAACATCGTAAATATTGTTGGCATGATTTCAAATGTTACTCATTTCCTATTGATTGTAATTTCCTATTGTATTAAGAGAATTCTAAAAGTTGCTTATCTCTTGATTAAGAGAGCAAAACTGCTGTGTAAAAACCCTATATTGATCTACTTTCTTTTTATTGACCTACTAGTCTTTCAAAATACTTTTCATTCTGTCATCTTCAAGTCATTAATAGTCTTTTCTTGTGATAATTTACTATTTTGATATACAAAATCCGATGTAGTCTTATTTAAGAATAATAAACTTCCTCAACGTATTTGAATTGGTTAATGAATTTTATTCCAACTTACATAATAAAAATTAAATATGATTCGTGGTCTAAATTTTATTAAAATAAAAAATTTGTTTATTAACTTTTATATAACCATGATCAACAAATTTTTTTTAAAATTAATTATGTATAAAAATAATTCAATGCTTATGCATTCTTATTCCAGAACAAGTGTTCCATTAAATTAAATTAAAATTGAAATCTTAAGAAATGTCGATCAACTAATATTTTGAAAAAATTATTTTTAACTTTTTTGTCTGGAAATTTTCATTATAGGAGGCCAAAAAGACAGTTGAGTTCTGCTTATAAAATCGATCGTTACGACTAGCAGTGGTATTAAATTAAAGAAAACTAATTAATTCGAGTGAATTTGTTTTTAAAAGGCTATTTATTTGAATTTTTTTAAACAATTTTGAAATTTTTTTATAAAGATAATATTTAATTTTGATATACAAAATTTAAGGAAAAATTTTAAGTTGAAATTTCCAAGTTTATAATTTTTCACGGTGCAATAAAAACTTTTGAACTTTTACTGACTACAATTTTTTGTGTGGTAGTATTGAAACACAATTTCTGTATGTTACAGAATTTCTGAGTTCAGCCAATTGAACCAATAATATTGAATAAAGTAGTTTAAGAATAGAAGGGACTTCAAAATTTTTACGTAATATATATTTGCTTAATACAGTTTAATTTTTAGGGCATTTATAATGTAACGTATAACATCTCACAATCCCCGTTCCTTTCAAAACTCCGTGATCCTGTAACAATGATTCGCTACAGTTTAAAGAGCCCTAAAGGACTATAAAGCAATAATATTTTCTTACCGTAAAATTTTACTATTTTAAGAAATTAAGAATATGATTTAAAATCAATTGTAATTTTGTCAAAAATTATATTGTGGCCAAAATTCTAATTCAATTAAGGGATAATTATACGCAGTTCGAAGGCCGAAAAAAGACGTATTTTCATACATGTGAAAAGGTATTTAATTTTACAGAAACCAAAAAGTATTGATACATTTAGTGGCAACATCTAAGTTTATAATGACTACGATTTGTAAAATTATTGGTCTTCCAAAAAAAGTATTGGGTAGTGACAACGATTTCTACGGTATAGTTAATCTGAAATCCAAAAACCAATCAGATTCTTTTATCGGATATATATAACTAGTCATTGATCGAAGGAATAATCGAAATTTCGATTTCGTAAAAAAATTTAAATTTTAACCAAAATTACCCCGTAAAAAAATATAAATAATTATCTAAAACGTTATTTCTTGGATTAATATCTGAAACATACGCCTGAAAAGGTCCTGTTAGAATTTCAAACCGATCGGTTGACCCGTCCTTTAGAAATCTTGGTCACCGAAACTTTAACCGCCTATTTTCAGTGCAAAATGTCTATACAAATACGCATATATCTCAGAAAATACATATCGGAATGATTTTCAGGTAATCAGTTCAATATAAATTCGAAAATGCTAATTCCAATTGCGTATAACTCCTTAAGCTTTGTGTTCATTGTATACTCTGATTTTTAATCATTATCAGAGGAAGGAGGGTTCAAATTCAAATTTTGCTAGGATCTTTATTGAAAAAACTCATGGTTTTGAAATACCATTTTTTTTGTTCTATAATAAATTTCAAATAGCTAATTTAAGATCTTTGTTGTATTTTATTATTTTGTAACATTATTGTATCTCATTACTATGTAATTTTTTTACAAAATCCGTCAAATTGTAGTAGGAGATACAATCTAACAAGTTCTATAAGGCATATTTTAAGAGTTTAAAAACCATTAAATGTGTATTAAATGATAAAATAAAGAAAAACTTTTACTCATTTGAACAATCATCACACGCCTTCTTACACACTAAACAGCCATTCATATGAATGAAAACGACCCTTTTATTGCTTGTAATCTATTTTGTACAAACTTTTTATTTTTGTATTAGTTTCGAAACACCGAGTTATTTAAACATCTAGATAAATGTATTCAATTTTCTTACTGAACGATGAAGTTTTTTTAAAAAGTGAATAAAAAAAGTTTTAAGTTCCTCCTCGCTCTGTGATGTTATGTTATGTTATTTTTTTATTTTTTTTTTTATTTGTTAAAACGACAGTATGTCATTATTTTATATTTGACCTTAGGTACTTAGTCTATCTTATAAAATAACCTTAAAAGTAACAGAAGAACATACTTAAATAACTGTTTAATATGTAAATTTTGTTTTTGAACAAGAGGGTTAGTTCTTAATATCAAGAAGAAATAAAAATTTGTTTGATTTGAGTGTGTCATCGTTTTGTTGTAAACTTTTTCAATTTTGTTGTAAAACTTTTCTTATTTACAACTTTTTAAATTCATTTTGTAACAAAAAAAGATAATATGGAAATTTATATTTTCAAGTATTTCATATAAAGAGGTCAATTTTATGTACCTGTAGATGAAATTTAGAACGTTCTATTACTTCCGTGTAAGCAATGTAAAGCTAGATCAGATCTAATATTACCTTGTTATTATAGGCAAATAAAATCTAAATGTTTTATGTATTAATGCTACTTTCTGTGTAGTATATAGTAAATGTATATATCAAAGAAAACCGTGACTAACTGACATTTTGACGCAGCCCATCGATGCAATACAATCATTCACGCCGTTTAAACATTTACCTCTAAGTGTGCAAAAAATCTTTAAATTAAATAGCATATAACAACGACAGCCTATCAAATGTGAAACACGAATCTGCAAAAGACGATCTAGAAACTGTGGGCAGAAAAATTCGTAATTACTGGGAAATAGAAAGATTAATTTTTTGTGTGAAGATTAATTTTTTGCTAACTACTATTGCATGAAGAAAATTGAAACTCAATTATCATTTACACTCAGATAATTACAGATTATTTTTGTATTTATAGAATTTATTGAAATTTAACTTTTAACTTAAACTACTATGGTTTTATTAAAAAATTTGGAGTCACAATAAGTGTAATGGAATAGTTACTTAAGAACGAATGTATAAAAATCAGTTTGCAAAATCTAAATTGCAGACTTATGTCTGACAAAAACATAGTTAAAGGTTAAGTTATATTACCAGCGAAGAGAACTTTTTCGGCTAAAGGCCTATCTTACTTTCTTTGCGAGTGAAGCCAGAACACAGACCGAAAGCAAAATTTAGGCCGGAGGTCGACAAATTTCTTTATGGATTCAAAGATTCTGCCTTCCCTATTTGTATCTTGTGCAAGCGTTCGAAGAAAAACCAATAAAAGTGTTAATGTAATTAAACTAAATATTATTAAATCTGATATGTTATGTACTCCTATGAAAGCGAAGCTGAAATTATCAGCTTGTAAAGTATAATTGTAATTTGTTGTAATTTTCGAGAAAGCAGATACTTCGTTTAAAAGTTGAGGTAAACAACATTGTATTATTTGAGCATTGTTAAAATTTTTTGGAACATCCAGTACAAAAAAGCCTATATACAATACTAAATAAAATTTTCAATTTAAACGTAGTTGTAGAAACTAGCATGATCACATGATATATCTTAAAAGATGTTGACATGTTTTAACTTTATGTAACATTAATTGCTATTTGTTTTTTAACTGCATACACAGTCGTTAACATTTACTACAATCGTAACCATTTTTAAGTGCACTGGATAGTGACTTTTCCACATACCATAAATTATGCATTATCAATGTTCTTTCGAATATGGTTCATCACAAAGAAGTGACTTATTTGAAATGAGTATATCTAAAACTGAATAGAAGAAACAAAATACGTATTTTTGTCATAAATTTTAAATACATTCCGTACGAATTATGCATTCGTTTATAAATACTTATTGAAAAATATTTTTGTATTTTGAAAATACTACTTTTGTATATCCGAGAATTGATATAAAACAAATGCAAATGTATAATACTATCCAAATTCTAAGCTTTAAGATTTTTCTTTAAACAAAAATATATAATATGTTTTACTAGCTCCCGTCTTGCATTACTATTACTCATAATCTGCAGTCAAAATTATAATAAATCATAGGTAAAATTTGGAGTGCTTTATAACTTATCGTCTTTGAACGTATCTTGCTCGAAAATTCCAAATTGGACCATCATCTTCACTCTATTTATTGTTAAATTTAAAAAATCCTTTGATAGTCCTCATCTTAGCTATTTCATTGTGCTTGTTTTAAGCTTTCATATTCAGGGGTCTCAATCGTATCCTGATCAAAATTTCAAAATTTGGAATCCCTCTTAAACTTTTTAGGGGTTGAATTTCAAAAAATCCTATCTTTCACCTCGTCTATGATATAACTCTCTAGTCTTAAATTAAAGTTTTTTCTCAGCAGTTTAGACGGATCATAGATCGATATATCAAAATATAATCCGCCCTTTTAATCTTTTTAGGAAGGCGAATTTCCAATAATTTCACAGTGATAACCAACGGCATATGGGACACCCTCATGCAAAATTTCAATTTTTTGACCGGCTTTGTATTACTATGTCAGTCAGTTAACTATCATTTTATATTTAGATAATTTAAAAAACCAAACCATTAAGCTCCTGATAGCAAAAGACATGAGACAGCTCTAGTGGATATATAAAGTTTTCATTCCCAACCAGACTTCTCCATGGGCATTGTTATTCGACCTCGCCACAGAACTTTGATCATGAAATTGTACAGTACCCACATCAACCTCTTTGGTTTTTTCTAATTGTACAGTGTTTTATAAGAGACAATTGCTCTTAGAACAAGAAATATGATTTTCGCTTCTAATTCAATTGACTGAAATGCCTGTATTGACAATTCGGCTTCATTCATTGTGAAAATATTTATTTTATATTTTGATTTTCAAATACTTTTTCAAAACTATCTTGTATTTCATATTCAAAATACAAAATTCAATTGAATTTTGTATCTTCTTTTTAAAAATTGTAAAATTGATTAGTGCAGTCGCGGAAAATGAATTATATAAAATTTGAATATCACTGGTTGTTTCTCAATGTCATACATTACTTTTGAAATCTACACTATTCTTATTCATTGGTTATCTTCTACTTTAGTAAAAAATTTCTAAACGTTTTGATATATCGATTTCCATATGAAATAAACAAGAATGCAATTATATAAGAAACTACTGGCTATATTTCACACAACAAAATTTTAATATTTGTGCCATTATGAAAGATTTTGTGTTGTGCAAAATACATAAGGATTTTATAAAATAATTGAATTTTTATTCATTGTAAGAAATAAAAACCATACCAAAATCAAGGATGATTTTGGAGAGTAAAAATTATGTATTAAATAAAAAATTTTTGTTCCTTATCCTAATATTTTATCCCAGGCAATATTCAATTCGCTTTAATAAGAACAGAAAAAAATCTGCAAAACATTAATTCCAATTTCATTCCATTATAGTTTAAATTGCAGTAAGATATCGTTTTAGAATTTCCCTCAGAATATATATCAATCTATATGTAAAAATAAATGTCATTCAATGTCCACTGGTATATTCAATCGATATCCACTTTGATGTCCAACATATGAAAATAACAATGAAAGTTTATTATAAAGAACATATGAAAGCCAATACGGATTCCATTTTTTTAAACTATACAAACCATGCATGTCATATTGAGAATGGGTTAAGGAACATAAAGAATTTATCAAGTGACAGAAGTTTAATTTTTTTTCAGCTTTATAAGTTATCATAATAAACAAATGTGATCTACAAAGAGATCCAACTTTTTCTGGTATTATTCAAAACAAATTTCCCTAGTTGCTGTAACGATAACTACTTAATGATTAATTCATCGGAAATTATATCGCGTGTTTGATCGAACGAAATAAAAATAAAACTTGGCATTTTTTTATAATAGGTACTAGCTTTTGTCCCACCAACTCTTCGCTCGGGTATAATCACTAATGTATATTCAAAATCACGAAGTATTTAAATTCTCCAGTATTTTAAATATAAATCGCTCTTGCTTTAATTTTTAATTTTTTTAGTGTCGACATTCACGAAATTTCAATCAGATGTGTCATTTTAAATTCAATCATACATTTCGTTTGATTTGAATTTCGTACTCGCGCCAATTTTAACAAATTTAAAAAACAGAACATTTACTAATAAAAAAATATAACTAACAACATAGCATAACTCGAAAGCAAAAAATTTTATTGGAGAACTCTTTGTCTTCTTCGAAAACTATCGGAAAGTAAACACCAAATTTTGAATATCTTATAAGTTCAAAAATTTGGATATTGAATGCATATCATCTACTCTAGAACAATCACGGTACGGACTAATGTTTTTTTATCAATTGATGGATATTGTGGTCATCCCTGTTTCATACATTCAATGATATCCAACAGAGGTGTCAAAATTATATCTTTTGATATTTTGATTATTTCAATAGATACATTATAAATATCTTCAGTGAGTTAGGGCAGATAATCAAAATAAAACTGCGATAACGTTTAATGGAAATCTGATATAATATTTCGTTTATCTATTATTTTTGAGTATTGAGATCACTCACTGGGAATGTGATAATAATTCCTTTTTATCATATAAGGTTGTCCGACTTCAATTCCATTCAAGCATATCCAAATTATTTGTAAAATACCTCATACATGATTTTCAATAAATAAATAATAAATATTTTTATATAACCTAGCGTCATGTCGTTGATTTTTCGACGGGTTTGATTCAATATATTATATACTAAACGGGGGGATATGGAAAAACAAAGTGAATAATATGGAAAATATATCAATGTATGCAAGTGAAAATAAGAAAATTGTTATGTGATCAAAATAAAATGGGGGTATGCATGTATGTATATGAATATCGTTCGTACTGATGTCGTCGTGGATATGACGCGCGCTATTGGTGTAAGTATTAGTACATTCAAATATGTGTACTGTGATGTGGAGTATTATGATATGAAAAACCATTCAATTGGAAACTATACAACTTCATCATAGAATTTTCATTTTATCAACCAACCAATACAACACATATATATTTATATATACATAGATAGATGATAGACATACTACTACAGTGCTTTTACTTCTATTTCATTTGCGACATGTTTTGAATATGCGAAAAATTACATAGTTTAGAATATAAAAATTTTCTATATTTCATTTATTTATATGTGTGTGTTTTTTTTTTTTTTGAATAGTACAGGACGTTACAAAAGGATTTTTAAATAACAGGACTAAAGGTGGTTATGTTTCGCATACAAATATAATAAATAAAAAATATAAATATTCAAATGTTATGAAATTTTATATGCATAATCTTGATATAAAAATCGAGGGCTTGCCCAAGAGTTTTTCCCGAAAAAAGGATGCTTAAGTAAAAATTTACATTTGGATTATTTTTTAAAATTATTTATGCGCTTTATTGGAAAGAACGCAAAATATATTACATTACAGATTATCTTTTATTATAGAGTCACGAAAGCAGCTAGCCATCGGATTTATACATGTCACATTTCCCTTCTTTAATTAATTATTTATTAAGTTAATTGTGGGCGAAAAGAATTGTAATTTTTTAAATTTCTATTCGTTTTGTGTGTCCAAATTTTAAATAAAGATGTCTCTACTACTAATATTTCAAGCATTTTATGATATATACATACTAGAGATAATTCTTATATGAATTAAATAGTAACTGCTATTTCTCAAACTTTCAATTTTAAAATTAATTATATTTTAGTGAAGATGATAACAACGAACAATGTAAATTGTTTATATATCGGAAATATACCGAGTATAAATACTCAAGGTGTCAAATTATTTTTAGCATCTATAAAATACACTGAATATATAGTATATAAAGATATGAAAATATTGAGATATGTTTTTTGAATTTACAGATAGTCCATTAGTTGTTGGGAACTAATTACTCAATGTTGCACATCTCGGCATAAAACAATACTCAGATTTTGTTAATATTTACCTGCAAGTATAAATTTAAAATATACTCAGAAATTTCATGTATGTCGGGTATAAACAAAAATTACATTTCGAGTGACTAAATATAAAATAATAAAATTTTATACTAAAGTATATATTAATTTTCAGTTGTTAATAGATTTGTTCGTTTGTTTTACAATAAATTAATATCCATTATTTGTCTAATTCTCGAATACTTCATAGGCTGAACATCGATGTATTTATCGTAATGGCATTTCTTTGACAAATAAGTAAATACTGAATATTAAGGGCGATTTGATTAACAGGTTTCCTTTAAGATTGAATTTTTTCAGTATTGAATCATATTATGAGAAGTACGGAAAGTATATTCTAGGAATCAACCCTGCATGTCATAAGATTTTATACATTTTGAAGAGTTTAGTCCGGTCATTAGAATAAAAGGTAACAAAAATGTTTCGTATAAAAATTGTAGAGCATTCAATATTTCATAAAAATTGTTCTTTGTCTTTTATCGGTATTAATAAATATAACACGGCCAGAGTCTAGAAGCTTTCACACACACACATTATAAAACCGAAGCAGTGCTGATCACCAGCAGGAAGAAAATTGAAACCATCAAGTTGAACGTTGGAGAGCACGAAATAGAATCACAACCATTTATACATTATTTGGGAGTGATGCTTGATGCCAGACTCAACTTCAAACAGCAGGTGGAACACGTCGGTGCCAGGGCGTCAGTAGTGAGGGCTAGTCTCGCAAGATTGATGTCTAATGTTCGAGGCCCAAAGCAGAGTAGACGACTACTCCTATCATCTTTAGTCACACCTATGTTCACATATGACACATCTATTTGAGCCGATGCACTAGACATACAGGAATCATGGAAAAAAGCTGGTCCAAACTAATGATAATGCGTCCTACGAGTAGCTAGCGCCTTCCGCAAAATATCAGAGGAAGCAGCGTCCGTCATTTCTGGAATCCTACATCTCAGAGGTTTAGCAGAGAAATGACGGGCCCTTTACCAACTTAGAAGGCCAACTGCACTGAGTCCTGAAGCACATAGAATGGAAGAACGACAGAACTACCTGGAACGCTACCAACATGTTTGCAAGAGAAGTCCTCACAGACTCGCGTTCCATCGAAAGAGGAAGATCAAATCATAGAAGATAGAAGAAAGAAAGATATCACCTTAGCCACCAGAAGGAAGAGAAATAGCTAGATCCTCCCTTCACGAAGTAATGCCTGACGGCGGTATCCGTGAGGGATAAGAGGATAAACGAAAACGGCTTTAGGGTTTAGGGAGTATGGGTGCTAGCGTTGAGTTTGAGGTGACGCTGCGTCGAGTCTTCACATATCCAGGCGATATGCCTGGAATCCGTACACACACATTTCAAATACACATATATGTACATTTTAATTTTGGCTAGATGTGTGTATAAAATTCTAGACTTCGTTATTTTATCAATAGCTAAAACTGACATAGGACCTTTATTTTATAAAATTATATGCTCTACAATTTTAATTGGAAACGTGTTTCCTACTCTTTTAGCATAACTCAAAACTCACTCCTTTTAAATGTCACGAGTTCTTTGTCTGTATAATTTTTACATCTTGTAATCTGATTTAAGTATATATATATATATATATATATATATATATATATATATATATATATATATATATATATATATATATATATATATATATATATATATATATGTATATATATATATATATATATATATATATATATATATATATATATATATATATATATATATATATATATGTATATAGTGTATTTGGGACATAATAAAATAAGTTTTCATCAAATTTCGTAGAAAAAAAATTTTTTTTTGAAAAAGATAAAAATAAAAAACCAAAAACTTGGTTATTAGAATTTTTTACCTAAATTTTGAGGTTATGTGGAAAAAACTGTAAATACAAAAGTTGTAGATCTTTTTATTACCTACAACTTTGGCATTTAACTTTTTTCCATAAGACTTGTAGTTTTGCCGGAAATCAAGAGAAACCATTTTTTTCCCTTAAAAACCCCCTCCCTCCCACTTCCCGAACTCGGATCGACCGTAATTTAATTTTCCTTTCATTTTTATCATATTCCCCTCCTTTTCTTATGGGTGTCATTCTACTGTAATTTTTTTTGGTTTAAAAAATTATCGACACTAGTCTATATTTAAATCAAAACAATGTAAATAAAATTTTTTTAAACAAATATTGAACGAATAAAAAAAACAAAACTAAGTAAAATATATTAAAATTTCTATAGATAATTATTTTAGCGCCCATTACCATTGGAAGTCAGCGATAATGACTTAATTTCTATTTTTTGAAGTCAGTTTCATTTTTATTTTTAGTTTTTAGTATTGTATACAACCACTAATAATTTGTCTTTGGGTAGTTTACAATCGCTCTTTTCAATCAAAGATAAATCGTCGAAACCGAACAGCTCAATGAAAAGTTTTAAGTTGGCTTAGATTTGATCTACAATGAACAGAAATAACAGTGAACGTATAAAAAAAATAATTCTCGATTTCACTGAGATTCCATCGTCAGAAACCAACAAACGGGCATCTCTCATAATTTTTAGAAACTTCTACACTTTGGAAACCAATATAATTAATTGATGACACACTCACTTTATAGTATTTTTTAATATTTGGAGATTTTTTTCGAATGAAATAATATTAATATCACTTGAAAATTCTCTTGAAAAATCCATTGATTGATATTTTCTTTTGATAGTATAACATAAAAACCAAGCAATGCGAAAACTTCGATTCCACAGACTTCACTTTACATTGACTAGTGAAAAATTTTAAATTTAACGTTCTATGAAATATATTGACTTTTGTAGCGTTGGGTGATAGTTTTTTGCACACTGTATGCATAAAATATATTTAGGTTTTATTCGATTTACTATATGTAATCAGTGTAGGCAAAAGAGAATGTAAAAAGAATGTGCGTTTCGTTGAGTGAAAATTTCATTTTAGATAGTAAAATCCTCACTTACATACACTACAACAGCATAACGAACTGACTGATAACATAAAAGGGTAAATATATACACTCTTATAAACATAACACTGACCAGCGGTCATCATATATACATTTCACTCTTTTCAACTTATCGAACTGTCAGTCTATCTATTTTCATAAAATAATATAGAAAAGAGCTGATCATAGTAAACTCTTCCGTATTAAACAAACTTTATTGTCAGACTCACTGTTAGAAGGCAATCAATTTAAAGATAACAATCTAGTTTTGCTTTCCAGATTTCTGTTTTGGGATAAAAATTTGAGCGCCTCTGTTAACTTTGTATCACCTAAAAAGCACCTACGTTGCCCTGTTGTCTTGATATGTATTTAAAAAGAATATAATGTATATATTGATTTCTGTATTGCTACTAAATATTATCTGCTTTTTAGTGCGTTTTTATATGTATTCTGATTTTTAAAAATATTTTCTGTTTGTTGCCCAGCTTTAATGGTATTACATGATTAAATAGTTGGTATTACATGATTAAATAGTGGTTTCTTATTTTTTTGTAGAGAAACATATAGATTATGTTTGCTAATTTCTTTATTACGTCGTCTCTTCCAAACGTCTAAATGGATTACGGGTAATATTGATATTAAAAACCAACCCAAGTAACCTTAAATATGTAAAAAAAAATGTAAGATATTTGGGGCGGAATATTTTACGTTAGTAAAATAAATAACGGAAATATTTAGGTTAAAAAATTATTAAAGGAAATTAATAGGGGATTACAAAAATGTATACAAGTTGTGTGTTTAAATTACATTAGAAATTATAAATTGGTTTAAAAGTAAGTAAACCTATTTTGTTCATAAAAAAAAAAAAATTAAAAAAAAAAAAAAATATCCAAATGAAAATTTTTTACCTAAATTTTGAGGTTATGTGGAAAAAACTGTAAATACAAAAGTTGTAGATCTTTTTATTACCTACAACTTTGGCATTTAACTTTTTTCCATAAGACTTGTAGTTTTGCCGGAAATCAAGAGAAACCATTTTTTTCCCTTAAAAACCCCCTTCCTCCCACTTCCCGAACTCGGATCGACCGTAATTTAATTTTCCTTTCATTTTTATCATATTCCCCTCCTTTTCTTATGGGTGTCATTCTACTGTAATTTTTTTTGGTTTAAAAAATTATCGACACTAGTCTATATTTAAATCAAAACAATGTAAATAAAATTTTTTTAAACAAATATTGAACGAATAAAAAAAACAAAACTAAGTAAAATATATTAAAATTTCTATAGATAATTATTTTAGCGCCCATTACCATTGGAAGTCAGCGATAATGACTTAATTTCTATTTTTTGAAGTCAGTTTCATTTTTATTTTTAGTTTTTAGTATTGTATACAACCACTAATAATTTGTCTTTGGGTAGTTTACAATCGCTCTTTTCAATCAAAGATAAATCGTCGAAACCGAACAGCTCAATGAAAAGTTTTAAGTTGGCTTAGATTTGATCTACAATGAACAGAAATAACAGTGAACGTATAAAAAAAATAATTCTCGATTTCACTGAGATTCCATCGTCAGAAACCAACAAACGGGCATCTCTCATAATTTTTAGAAACTTCTACACTTTGGAAACCAATATAATTAATTGATGACACACTCACTTTATAGTATTTTTTAATATTTGGAGATTTTTTTCGAATGAAATAATATTAATATCACTTGAAAATTCTCTAAATGGAATTACAATTTTTTTTTAATCATTATTAACAAATATTAAAAACACCAATTCGTATAAGTTGATCAAATAAAAGTACAAGAAAGTCCGTATACAAGGACGAATTTTTATTTATTTACTAGACCTTTGACAGGGCAAATAAGAGAAAGTTTTATTAGTACAGTTTATTTCGAATAATAAAAATCGATCTTGATAAAATTGTAGTGGATAAAACTGCCGGTACATTGAAATATTTAAACGTATAATATATATAATATTTAAACGTATACCCCTAATTTGAAGGGTGAATTAGCTTTTCTACTGTAAAATCACATTTGATTTTATTTATTATAGTTTAGAAATTGCGAGAAATTTATTAAAAATTAAATTCTAAAAGAGCATTTAAAAAAAAAATTTCATTAGGATTAGGACAATTTTCTCTTTCAATCAAAAAGAAAATTTTCATATATAATTTTAATACTAATTTTATAGGTTTTAATAAAAATCAAAAAAATATTTGATAAAAAATAAATGGCATATCCTAAAAATGTACTTTATAGTTTGAAAATGTTTGATTTTGTGGAGTTTGAAATTCGAAAACATTACTACTTTGCGTAACAGGAGCCTCAGACAGTCCGGTTGCTAGTTGACTCAGAAATGCGACATAACAAGCTTTTTCAGATCAACGCCATGTATAAAAACAGAATTGTTTTCTATATGTTTTCACTAGTGAAGGAAATCATGTTTATTGTGATTATGAGAAGTGGAGTTTTCGCTCGGGAGAGACGAACTCAAAACACATGGTGAAAAAACAAACTCAAGACATATGCGACAGTACATTGTAAAAATAAATTTTTTGGTTGTTTCCATTCAAAAAATCAGGGTGATAATTGAGTTTATTTCGTTTAAATTTATTATCATACGTTTCTTTCAAAAAAAGGGTATTCGCATATCTGATATATATTTTTTAAATTAGTTATTTGAAACATCTAGAATTGAAATATAAATCATTAACTAGTCGTCATTCTGTAAATTTTCAAAAATGTAATTTCCTTTCCATAAATTTGGTTTATAATTTTTTAGATAAATGTATGTAAAAATAATAAAAAAACATTTTCATCTTCGAGAATTGCCGGACAGTTAGCTTCAAATTTTGAATATTATGAAAAGTTAAAGAAATTTATACATATTAAAACGTGTATCTCTTCTGCAAGAACCATTCAACAGAAAATATCAAATTTTGGATGCGCATTGCTTACCTTGGGATTGTTAAAACGTGTGGATTTGAATATTTCATCGATATTAATATATTTTTTTTTTTTATAAATTGTTCTAAGAATTTGTTCTAACGCATGTTTCGGATATCAAATATTTATTGGCAATATTTTCAAGATACCTAAAAACGTATAATAATTTCGATTAGACATTCATTTAGTAAGTTCATTATATTCGATTTTCCATTCAATATTTATACTTTTAATATTTGGGAAAATCGAAATCTATAAGTGGATATTTTTATTTTTTCCACATTTTTTCTTTCACCTAATTTGAGAAAAACCTAATCATGGGGTACATCGTATTATTTCAGATGGTGTCAAATTAAAAAATAATGTCATTTACTTGTTTATTAGATTATATCTAATTTATTAATTTATTTGATTTTCCATTATTATTTTTTTTAATGACTAAATTTCGATTTTGTTTTATTTTAAATTCTCTTCATAAATTTTGTAAACATTATGCCAAGTTTTAAATTAATAGATAGGATGACACTAGTTCCTAAGGATATAAAATAATTAAAATTGCTGTTTAAATATCATTGTATAAACTCACAGACATGTCTTGTATATTTATTGTACAGAGAACATTTTGCTATTGAGCGTCCAGGGAATTTTAAATAAATTTTTAATATTTAAATTCAACTAAAGATCGATTTACAAAATATAATTTTAGGTTTTTACAAACAAAAATCCATTGATTGATATTTTCTTTTGATAGTATAACATAAAAACCAAGCAATGCGAAAACTTCGATTCCACAGACTTCACTTTACATTGACTAGTGAAAAATTTTAAATTTAACGTTCTATGAAATATATTGACTTTTGTAGCGTTGGGTGATAGTTTTATGCACACTGTATGCATAAAATATATTTAGGTTTTATTCGATTTACTATATGTAATCAGTGTAGGCAAAAGAGAATGTAAAAAGAATGTGCGTTTCGTTGAGTGAAAATTTCATTTTAGATAGTAAAATCCTCACTTACATACACTACAACAGCATAACGAACTGACTGATAACATAAAAGGGTAAATATATACACTCTTATAAACATAACACTGACCAGCGGTCATCATATATACATTTCACTCTTTTCAACTTATCGAACTGTCAGTCTATCTATTTTCATAAAATAATATAGAAAAGAGCTGATCATAGTAAACTCTTCCGTATTAAACAAACTTTATTGTCAGACTCACTGTTAGAAGGCAATCAATTTAAAGATAACAATCTAGTTTTGCTTTCCAGATTTCTGTTTTGGGATAAAAATTTGAGCGCCTCTGTTAACTTTGTATCACCTAAAAAGCACCTACGTTGCCCTGTTGTCTTGATATGTATTTAAAAAGAATATAATGTATATATTGATTTCTGTATTGCTACTAAATATTATCTGCTTTTTAGTGCGTTTTTATATGTATTCTGATTTTTAAAAATATTTTCTGTTTGTTGCCCAGCTTTAATGGTATTACATGATTAAATAGTTGGTATTACATGATTAAATAGTGGTTTCTTATTTTTTTGTAGAGAAACATATAGATTATGTTTGCTAATTTCTTTATTACGTCGTCTCTTCCAAACGTCTAAATGGATTACGGGTAATATTGATATTAAAAACCAACCCAAGTAACCTTAAATATGTAAAAAAAAATGTAAGATATTTGGGGCGGAATATTTTACGTTAGTAAAATAAATAACGGAAATATTTAGGTTAAAAAATTATTAAAGGAAATTAATAGGGGATTACAAAAATGTATACAAGTTGTGTGTTTAAATTACATTAGAAATTATAAATTGGTTTAAAAGTAAGTAAACCTATTTTGTTCATAAAAAAAAAAAAATTAAAAAAAAAAAAAAATATCCAAATGAAAATGTAAACGTAATACCTACACTAAATCGAAAGATACAAGATTGTTCAAATTTAAGTGAAAATTTAAAGTCGATCCTCAGCTGAGTAGTATTTTATGTCTGTTTATAATTTACAATTTGGACCCGTCTGCTACTCAACTTAATGTGCATATTCTTGTCTCGGTTATTGTAGTGCATTGTTTTTAAATTTCCTTTTTCGAGTTGGTTTTTTTTATTTTTAAATTTAATTATTTTATTGTGAATCGGTTAAAAAGCATACATTTTAAATACCACCTACCTGTTTGGTGAGAGTCATCAGCGAAATATCATGGATAACTTCGTATTGTCATCTAACTGTATATAAGTATGTTTATTCCAGTATGTAGCTTATATCATTATAATTTTTTTAAAAGTTAAAAAAAATTATAAGACAACTTGTTTTTGAAGCTCTGACAGGAACTAGTCAAAAAATTTTGAATAAAAGAAGCGTAGGACAAATTTTAAAATATGAATTAATTTTGAATATAAAACCTAAATTTTAAATTTGAATAGACATTTTTATTTCATTAAAAAAATAATGATTCTCAAATGTGGAAACTCCATTTTTTTTATTTGATGTTTAAAAAATTGAAATTTTTTTTAGCTTATTAGAGCCAAAAGTTTTTAATATTTGAAATAGATATGGCAAAAATTCAATTTCACTTCCAGAAAAAAAAAGTGCTATGAAAACTATTAAATTTAAATATAAACTATTAGGAGGACTTAATACGGTCAGTTCTTGGACCAATATGAATGATGGATAGAGGGCGTTCAGATTGCCTGTGAAAATGTTTGGTTACATTTCATCTGTTTGTAGTTATTCATTGGGATCTATCATCCACCTCCACACCCTAAATTCTCATGAGGTAACTATCCGTGGAAAATATATATAATATTTGTATATATCTTATTTTTTTTTTTGTTAGGATTATAGCTAGGTATGGAATACTTTATATAAGAGGGAGTATAGCCACCTGGCTTTTTGTGTTTTTATTTTATTATTAGTTATATTATTATTCATTTTTATATCAGTTTTTATTTATGTTGTTTATAAGTTATTTTATAGTTTTTGCTGTTTGTATATGTGTATGTTTTTTATATTTTTCTATTTAAATAAAAATGTGAAAATCCTTCTTTGGTTTAATATTAAAATTTCAATGTCACTTTCGAGGCAGAAAATAAGGATTATTAGTAATAATAATAATTATTATTATTATTATTAATAAGTCTCTTACTGTTTCTTTTTTAAAAAAAAAAGCTTTATTTTAATTATAAGGAACAAAAACATTTTATTCTAACTATTGCCCATCGCAAGCGACTACTTTCTCCTATCTTTCTGCAGTACATGAATTCTGCGTCGGAAAAACGATGTGCTTTTTGAGGCTATCCAAGAACCGTTCCATTTGTTAGCTTCTTCATACGAATGAAAGCGCTGGTCAGCTTGGCCATGTGTCATCGAAAATAATAGGTTAAAATCAGAGGCCTTTGTCTGGAGAATACGGCGGGTGGGGTAGAACTTTCCATTGAAGCGAATCCATAGAGGTTTTTATTGGTTTTGCAACATGGATATTTGGATTTGAAGAATATATTGATGCATGGCTCAGCTCACCCAGTAATTTTCTACGCTTTAAATTATCGTAGTGTATCCACGTTTCATCGCCAGTCACGATGCGGTGCAAAAAACCTTAAGATAATGCCGATCGACGTCTCTCGGCTTCAATTCATACGGTACCTAATGCCCTTGCTTGAGGATCATTCTTAAAACTTTTAAAGGTTTGTAAACAGTTGACTCATCTACTTGTCATGTTTTTACAAGTTTTGCTAGCATCTGATATCGGTCTTAATCGAGTAATTCTTACAAATTTTCGTCTTCGAATTTTATCAAAAATAATGATTTTTGAAGTGTCGAAAACAGTTTTGCATGTCGTATCCGACAAGGCATTGTCACCATAAGTCTCAACAAGAATTCTACGTGCTTCACCTGCAAAGTTCTTTTGTAGTACCTAAGTGTTATAAAATTACCAGCAAATACACTTCATTTGGCACAAAAGAAGATATTTTCAGAACTATGAAAAATTTAATTTTTTTATACTAAAGTGAACTAATATATACTGAAATTTAAGGTTAGATACACTACTCCCTAGCATGTGTGTTACCATTCACAATTTCACAAACGGGGTACTACAACTGCCATCATTGAAGAAATAGTAAGGGACTTTTATTTAAGGTCCTTATATAATAATAAGACAAACAAGCTAAAACAATAGGTATTATTCAATACTATGAGAAAAATGAGAAAATTTTTTAAATTCTGTAGTATTTATGTGGTGAAAAATTTATAAACCAAAAGCAAAATAAACTGTTAAAGAAGTTAAAATGTCATTACAAATCAATTTAAAAGAAAATTGTTTCATAATGACGTTCTTTTTTTCAATTCACAGAAATTAAATTGATTACTTTCAATTTGAGTTTTTTTGTTTCTTGATAGAAGGGGAAACGACATCATTATGAAATAACTACAAATTTATAGAGATATCTTGTTTTTTATTCAATTCGTTTTTTGAATGGAAATAAAGTATTTTATCTGGATACAGAATAAATTTATCTTAGATAATTATTCATTTTTGTTTTTTATTTCTTTACTAAAATTGAGTGAACACCACTTGATAAAGTTCTGCTTCTGTAAATGAGTATTGAATTATTTTTATTAAAATTTATTTTTAAAAGGGGATATTAAAATACAAACTGCTATTACAAATTTAAATTGATTGTAATATGAACTTTAATTCATTGACACCTTGAATAATTATTTTAATTCAATTTGTAATTCTACAGCGATAAAGAGATTCTTGTATTATATCATCATAATAATTACAGTCAAACCTATTTATGTTCCTTTTCATATTGTCTGAGGAGAAGCAAAAATGAATAGTGTTATCAAAAAAGAATTTATTTTCCGTTGTAACAGGCCGATTTAATCTCATTGAATCGGAAATCAATAAGAGTGAATCGGGATTTTTAATACTTTTTTAAAAATATTTATTTGAATGATTTAAAGTGAATATGAAATTTTTCAAAATATTGGTTTCAAAATATAGGTTTTCATCGAAATTTAATTTCCGATTCAATACAATACAATTAAATTTCAATAAGATATAATCAGGCTTTTTTTATTAAGACTCTGAATGAGTACAGGCTGAAAATTTGCAGTGATATTTCTTATTCCAAATATTTCATCAAAAATTGTATAATAACAATGATATATAACAGTTCTGATCTACATTTATAATCTTTATTTATTTTTGATTCATTCATGCCAATCAGGAGGCTTTATCAGGAGTAAATCTACTTAACAACAGTGAAGAAACGCAAGACTAAAAATATTTTAGTCATTACAGTTACCACATAGATTTTTATCATCATATGTAAGTGAACACCCCGGTGCGAATTCCACTTTGTGTTTTACACGTTATGCGTAAATGTTTATAATCCAAGCAAGGTTTTCCTCACAATTCTACCAACCAGCACCAAATTTTGGATTGGCACCTAAACGCCAATCTACTCATACTGTTACGTTATTTTGTGCTTCAATACTCTAATTCAAAGTCAATGTGCCAAGAGATGTTTTTACCATGGAAGCCATCACTACTCGGGGATGAAATATTTATTTATTGAAAATAATTTTGAGAATGGATAGATTGAGTAATTCTAACAAATTTTGTTCTGAAGTTTTTTTGGAAAGTCAATATTTTTCAGCTTATATTACATTTCCTGCGTGGAAACGTCAAATTTTCCACAAAAAAAACGACGTTTTCAGTCGGATTTAAAAAAAAAAAAAGTTTGAAAATAAATATTTTTTCAAAAGGTCATTCCTGGTAAAAATGTAGATTATTGTCAATACTTTTCTATAATTTTCAATAATAGGTAAATAAATAAAATTTCTAGGTTTAAAATATCTCTAGATCCAAAACTAATGGAGTAATAACTTGTTTAAGGTTGGTTGTTCTTTGTTAGATTCCAAAATCGAAAGTTTCGTCATGAAACATTAAAAATCATTGCATTTTTCGGAGACAACTCACAGAAATTTGAGTTCTTAAGAAAATCTTTTTTTTTATGGGAAGTTCGTACAATTAAAATTAAGTGAATTATGAGAAAAACAAATTTGATTTCTATTTTTTTAGCGACAAAAAAATGTGAAAGTTACCCCTCAACTACCACATAAATTGAAAATGATCGTTACACTATAAAATTTTATTTATGTACTTAAATAATATGCTCTGAACGTTTTATAGTGTTTAGTTTTGAAAAATTTGTTTTTTTTCTTTATCAGTACACAAAAAATTGATGTTATGGACCGCCGTTTATGTTTGCAATTAGTAACAATTTGAAGATCTTACAGTTCAAACCTCTTAATGAGAGATTTAAAAAAAAGTTTAAATCAGCTTATACAGGCCGTTTTTTCCGAGGATAGGTTATTATTCAATATTACATCAACACATACATACGTACATTATTGCCTAGTTTTATGGTTTAAAATTATTTTTTACAGATTTAATTATAAATAATAAATAAACTAAAATTTGTTATAATTGGATAGCACATTTATCCCATTATGATTATCGTCCATACTTATTATATTTACATATTTCAAATTTAAATTTATACAAAACAAGAAAAATTAGACTCATGATTTGTGTAGATCCAGTTAATATTCGTTACTAGCCAAGCGACGAGAGTATAATCAATTCAGTCGAAATTCGATTTAACAACCGCCTAGTCTAAGTAGTGACATTAGAAGTTTATATTGTAAAACTGAGAAAGAAGTTTCACTGAACAACAATCGTTGTTACTGTTTTATTAGAATAAGTTGAATTCAAGTATCATCCCCCTTATAAACATACATACATACGTTCGTTGTATATATAGGTATATATTTCTTCGAAATATGAAGATAGATCACCAAAACAGTTCGAATTACATTAAGAATATGTATGTATTTATGTATGTTTGTATATATCTACATAAATAACTTTATCATTGTATTCATAAGATCTCCTTCATATTGGAAGACTTGATCAAAATGACAAATACAATGAACATACACCATACAGTCCTCTATAATATATACATATAGCTTCTTTATTCCTGCCAATAATTTCCAATACACTGATCTTCGACTATATTGAGCTGATTCCAAGGATAATTCGGTCTATTAAAGTTCACAAAAAGTAATTCTGGAACTAATAAAAAATAATAATTTTAATTTAATTATAAATACTTCTACAAAAATTTCAATATTATCAATATCAATAGATAAAAACTCTAAAAAGTCCAAGTATTCTTACAGAGTTATATCTTATGAGTCCTCTTAAGGAAAATCAAGTGTTAACATTATTTTAAAACAATTAACCAAGAAGTTTAGTGATCTCTTCAGTGTTGTACGAATAGCAAATTGATTTATGAAAAGTGATTTTGGAAATAATGTGCTCTTCGTAAAAATACTCTTCCTCTTCAATCCTGGATGATTCCTTTATATAAGTCCATGCATATGCACAGTTGCTGCATCTTATTAATTACAATTGTTTTAAAATATTCAATAATGTCTTGAAGCTCATAGCCTTGCGATAAAAAATGTTATTGTAATAAATTTATCGTTATTAAAAATTTTGGGAAGACATAATGACTTACATGATCATGAAAATTTTTCTTTGGGGTTCTCATAATATCTTCACAAAATCTCGTAGAAAATAATCTAAATTTTTTTATAGATTATTATAATAAACATTTCAATCTTTAAATATTGAAACAACAAATAAAGCAAAAAAATGTAATTAAAATATGTAAATAATCTGAATCAAAAACATGAAACCTTCTTCTTCTTGCTTAGCTCTACAGCCCTTGGTGGGCCTTGGCTTTCTCTACAATAGAGTTCCACGTTCCTCTCTCCTTTGCTTTAATTTTCCAGTTCTGAAACATGAAACCTAAAGAATGAATTTATTTTCAATTTACTAATTAATATTTAGATTCCGCTCATGCTCTAAATTTAATTTAAAGTAAAAAATCTCTTTAATAAATATTATGAAACCCAAAAATGATTACTTATTATGATAATTTTTTAGGGTAAAAATTAATATTTATAAATATTTTTAACAATTTCAAGAAATAAGAGATTATAATATTTTAAATAGAAATATTACATCCTGGAAGATTCTAAAACTCAAACACTATTTTAATTAATAATTAGAATTATATAAGCGACATACAAATTAAAAAAATAATAATCAAAAGTCCTCGAAATTTCGATCGTCTGTATATATAGCGGGGCTAAGGATATTGTTAAAACAAGTTTGTAAGATTGTGGTATGTGTGCTAATAATAGTCGTTTATAGTTAGTGATTAAGTTAATCAATGGCGTGGTACTACAGTATATTAACTGATTCTAGAAAACTGTTAAGTTTTAAAAAATTATTAATGGAAATTTTTACAAATAATTTTGAAGAAATTTTGTATAAAGAAAATAATTAATTGCAAATGCAAAATTAAGGAAAAATTATCCGAATTGCATTAAAATACCTTATGTTGAGCTAATTAAAATTTCAGTTTATTTATTTAAAATAATTTATGCATATTGTTCAAGTAAAATAAAAATTTTTACTAATAAATTATGTTACAGGTTTCATCAGAGCTCAATCAATTGAGCCAATAATTTTGACAACAACATTCAGGTTAATGGACTATAGAGAATGCATATTAATTAACACAAAAGTATCGAAACAATAAATAAGTAAATAAAAACTGACTATTTTAGAACGATTGAGAATTATTGACTGTCATATAGAAGAGTGTGTATCAGCTTAGAAATGGAGATAACTGATCACGATGATGATGATACAACAAGATGTTGGTAATGAAGGTGACACATTACCTTCCTCTGCATCATCCATTCAACTCGACCCTGTTTATTCATCGCTGTGTCTCGACTTCTCGCTGGTGTTGTGTTCACATGGACGTGAATGAATTTTGAAATAAATAAATAAAATTTGTATAATGTTACATTTTTATTGGTAGCATTTACATATTGCTTTGCCTAATATTATGGTAGCAGAGACGAATACAACACCAAATACTTTTACTATACACTACCATTATTTTTCACTCATCTTACTACTACAAATTTTTGATATAAAAATATGGTGAGTAATAGTATTGTATGCAGAGAGATAGATACATATCCTTCGTATCCGATCTGTTTTTGCTGTAGATATGCTATTATATTATTATAAAGCCACCCATTTTTGTGTCCATTTGAAAATCCTAGCACGTCGTTTACTTTAAGTTGTTACATTAAGGCTTTTAGTAGTACAATTTTGCCGTCTACATTTGATATTTTTACATATTATTTTTATACTGACAGTCACACTATTTATGAGAGTATGTTTTTGTTGAATTTCCAAAGATACTATTGCTTGTATCTGCATAGCTATTGTAATAAATTTTGAATAAAACATTTCTAAACATTTCTAGCGGTGCGCTAAAATTGATTTGCAAGTATAAGAGCCGGTGTGACATTTTTTTTAGCTGTTGGTAGTTCGTAAAAGTCAATGGTGTCATGGCTAGTTCCTATATGTTTATAGTATGTGTACGTTTTCAAACCTATATAAATTACATTATTATTATTTTTAAAATTTATTTTTTTTTTATAAAGAATTGGTAGAAAAACTAAAACTTATAAAATAAAAAGCTTTCTAGAAATATTGGATCACAAACAAAAGAAGTGAGAACCCAAAATAAATTCATCGCTCTTAATTGTCTGTGTAAAAGATTGGCGATTATAATTATAGTTGTAGAATATCAAAGAAAGAAAAAAGCATTTTCATAAATAATGTTGTAAAATATAATATTTATATATATATATATATATATATATATATATATATATATATATATATATATATATATATATATATATATATATATATATATATATATACATATATATATATATATATTTATATATAATTATATTTTAGAGCTGTAAAAACTATGTAGATTATTGTTCCTGCTAAGTTCTAGCAAAGTAATATGAAACTTTTGAACCTAATTATATAATGTTAAAACAATGACTACACATTTATTACTTACCTTCCATTCTGAGTATAAATCCCTTTTAACTGTAGTATAATTCAAAAATTATTGTGAAAATACATGTATTTTAATGAGAACACATTTATTTGTGGTTCAATTTAGAGAAAACAATATAAAACTGCATTATTTTATTCTTCAAATGTTAGTTAATACCTAAATCGTGACCCGCTAGCTTTTAGATTTAAATTATGTTAGACACAGCGTCATTTGAATGAAGAATTTTTTCCTAGTTATAGTTACTTTCATTTTATCAAATTTTAGAACTAAGAGAGCAACATAGTTCTAAGGACAGAATACTTTAAAGTGAATAAAAATTTGAAAGCAATTAGATAAGAGCTTGGCTGAAACTTCGAAATTTTTGTGTGTTTACCTTTCACCTAGTAAAAATTCGTTTACAAATAAGTAATATTATGCCCACAAATACCAGACTGAATTGATGATATCAATACTTTTAAAGAAAAAAAAATAAAAGAATTTGTATTCGTACATCTAGCTAGAAATTTCGTAAATTGTAATTTATATGAAATTAATTTACTATTTTGTAGTGGAAATGATAATATAAAATAAGAACTTTGACGAAATGATACTAAAGAACACTCTGTATGCATTTTTCTACATATTGTTTTCAATGGTTTTTATTTATTTAAAATATTATTATTTCACTTTCTCATACATATTTAATACATAGAAAATAGCTATAAAAATGTAATCCATTAAAAACAAAATTTAAGATAGTTTCTTTTAGCTGGTATCAGAACGAAGTCAAATAAACGTCTTTTTTGATTTTTTTAAATAACTTTTAAAATGTTAAAAAAAACTAACTTTAGTTTATTGTTATTTAATATCTAATAAAATATTTCTCTTATGTAAGCTAATATTTAATACAATCGTCTGGATTTCGTTATAATTGAAATAATATAGTCGCGAAAGACGATTTTTCACAACAAAATATAAAACAAGACTGAAAGATGTGAGAAATATAAAAGAATTTATGGAATAAAAACTAAACGGTAAATTATATAGTTTTACAAATTTAAAATTTGTCCCAGTGAAAAGATTTTGAAATTTTTTTCGTAATTTTATCAAATGTTTAATGATTTTCAGTTACTTTCCACGAAATTTTTGTTGCTCAGTCCTTAAATCTCAATTAGTAAATGTGAATTTACAGTGCAATTTAACTATTAACTGTTTCAAACGAATTATTAACAAATAAATTTATAATTAAATTTTAATTTTTTATGGCTTATGTTTCTTTATCATTTGAATAAGCCACCTACCATAGACCGTTCTGTTTGTTTCATTTTAAAATGACGGGAGTATTTTTCCATTTCAATAACGGATATTCAAACTGTGCGATAATAGTACGGACTTCTTTGCAATGTTATCTTATTGCGTTTTATGTTTAATCTCCAAATCTACCTCTTTCAGTTATTAGTTGTTATTAGTTTTTTTTTTGTTTTTTTTTACTAAACGAGGTATATAAATATAAATGTAAATGTAATTATATTATTTTTCATGATTTTACTGGGAAACGGAAACTGTCACCTTTTTACCTAGTTATAATTGATATTGATCTTAGTAAGTTAGCCCTCTGAAATACATGCCACTCCCTGGGCCGCATTGTAACGATTTTATTAAAATTCAATACTGCTTCGAATATTTTTCTATTAAAAATTTATTTTAAAATAGCTACCTTCTCTCATGTATTTCAAATATATTCGAATACAGATTTTCTTCGAAGTTTACATTTATTAAAACATTAGAATTAACTTGATATATTTGCAATAGCATTTCAACTGTTCAATGTTTCAATATGCCAGAAAAACTTATTATAGATAGAAAGATGAGCAAAGTTTGACTTTAACATTATTAAATATTAAATGATACCTACAGTATACGTTCAATAACCTAAACTCGCTCTCAAAGAAATTAAATTTTACGCACAAATTTAAACAAAAACATAAAATGAAATGATATAAAACAATCGAATGATGCGTCGTGTAAATGTGCAAGTGAAAATTTAAAAACCAGTGCAAAACAGTATCAAATCTGAAACAATCCACAGCTCCACCCCCTGTACGCACTTTATATATGATTTAATAGTCAGTCCATCCATTATCAAGAAATTTCCAAAACGAAGAGATATAGCGCCTTGAAATTTTGGTGGTGTTTTCTAGGCCTAATAGGTTGGCGAAAGAGCAAAATCCACTGGGTCAAATGTGGCTGTTTTTCCTTAAATGTAAGAACTGTTCACACTCTGGGAATCGATTTACAATTAAAAAAGTACATTAGTTGTTAATAATTAATCTTTCAAGGGTGATTATTGAGTAATGAAGCTATCTAGATGTTAAAGTCATTTTCTAGATGATTATTAGGGAATCTGTGGCGTCATCCTTAGTGAATCAGCTCAATAAATGCGAAAACATTTTCTTTTATGGACATTTTATGTGAAAAAAATAAAATGATTAAATAAATTACAATTAAATATACTCAGAAGGATAGAGATATGTGTTTATTTTCATTCGATGTGAAATAATTATAGGAATGAGGAATTTGTTTATTTTCCTTACCCGTTTTCTTATATAGTAAAACGGCAAGATTACTGTCTTTTTTTCATGGAAGCTAGGAAGATGCTGTTTTTGTAATAAATGGTGAAATGGTAGAAAAAAAGTGCCAAAATTATTATTTGATAAAATGGAAAAAATGTTGGTCAATATTTTTTCCTTGAAAAATGTCACATAGTATAAAATTTAATTGATTGCGTTTATGCTTTAAAAGTACAATTCAAACACGAAATTTTATGAAAGCATTAATTTTGCTTAGTTGTGAGAGAAATTAACTACCGAAAATGTATATTAAATTATAATTTCCAAATTTTTGGCCAATTCGCTACATGTATCAAGTTAATTAATTTCCAGTTACTGATTGTCTGTAGATTAAAATTTTGAACTTTTATTAAATGATTATACAAATGCTTGTTATTTTCTTCAAACAAAGCCTGATTAGATTACGTAAACGACGACAAGGAACTAAAAGTATATATAAAATATAGGTAGAAATCTCACTACCGTAATCAGAAATTGTTTAAAATTAGTTAAAAGTTTGAAAGATAAGTCATAATGATATCGCATGATGATTTCAAAACAAATAATATGCAGGTGGGGCTGATACGAAATGGAAGTTGAACAGGACGTTCCAAAACGTCAATATTATACTCAAAATTAAAAAGGGAGATTAGAAAAAATTACGTTAATATAATATCATCATTATAATTGACCGAAAGAAGTGATATAGTTAGATGATTTTACATTTCGTTTGTCTGTATCTATCTATGTTTGTTACGCAGTAATTTTCGAACGCTTTGGTGAACTTTGGTAGGCATATTGATAATACTCGAGAAAATCAATTTTTTCTTAAGAAATAAACTTTCCCAAAAACGAAAATTAATTCGGATAAAAAATTTATTAAAATCAAGTAATTTATCTTATTTTATTTTTGTTCATATAATTTTACCATTTCTTTCATTTTTTCGTTTATTTGTTTATTACGTTTTTAAAAATCCGATTGTTTGACTTCATGTGAGATAAATATTTTAAATATATATAAGTTCCCTTACGAGAGAAGCAATCACTTAAGCCGGTGGCCGAGATCAGGCCGTGGGCATGAAAAATATAAGCTGAAGCTAAGGGTAGTTTTACCTTGAAAGCGAAGTGAAGTTTTTAGACTAAAATTAGGCTTACTTTCTTCCCTTGCGATCGAAGCGAGTACTTATGTCGAAGGCCGCATGAATGATGAAAGCCGACACATCTATTCTGGAGGCTGAAGTTTCCTTAATTCATATTTGTATCCTATGTAAGAGCTCGAATAAAAGGCAATTTATCTTAATATTATTTAATCTGATATATTTTTGTACTTTTATGTGTAAGTTTTAGAATAAAATTAAGATTCAATTGTATATTTTACGTACATGTAGAATATTTTTACAAATTTATATTTTACACATTACTGTGTATAGGAAGCGAAGATTAAAATACGTTACGTCGTTACGTGAGTACAAATTAATGTTTCATATGTTTTCTTTTTTATTAATAACTAGTGACATTTACTATTTTATTGAAAATTATGAGTTGGATATGTATTTCTAGAGCCTTGTACATTACTGTGTCTTTATTATCATTGGCTCGAGAGAAAGCAAGGTGTTGACTTAACAGAAAACATTAGTTTGATATGCTTTTGTAACAAGCAATTAGCTAATATATAGTAATAAATCAGAAAATCAGATGTAATCAGTACTGAATAAGTTACCGGAACACATTGTTATAGTATCTATCTCGTTTCTAAGTTAGTGATAAAACAAAACTTTAAATGAGAAAGTAATTATTGTGATTTTATTGAACATAGGGTTAATTGATTGAACCTACGATTTTGATTTTGATCCACAAAATAAGCCCTTAATTTATACTAACACTCACTATGTATAGTCCATCATTTACTGTAGCTCTGTCGCTAACAGCGGCTACATAATTGATTACTTTTGAGATTTTTTTTAATCTTGGGTCTGTTGATCAAATATATTTGATAAGTTGATTTCTATTCTTGATAGAAAATGAAAGAACTTCGGTATTTCTGACTATGATGGTAGATGTTCTGTGAGTCTAGATAGAAACTTACGTTGAGTGGGATATTTTCTGAATGTAGATAAAGATGGTTCGCTCATTCGTTATATGAACACATTGCTACCATCTATATAAAAACACTCAATTTCAAAATGATTCTATAATCATTTTTATTCTATTACCAAAATATATTTGTACTATAAAATCAAGTAACAGTTACAACTTTAAAGTTTAAATTTTCAAGATGCAATTTTGAACATGGAAACGCTATGGGCATCGTGCATTAAATTGTTTTCTTTCGTTGCTACTTTAATAATCAAATGCTATATAACATAAGTCTGTAGTATGTGATTTCTTAAAATTTATTAACCAATTTAAATGAATAATTATTTATATTTGTAAGTAAACATAATTTACTAATGCAATTTCTTCAAACATTCTTATAATTTTCAACCAAATAACACAAATTAAATGGCATTTATAAAATTACTCAATTTGTTAATTTTGTTTAGCATTTGCTATACAATTTACATACAAACAATAAGTGTATTTTCTAGACTGTGAATGTATTATTACCAATACTGTGAATAGAGGCTAAAATAAGGTAACATAAATTACCAAAAACCTCACTGTTGTGGTAGTTCATATGGGAATTAATATACAATAACTAGGCACAGTGGTCTTCATAACGATATGATATTATATGGAAGGCATGAAGTCAAATAGTCAGGCAGGTCTTGCCAAAAATAAATGCACGGCAAAACAACGAAACCAACGAATAATAGTTTCCCCAGATTCTATACCAATAAACAGTCACAATAGGTGATCGCAATACGAACTGTAATCACCTTTCGGCCAGGAAGCTTATTCAAGAATTCTTTTTTTCGAGCTGAGTAATCCCAGGAGCATTTTGTCAATATTTGGATATAGATTTCCAAGCACTATATATAGTATATAGTATATTTATGAAAGAAAAATCAGAACTTGTATTTCTGCAAATCCTTTAATACGCAGTTTCTTAAATTAAAGCTTTCTACAATTAATTGATCCCACAACCATAGTAGTTAGGTCTACTTTTTGATTTTATATCAATATAATAAGAGTTTTTGACCAAAAAATTCGATATATGATTTCTCATGTACTCTACTGTTTTTGGTAAGATTTGTAGAATAAACTTGTATTTTTTCGTTGATTGTTATCAATTTGCAACGAGTTCTAGAAAAACTGTGTGTATGATGGAGTCTCATTTTGATGTTTTGTATACTTAATTTCATGATTTTTAGTTTTTTCGTAAAATTTCATTTCAATGAATTTCATTCCAGCCTTATTTTCCATTTTACGCTTATCTTGTCAAACCGTAGCGCATAATTATTAACACTACCTCTTGTTCTTTCGGAGTACTAAACATTTTTATCGGTTGTTCTCAGTTTTAATTGCTGATGTTTACAAATACATTTACACCAAGTACGACAGTGAATTTTATAAAGTTATTAAGTGGAATTCTCGAGGAAGACTGGAGCAGTAAATTAGTAGCATGAACTTCTTAATGGTGTATAGTCAAATAACAATGTAATGTCTAATACACGCGAAGCAAGAGGAATGAGGCATACAATATGTATACGATACGATATGATATATATTTAACGAATATATCGTTTTACCTTATTTCTTGTGCCTTGCCTCTGATGTCTTACCGTGTTTGGTTTAGTTTCTTACCGCTGACTTGGTATCTTACAATGAGGTGCATATTTTACCATAAGATTTTCATTTTAACATAGAAATAACTTGCTTCATTATAAAATATATCTATCTATATATATATATATATATATATATATATATATATATATATATATATATATATCTATCTATATATATATATATATATATATATATATATAAAATGAATGTTTACCATCATGATACCGTATGTCAAATTTTATTTTTTGAATTTTACTATTTAACTAGAAATTCAATTCAAGGTAATAAAGGAATAAAGGACAGTTGCTTAAATGCTAGACATATGGTTTGGACAACAAAATCATAGTTTTTATATAATAATATATAGGTATAATAATTTTAAGCGTATATACTACGTATTATTATATATGTGATGAGTAGAATTTGATCTTAAATTTTTTTGTATCTAAGCACTTTGAAAATATTTTTCTAAAAATAACGTTGTTTGTGTAATAGAAACAAGCATTTCTTATGTTTGAATTTTTGTTATGATTAAAGAGACGTTTCATTGAACATGTAAAAAAGTGTTAATGCAAGGGCCCAGACAAACAGAACTTTTGTATGAGATGCGCTAAAGTCGGTCACAGGGCAGTAGATTGCCAAAACAAGCCGTTCTGCATACATTGTAAACAAGAACGACATCAATCAAATAGTTTTAAATGACATCTTGGTGATAGCAGCAGAGAAATAGCAAAAAACGATCAAAATGGCGCACACAAAGATATTTAAAATAAACTAAAACCGGACCTACCAAGTAAATAATCATGCTTTTGTTACAGCTAGAGAGACAGATGCGGGAATAGTTGTTTTCAGTGAGCCAAATAAATGAGCTATTGCAAATAAGAACGACTGGATAAACGATGCTGAATTGGATACACCTATAAAGATAATGGACCAAAACATTTCTGTTAAGGATCAAGACTGGTACAAATTTCTGTTACGTTACTTCGCCCTGATTCAAAATCTACGGAGGCTCTTATTCAAGAGACCTTTAGTCATTAGTCGTAATGGGGTAAGATGAAGAACGATGCAAGAGGAAAACTGGTTTCAGAATGAATAGCTGAACATGATCTCATCGTTAAAAACGTAGAGAAGAAACCGACTTTCCAAAGGAACGACTTTAGCTTGATACTCTATTTGACTCTAGCTACGATAGGAATTGGAAGAAAAATAAGCGACAGAATCTTCTAGTGACCATTTTTATATAATTTTCGAAGTGTAGGAAGACATAAAAATCCATCAAATGAAACAAATTATAATGGGTTGGAATACTAAGAAAATGTACGGGAACCAACAATTCCATACCATTCAAGATTTCATAAAATATTCAAAAATCATACAAACAGCTAAACAGTTATTGAGAACGTTAGCCAAAATATGCGACACATGTATCCCAAAAAAAGACTGACAAAAACGCGTCTAATACTGATACTAATACTGGTTATTAGTGTAAGGTTGAAATGGCATAACTTGGCTAGAAATATATTAGGAAATAAGACAGCCTACTATGAATGCCAAAGAACACGGTACTGTACTTAAAACAGTCCTACAAGAAGAGTTCTTTCCATATAAAAAAAACTACTACGCAGCTGCATCAAAACATCGAAAATGAAAAACTGGAAAGTGTTCGACGAAATTGATAGAGACGGATCCGATTTCAGAAACTTCACAGAAGAAGAGCTAAAACTGGTAGCAAGTAAGCTAAAAAAACAAAGCTCCGGACCCAGATTTCATTCTTGCTGAAATAATTAAACAAGTAGCGGAAACTAAGCCTAAATATAGTCAAGAAATACACTATGCTTTGGCTGCTCGGTCAGAGTTTCCAAAGAAAAGGAAAAGAGCAAAGCTTGTTCTATTGAAAAGCGGAGATAAGCCAGTAGGAAACCCTAGTTCATATAGACCTATATGCCTCCTCAATGTTCAAGGTAAACTGCACGAATACTTAATTTTCATAAGGCTCAAAAAGAAACCGGAAACCTAGCAGACAACCAGTTCGGCTTCAGAGGGGGAAGGCAGACCGTTGATGCTATTCGAAAAAATATAGAAATGGTACAAAAATCAGCTGCCTTCTCTGTGACTCTGTGCGGTTATCTCTATTGATATTTAAATGTTAAAAAGCTTTAAATAGTGCTTCGTGGCAGATCATTCTTGATGAACTAAGAGTCTGGAAATTTGATGACGACCTTATAAGTTTCTGTAGGAACGGAAAATAACACTTGAAGAAGAATGAAAAGTCATAGAAAAAGAAATTAGTAGTGTTGTACCACAAAGGTCTATACTAGGCCCAACATTGTGAAATATCCAATAGGACAGCCTACTGAAAATGAAACTTCTTAAAGGACTAGAGCTAATTTCATCGACGATATAGCTATGGTCGTGGTAGCAACAAACGAAGAAACTCCAATGAATTACACAAACATTGCCGTTCAGAGAATAGTCAAATAGATTTTAATTAGAGCTTTTAATACTTATTTCAATCTCATACTCAATTCCGCAGAAAAGTCTTGCTAATGAACGAGCCATTGTAAAAATAAAATATTTTTGCATTACATTAGGCGCGTATAACTAATCCAGATATTCTTTAAGCATATACAAAATCATCTATTTGAAAATCATATAGCTTCTTCTGCGAAATTTAACTGGCATCTCATTAACTGAAACGCAATCGCCGATTTGGTATAATTTTTGAGAATTACTGACTAAATTAAAAAAAAAAAATTATAGAGCTAAATTTATTCAGGCAAACACTCTGATACAATTGAATCGTCACCTGATGGAAAGTATTTTTTCATTCCTACTTAGTGTGTTATACGATTTACGTAGCCAATCTACAGAATTAATGATTTGTGTGGCGTCAATGCTTACATATTATACAATCTATCAAGTCAAAATCATATTCCTTCTAAAGAAATTAGCACGATCTCGAATCTTACCATATATCCAAAGTCTCGTTTATTAGCAAGACTTGTTTGCGGAATTGAGTATGAGATTGAAATAAGTATTAAAAGCAGATATGCCTCCAGAATAGCCTTCTACTTCAGCAGATGATTCTTTCAAGCGAAAAAGATGAACAATCTGTCCTCCTACATTAAAATGTCTAACTATGGTTGTGTAAGTTTTAAACAGGTAATATACCTCAAGTGCTCCAAGCCCATGAGCAACGATTGCCAATAATTTTATACATGTAGAACTATTTTTTAATTTTGTTTTATGAAAATTATTTTTTGTGTTTTTGTTTTGGTCTAAGTTACAATTTTCAGAAAAGTACGGATTTTTAAAAAGAAATTGATTTTGTGTTTATATACAGTAATCTCAACTTAATTTTGACGTGTCTTGTTTGTGTCTTATTTGTTACATTATTTTTAAAAATATTATAATTACAATAAATATCGACTAAATATATTTAAATGATGTTATGTCAATACCTATAAAAACTTTTGAAATATTAATTACTACACGTTATTTAAGTTTTATAAATATTTTTTTCGTAAGTATATTGTAGAAATGTGACAAAAAAATTAAAGGTTAATAATTATTAAGACTTCATGAGTACACAGATGCAGTAATTGTCTATTGTCAGGACAGCAACTCATACTTTCTAACTAGTTCTTATAACTGTGTTAAATGCATTTTTAGTTTCGTTTTTTAATTATTTATTCTATTCACTTATTTTGAACTAACTTTTCTTAACTTGGCTGTGTTATTTTTACCCTGTATAAAATAAGAAACTTATCTTCAAGAATATACTCATACATATACATAACATATTTATAATGGTATTTAAATTTTCAAAATTTCCATCTTCAAATTTACTTCACTAATAATTTTTTTTAAAGAAAATATATAGTATGAAAAAATCATCAATTTTCTTGATTCTTACATAACATAAGGTTACCAAATTATTTCTGATAGAACGATGATATTATGTAAGTAGGTATAATGAATTTCCCTTTTATTTAAAAATCTTTTTCTGATAATGATGTGCCCTATAGGTTTATTATTTATATTGACATATCAAATAAATAGGATTATATTCAAAAATTTATGTAGTTGAAGGCCTTTAAGCATAATATAGACAACCCTAGATGCAAAGCATTGGAAAAAATTTTGAAAAAGGATTGTCATTTAAAAGTTAATGGTCGATTCCCACCTAGGTGACCTTAATCTTCAAAAAAAACTTGGTAAAACTGCTGTAATGATTGAAAATGCTCATTATAACCTCAATCTTTTTTCTTTTTTGTATTTAGAAATTTTGTATTTTTTTTTTGAAGTTTGGTGTTAAACTTGTGGTTTGCACCTCCAAGCACTGGGTAATTACCAGATATAACCAATTACTGGTCATCCGATGAGAGAGTGAAAATTGTCACAAAAACGCGTGACCGATTCTGCTTTAAAATATAAATTAATTCCATGATTTCTTCTAATTTACCCCAAGTCCATTATTTAGAAATATAAAGTTGTTGAGAAAAGGTTATTATATTCAGAAATTGTTGATTAGAAATAATTTATAGGGCAAAATATCGTCTTTCGGGTCAGCTAGTGTATGCATATATGGAAATAATCTTTTAAATGTCTATTTATTTTAAATGTTTTTGTTTTGTTTATCTAAATGACGTGGTTAATTCATTACATTGTTTATGCGATTGCTAACTTTACTTTATTAAGTATATTAAATATTGATGGAAATTTGTTGAATAGTTTTTAACATAAGAGCCAATGCCAAAATTAAAAATTTGATCTCATTTTTCTCAATACGGGTCAATTTTGGCAAACTATTCGACAATTAAATTATCAAAGTAATCCTATAAACTTGACTACGTGACAAGAATATTACAATGGAATTTTATCAAAACCAAAAAAATAAACACAAATGAGGCATTGTTTACATCAAGCACCGTTATTTGACTTGAGTTTGATACGACTTTAAATAAATTAGGAGGATTTGATGGGATACAGATTTCTATAAACATTTATCCCCAGAAAATAGGGAATTTTTTATATATTTTTTTTTAATAAAATCCTAAATGTTCGTAAAATACCAACACTTCAAATTAAAGTTATTTTGCTGCACAAGGGATATGGATACTCTCCGGAGATAGATGTATAACTTTAATTTGTACAAAGGCGAAAATTTTTACTCTGATAATATATGAAAAAATCTCCATCTGGGAAGAAATCTACAATAAACTTTTTGAATGCCAATCAGGCCTCGAAAATGTAGCGGGTGTAGAGATAATTTTTTTATTCTGTCTTCTCACCTGAAATTAAAAAATGACAAACTCTTTTGGACATTTAAAGATTTTAAACGAGCATATTAACTATAATATTCTTTGAGAAAAATTATAATACATAATATTGGTTTATCGTAAAAATTTGTTTCCAAAATAAACTGTACTGTTTAAAATTGCAAGAAGTGTTCTGCAGGGGGATACAATAAGCCCTCTCCCTTTTTCTTTATTTAAAGGGGAGTTTTTTTTTTAAATATGGTAATGAAGGAGTTAATATTGATAAGTACAAGAAAATAACGTACGTAACTATAATGTACGCTGTTGACCTAATACTACTAGCTAGAAATTCGGTTAGATTACAAAAACTGCCTTATACTCTCGAAAGCTACTGCAAGACAAATAATTTAGAGGTAAATGTATAATAATCTAAGATAGTAGTTTATTGGCGAGGTGGGATTTAACGAATTTACTTGCTTAGCACTAATTTTAGTTCACCAGAAATATTTTTAAAAGCAGCTTATAAACCAGTAGCAAATGCAAATGTAGCAAAAGCCAATATACCTCATTAATAAAAAAGTCTATATTAGGCGGTCTTGAAACTAGATCATGTGAAACTTGTGCTGTAAGTATTTTAGTCTATGGTGCTGAAATTTGAGTTTAACGGAACGCCGATGTTATAAAAAAAGCACAAGCGTCTTTCTTCAAGACACTTTTTTGAGTATATCAAAACCGGGATACGTTGTAGTTTGAGATCAATAATCTCATTACAAGAGTATTCGGAAGTGCAATCGATTGGCTGTCTAACCGCCTTCTACTTTAAAATGCATGGATAACGGTCGTTGCATGGATAACAGTGACCCAAAATATTATTTCGTCTTACAACTAAAATCAACTAATTTTTGAAAATTTTGCTGTTTTAAAAAGCAGAAAAAATTATTTAATGCAATGGTTAATCGAGCATCATTTTTAGTTGATCGAACCCGTATAAAACAGTCCACATTTACGCATTTGTATCATTATTTAACTCTTAATAATAAGTTTTTTTACGCCAGTCCAGAACAAGCAATATATGGCTCAATAACAATTTGACTCATTTCTACCTTAATGGCAATAGCTTCAACATCAATACCAATGAAAATTTTACGATATATAACATGTCAGAAGAAGAAACGTCAATACATATACTCCAGAAATGTCCCTTTTACAGAAACCTGATTGGATTTTATTTATACAAACTGAAACAGCTATGAAACATTTCAAGATTTTTTTGAATATTAGCATTACACATTCATAAATCGATAGTTATAATTTCTTGGTTATGCACTCACTAAAGTTGCGTTCCATCATTAATAATTATTAATTAAAAATACCAACAACAAAAAAAAATATATATATAATATATATATATATACCAAACTGACATTTTTATAAATTAGGTATTTATGTGTATTAATACCTAATGCATTTTGTAAACATTGTATGTTTTTACAATTTTAAAATTGGCTAAATAAATTTGTTATTATTATTATATAATTTTTTTAATTTACTACGGATTGAGGCTACAATGTAATCATAAAAAAATGGATAATGTAACTATTCCCTTGAATAATTATATCTATACCGTCTTTCTGGCAGCTAACTTGGTGACCGTAAATTTAAATTTTATGGACTACATTGATGTCGAAATTCAAAATTCAAAAAAATTAGTCTATTGGTTTTCATAATTATCTTTGATAATATAATAGTTCAACTCTATTATAGGGTAAGTTGAATTTTATAATTTTAAAAATTCATTTTATCTAAGATTGCAGATGCCCATTCTTTGTCAAAACTCAACAGCTATTGCCTTCTCGTAGTCACTGGTGGTTAATACATGAAATACTGAGATTTTTCTCTATTTATATTCAGATTCCTCCCCGCTTTGCCTTGGTGTTTCCTACTAAACTATCCTGCAGAATAGGCATTTATAATAAAAGTCAAAACTTTCAAATTATCAAAATATTTTACAAAAGATGTGTCAAACTAAATTTTTTGATATTTTTGGGTCTTTATATACACACTTTAGACGTCACCTGCTTATGCTTTTTGTTTTTTACGTTTATTGTATCCCCCATCCACCATTTTCTGCCGTCAAAATTCTCTTTACAATTCTATCCAACTTCAGTAAAAAATTTGGTAGCTCTCACTAAAATTAAATAATTATAAATATTTATTAAAATCAATTTCTAGTGTAATATATATTGTATTTTTATCAAGTTGCACGCACAAATAACTCAAAATATAATTATCCAAATGCTATGAAATGTAGTATGCACAATCGTGATATCGACGGCATTATCGAACAGTAATCGCGATAAAACAATTTTTAAATGTAAAAAATAAATTTTTATTTTAGAATCCTCTTTCAAAAAAAACAATAACGAGCTATCCGTTTTCATGCCAAGTGTATGTCAAATTTAATAACATTTGGATAATGAGTTTTAAAGTTATTTGAGCGAGAAAATTGAAAAAAATACAATGTATATTACACGAGAGATTGTTTTTATTATAGATGCCTCTATCAAAACATAAATCCCCTTAGTTTCATTCAATTAATGATCATGGAAATTGTTTGATACTATATAATGTAGACATTACGTTTCATAACGTGTGTCTATACTGTTACAGTCATAATGTACAGTTTACTTATACTTTGATATAAAGTTATTCCTCTAAAGACATACAATGATTTGTTTTTTGAACCAGGAAAAGGATTTTTCTTTTGAATAGTCGGTGAAAAATCAAGCTTCTCAATCAGCGAGCACATCATTTTTATTCAGGTCGCATACAAGGAGAGCTGCTATAAATAAAGATATTCTCGTTGTCGATCCCCAGCGACGCTATCAACGTGAGAACATTCTTTTTCTTCTTTATTTATATATATATATATATATATATATATATATATATATATATATATATATATATATATATATATATACATATATATATATATATATATGTATATATATATATATATATATATATATATATATATATATATATATATATATATATATATATATGATATGTATTATATAATCCTATCTTTGTCTTAGAAAGCGTACAATTCTCACTCTTATTCCCTTCTAATTTTTTTTTATATACAGGCTGTTTCGAAACAAGTAACATTGTCTACATCTTCTTAATTGCTAGATGCGCAATTTATTTAATTGGATATTAATCGCCTACATACCCATGTCACGTTCTCTTCCGAGATGAACTACAAACAACTTACCGGATCTTAATGCAATGCTTTGTTCAAATAATTTTTTTTAAAGTGATTTGTTTTACATTAAAAAAAGGGCAGTTTTTATCCAAATCATGTCCCTATCTGTTTGTAATTGCAAAATTAAAAATTTCCGGTTTTATTTTTTAAAATACCGTCTCTTCCTTGTATGAACTGTTCAGATTCTGGGCATCAATATATAATTACGAATATAAATAATTTAATTGAAAGCTGAAATTGAATAAAATTCATCAGTATAGATCATAACATGGTATTACACAAACATGAATATTACATCTTTCAAGGGTTATTGAAACTGTAAGTAACAGTTAATGTTAACGTCATTTAAATACACAATAAGGAATCGACATCGTCTTACTTAATGAATGCCGGCTTTCTGGAAATTCACAAACACTTAGTATTTTTACACTTGTAATTTTTGAGGGAAATGGGGAAACTCTTTAAGGGTTTTATGTAGATTTCAGAAACTTCACCGAAGAAGAACTGGTAACAAGTAAGCTAAAAAAAACAAAGCTCCGGACCCAGATTTCATTCTTGCTGAAATAATTAAACAAGTAGCGGAAACTAAGCCAAAATATAGTCTAGAAATACACTATGCTTTGGCTGCTCGGTCAGAGTTTCCAAAGAAATGGAAAAGAGCAAAGCTTGTTCTATTGAAAAGCGGGGATAAGCCAGTAGGAAACCCTAGTTCATATAGACCTATATGCCTCCTCAATGTAAGGGTTTTATGTAGATATAAATTTAATGATCAAATTAAATGGAAAATTAAATATTTTTAACATTGCGAGATGCGTTTTTTTTTCATTCGATGTCGTATGATTAGAGGAATTGAAAAATTAGTTGTTTTTCCTGACTCGTTTTTCATTCAGTCTAAAGTGATAAATACACCCACTTTTTTTTTTACAAGCTAAGAAAATGTTTGTAGTAATCGATGTTAAATCAATTGATAAAATGGAAAATGGTTTCGCATCAAACAGGACCGGGTCTGCTACTATAATTTCTTATACATTATATTATTATATACCTACAGGTTAGTACATGCTTGATTGCAATGTTTTCTGAAGTCTTTAAAATTTGTAGACTGTGAAATTTTTACAAAACAATTAAAATATTATTGCTATGCTATAAACGTGCATATATAATATAATAAGAGAGTTTGTGTGTGTAACGATATTTAGTTATTGGTTTAACAATAAAAACACTATACTATTTGATGTTGATAGAGTTAACAATATAGTCCTATTGCTGTTAAATGAAGACTACCTGGCCAATTACGAAAACAAAAATACGACGCAAACATTTGAATTTTTAGAAATAATGTTAATATATTTTCTTTCATCATAATAGTATTATGAAAAGATAATAGTGCATTCGAAACTTTCATTCTAATTGGACAAAAAAAAATAAACTAATAACTATGTTGACAAATAAAATCAATTTCGGTAAACAAAAACAACAAAATAATTAAAAATTATAAAGCATAGGAAAATATTTTGTAAACATACTAATAGTAAAAACATTCCAGAAATATAACAGTTTCTTTCAATTTCTAGATGTTCAGTAACTTTATAGTCATCTATGTAATTTGAACATCTACTATTGCATTGAATTTCTGTTTCATTATTTTCTTCACTTTTTGCAATTCGAATCTAACATATTTTTATATATTTCCTTTTTTACAAGAAAATCTCACAAATAATAAAAGCTAATTCATCTTTTAGTTATTTGTCCAACATACAACTTAAAAAAAAATATTTATTTGGAATTTAAAAAATTTGATTCCTCTCATACAAACAAAATTTACTTTTGGGTACATAAAAATTTTCACGGATTTTAAAATTTTATGTTTTTTCATGCAATTTTAACGACTAACTTCAAGTCATATAATACCTATAGACATGAATTTATTATAATTGGTTCAAATTAAGGAATAGAGATTTTATTTTTGTTCAATATTTTTGTAAATTATTTCTGCAGAAACTTCCCAATTTTTAACTGTATCATTTTCCATTATCATTTCAAGTTTCAAGTTTTTAACAATTGTACTTTAGATAAAAATTATCATAGGTAATATATATATATATTACTCTTAAATAATTTTACTTCTCAATAATCTTACATTGAATACTTCATGATAATTTCATATCGATTATGATTTCATTTTCTATCGATTGCAAAATAGTCGGTCTTTCTAGCTTGGATAGAAAAATTTGGAAATAACAACGAGGTTCAAAATTATTATTTCAATAGACGGTGATTGGGTCTTCTGAGATTGAACAGAAAAAAGTGAAGTATATTTTGAAATATTTTTCTAAATAGGGTGGTAAAAACAAAACTTTTTTCTATTTTCTTTTATTATATCATTGGCTTGCACATTGATTGCAAATTAAACCCATTTTTCTAGTATGTATAGAATTCCTATTAGAAATAAATTTGGTTAGGTTAGAAATTTTTCGAAAAACTATACGGAAAATTACCTGGATATACTCACTATATTCGATCAACAAACTTCATATATACTGGATGTGAGAGTTACAATAAAGATTACACGTAGCCGCTAATGGGTATTGGTGTCCTAGACATAAATTTTTCACAAGTTCGGGATAATGTTTACTAATTCCACTAATTTATGAGATTTAAATGCGCATATAGTTAGTATATTATTCAGCATAAACGAATTGAGTGTAATCGTTGTATTGAATTTATCTACAGGATATGTAACAGATAAGTCCCTAAGCTAAGTGTATGCGCAAACTGCGATTTTCACTCCTAGGATTTACTAATTTTAATATATAATTTAAAATATGTAAAATAAATATTAAACGTTGTATAAGGATAACAGTACTTTAACAAATCGTTTAAAATGAATAAATCACTTTTTTTTTTTTTAATTATAGGCAGCTCTACTTTGTGGAAAGAATCTGAAGTTTTATTTCTTTAAAACCTTATTTAAGTTCAAAACTTACTAATTTAAATTTGTAGAAATGAAGAGAAAAATGAATATTTCAAGTTACACTTACTTATATCATTGAGAATATTACAAATAAAACTTCATTTCAAATTTCTCAATTTATTTCAAAATTAGGTATACAAAAATATGCTTCAAAATTTAAATAAATAATACATAGATGATCCTCAGAATGAGCATCGAAACGTATTCAATTAAAATAAAATTGTGAAAATGAATATTTTGAGTAAAAGTATCCTTACACTGTGATTAAAATTTATTTTACAGGTTTTAAATTTTGTATTAAAATTCGTAAAATCTTGGAGTTTTGCTTTTGTTTTCTGCTAAATAGAGTATCGTACATAGCTTAGGGACTTAATTGTCAAGTAAGACGATGGTAAATTGAGTGAAAGGATTACACTCAGTTCGTTTATGTTGGTTAATACAATAACTACATAGATTTTCGAACTGAAACCTCATAAATAAAGTTACAGAACTAAACTTTTGAGACCCGGACATCAATATACCTTCAATTTAAGCCTAGTTAGAAACCGTAAAATTGTTTTACGTGATTCTTTTGTTTTCCATTCATAATCTTACAAACCGTTTTTTACCTTACTCCATTATTCATACTTTTTGAAACACTCATGCATTGATTGGATAAATATGGTTAATAAATTTAAAAAAATTAATAAAATATGGTCGATATAACTTTGTATTATTGGACTACATATTTATTATTTTTTATGATTTTATGTAAAGTATTAACATGTCTTTACTAACCTGTTGTGCTCTGAACTTTTATTAACTTGTTATTGTTCCCCCTAATTTTGCATACAATTATTATAACGTAAACTTAAATATTTACGATTGACAATTTCTTTTGAATAAGTAAGAAAAATATTAACAAAGGTGTTTCCATCATCATTATTTTATATTATTATTATAATATTGTCTTCATCTGGAGTTTTTCATAAATTACATTAAATTTTTTGAAATGTAAGTTGACTTTTCCTTCCTTATTGTAAGATATCATAACACTTTAACTTAAATCCAACCTTCTTCCCTTTACCTTAAATCCAACTTTATTCCTTAGAAACAAATTTTTTTCAAATTTTAATAAAAATTCGAAAATTAAAATTAAATAATATTAATTTAAAATATTATTTAATGTAATTATTTATACTCTTACTTTTTCAATAAAAATATTTTACTAAAAAATATTTTCTAGTTATAAAAAATACAAGATCAAAAAGTAAAAATTAAAATTCGAGATTTAAAAAAAACATGGTTAGGGGAATGATCTATGTAATAAGCACACTTTTTGGCATACATTTTTCAATTTTTGCATACAAGTTACAAAAAAAAATTTTTTTTTTAAAAAGTAGATGTTAAATTTAATGATTAGATTCCTTATCTTCATGTCCTATAAGAATGGGGGAATTAATAGTTTTCAAGTAATAGAACCCAAATTTGATTTATACTTACACTTTAATTTTCAACTTTTTACTTACTGGGATATGCAATTTTGGCGTTTACCGCTATAACTATACTAAATTATTTTAATATAAGCCAATTTTCATCCTGCTTACACAAAAGAGTTGCAATTTATAAACAAAAACCAGTGATGCTTTTCTGTGAAAGCCTCATGCAAAATTCGAAGCTATTAAATCCTGCGGTTTCGTCCATGCGTTGATATACGTCAGTTATTTTTATATTAAAATTATCATCACAAAAAAAATTTGGCTTCTAAATCATGAAATCACAGTTAGACTGTAAGCTTTACATTTATCTGAAATTGAAACATGAAAAAAAAAAAAAACACGAACATCAAATTTTTAGAGGAGTAATTACTTATTTTATTTTTGAAACAATAAAACATGATTTTTATTTTTAATTGCACATAAAAACTTACGGACTAATTAATTTTTTCTTATACAATTTATTTAATTTTTTTTTTTTTTAGTTTATTTTAATTTAGTTTTTTTTACTAATATAATTTATTTACAATTTTATTTTTCCTTGATTAATAGTAAAATTTCGTGATAAATAAATACTTAATATAATAAGAAATTAAACCACATTTAAACCAAAAAGCAAAGAAAAAAGTTCAATCGAATTTTGAATATTTTTTTAAACTAAAAATACAAAAATTAGCACCATACACAATTTAGAGAAACAAATTATTATTAACAATTATTAAGGTAAAAAAGTATTAAAATTTACTAAAGCCAAATAATTTCTTTTGTAATTTGTAATTCAAGTCGAGAATTTAAGTAAATATTTGTATATTTTTTTTTATCATTTTTTGTCGAAGTTACAAACTAAAATTTTAGTAAATGTTCATCATTCATCACGAAGAATTAGAGAAATCCTTATGATTATCTTTTACATTTCAACTTAAGTATGACGATAGTTTTTTAATAACAAACTATCAAATTTACATTAATCAATTTCCCGCACACAAGTTTTCAATTTGACAATTCATAAATATATATATACAAAAATGTTTTTATTAATATTCTGTAATTGATATTTTACCAAATACATGACATATAATAGGAGTTAAAAAAAGTAATTGTTTGAAATTAAGAATTTTCGAATGATTTAATAAAGTATTGCCTTTTTCTTATTTGATATAATAAAAATAGTGATGGAATAACTATTAATGTTTTCTGTGCAAACCAAAAATAAATTTCGTAGTTTTCAAAAAGATCTGGTTTATCCCAATTTTCTGAAATCTGTTCTCACAAATATCTATTGTTTTTTTTCATGGATACTCTACTTTTCATTGAATTGAGCGCTGTTAATTTGTGGAAAGCCATATCAATAATTAATAAAACTAAATTAGCTGATTTTCTTTTTTATTTACAAAAAATTATTGTAAAAATATTGTTTCGATTAATGTAACCATTTTATTAAATATTATTCTGATTGATGAAATAAAAATTATCCTCAAAAGTAAATTATTATATATTAAATGATTAATTATATTATTATTAATATAACACAGATTTTTTTTTAAATTACTTGAACAAAAAACAGAAAAAAATATGGGCATTTAAATAAACTTTTAGTTTGTAGATAAATGTCAGAAATATTAAAGTAATTTTGTTTTGTTTTTAAATATTTTGAACTTTTGAAAAATTGGAAACTTGTGTAACTATAAAAATATCTGAAATTAATTTTCGATGACATACAAATAATAAAATGCTTTTATTTCAAAAAGAATGAATGTGCTAACATATCTGCAATTACTTCTGATAGTCGCTTTATTCATTTCTTCGAAATAATTCAAATATTAAGATGAACATTATAAATTCGTTATTAAAAATGATTAAAATAACCAATAAATTTAATTTTTTTTATTATTCGAGAAATATTTACCTTTTTTTTGACACAAATAATTCACGTAATTTTACAAAATATAATACTTATAATTTTGAATTTTATTTTTTAAATTTTTTACAGTTGTTCAAAAAATTTACAATGAAAAGTATAGTAAGGAAAGTAGATAATTCTCAAAGCATTATTTAATATTTAATTATTTTAATTAACTTTTCTCATTAAATCACAGTTTTATAAAACATTAATTATTTATATTTTATTTATTTTAAATTAATATATACAAAATTTATTAACAGCTTTTTTGTGCTAATAAATTGATATTTTAAACATTTATTTACAATAATTTTTTTTTTTAAATGCCTGAAAATAGACATTTTTTTGTTAAGATTCTTTGGTTGTTTATTTAATTTTAAAAAATTTTTTAGACTTAAAAATATAAACTTGGGTATGTTTTCCAATTTTTGTATTACTGAAATTGTCTTTGGCAAAATATTTTAATGCTAGAAGTTCTTTTAATACTGTCTTAGATCAACGTTTGATCTATTTAGGAATGTGTCATTGTAATGTATCGGGAATGAAAGAATCAATTTTGATATGTCAATTTTGAAACTAATCTGATATGTCCAAACTTCGTATTTTAATGGTTAGAAATTGCCAAAATATTCAACAATCATTTACTCTCGAATTTAATATTTATATATTTACAAATTTGGTGTTTATCGAAAAATACCTTCATATTGATTTTATTTTTTTAATAAAAAAAAGTTTCGATATCCAAAATTTTAGTCTTTTGAAAGTCACGGTTTTCATATCAATATTCAGTACATTTATATTAAAAAATTTGGTTTTATTTTTATCACGTACGTAGGTCGTTACAGTATAATCACTTTTTATAGAAATGGAAGTTTAATAAATATTAAATTTTTAATAAATAGTGTAAGCCGTAAAATAGTTGTTTTAATTCTTGATTACCACAAATGAAAGCTTGATAATAATTTCTTGCATCGAGAATAGAACAAACAACGAAGCAATTCGTTGCTTTTCATAATCGCAAAATTCAGGCAAATATACATACAAATATGTAAAAGTAGTTACACAGAATAAATCATACTTTATTTATAAGCAGTTGAAATCGACTCTCTGGGGTTGGGTAAATTTCTTTTTTATTCTCATTGGTACATTTTTTAGTTACATTCAATTATTTAAGAAATTAGAGCTTCTCTTTTAAGAAAAACTACAGTCCATGAATTAAATTTGATACAATCATAACAGTTCAATAAATTAATTTTATAACACTATTGTTTTGTTATTATAATTGAAGAAGAATTCATAATATTTTAGATAATTTTTTATTAAGTATATATAACTTTTACAGTTATATAAATATTGAAATTGATTTTATTGAAAATATGAAGGTGTTTGCGGAATGTGCTAAAAATGATTTAAAATTAATTCATGAACGTTGTACTAAGTAGCTATCACTAGGTTGCATGTTAATTAAATTTGAAAAATAGCTAATGTTTAGCTCAACACAACGACTTAAAATCACTTTTTAAAAATATTAGTTTTTCTAGTGAAAGAAGAGTCTCTATTTATTATTAAAAGGTGACATTAATTTGTAAATAGTAATAGTAAATAGTATGAAATTTCTCGTCTCGAGTCCTGAGTTCTCAGATACCTTTGAATCATGAATGTAATAGTAAAATCCCAAAAAATATAACTTTTAGTTAAATTTAATGGCAAGTCATTTAACCTACATGGTTCTGAATCTCCTTTAGGAAACAATTCGTTTTTAGAACATTTTTGAAGTAAAAATTATATTTTACTTTGATGCATAATAAAATATTTTAACGAAACGCTGAAGGTTATACGGACTTCTATAGCTTTAAAATTATAAATGCTGTATCGCAATATGCACACGAAATTTGAAATCTGATGAAAAAATTAAATATTCCTAAAAGTATACGATAATATAAGACAATTTTTTTGAAGCAGATATATTTAAATATTTTACCGTGAACATTTTTTCTAGACCATTTAGTACAAGAATGGTAAGCACGTACACGTAGGATCAGGGGCGTAGGAGCCGTATGGGCAGGGTGGGCAGCTCCCACCCAGGAATTTCCCTGGGTGGGCCATGCCCCTTTGTTGAAGAGATTAAAAATTTTATTGCTCTATTACAATTTCGTGTAGGATAATTTTAAGGGAAAAACAATAGGTTTTCACGAAAAATTGACCTTTCTAGTCGAACCTGCCCACCCAGCAATTTCGAACCTGCCCACCCAGCAAAAATTTCGTTCCTACGCCCCTGCGTAGGATTTATAGTTAATTTTTGTAAAGTTTCTTTTGTTATAAAAATGTCCTTGTGCCAAACATTACATATTTAATATTTGAATATCGAGATAATTCGAAAGAAATTAACTGTTTTCAAGATCATGCAACTCAATGAAATATTATTTTAAAAGTAGTATTTTAGTAGGACAAAACAAAATTCCTTCTGAACTGTTAATACTAAAGCTTTTGGTGAATCCGGAATGTAGTTTATATTTAAAAAAAACTAAAGCGGTTTCCTTTAGAACATAAAAATTTTAGTTGCCTGTTTAATTAACAAAGTTTTTAATTGAAAGATGCATGGAAAACGTTACATATCTTTCGGGAAATAAGGCCAAGACCTTCAAATTGCTATTCAAAACGAGCTTTAACACAGATGCTTTGTTGTTGGCTATGAATTTTATCTTATAACCTATAGATTTCATATATATAAAGTTCATACTTTTTAGTGTGTATAGTGTGACTTATTATACGTAAAAATGCTTTTAATGTAATTGTCAGATTCTACAACCCGAATATTTTTAACAAAGTTTGTTGTATTCACAAATTTTGTCGGTTACAGAAGTAGAAATGACATTTTCCCATCTTTATAAAACTAAAAATATACATAACACGTCTGAAAATGTCGAATCTGACAATCGCACATAAAATGAAAGGATGCGTCAGTATTCAGTATACTACAAACAAAACAAAAAACAAAAGATATATATAAAAAAAAAATGAATCGACTGAAAACCGTTATATATAAGAAGATCGAATGCATAATTGATTACCAAGCATTTGGGTGCAGCTAGAAGTAAGTCCTATTATCAAATGGAAAGACCTCGGTTTGATTCCTACAGATGAGTAACATTTTGAATTCTATTCTTTCAATTAAATAGCATAATAGAAGTTCTTTTTATACAAGTCCAAATGCTATTTCTATTAATCCAATAAAAGTTGTTAAAAGTATCTTTGTTATAGAATCTGACAATGGAACACAGGAAGAAACAGTTGAACATAGGCGCATAAAAGTAACAACACTTTTAAAAAAATTTTCGAAAAACTGTCTATCCTCTATGAATAATTTTTTGATATAAGTACTGGTGACATTAAAATTTGTGGATATCGATAAGAAGTAGTTACACACTTTTTGTAAAAAATTATTTCCCACTCTTAATAGCTATTTCAATTATTATTTTAAGTAAAAGTGAGATTTCAGATTCGCTTGGAAAATTTAATTTATGAATGAATTATGCATAAAAATTTTTGTCTGGCGAATCTCAGGTATTAAACATCAGCGTTCTCTATTTGCGTTACAATTTCACTTTTTATTTTTTTTATTATCGAAGTGAAGTTTTTCAAATCAAAGTTTAACCATTTTATAGGCCCGATAAATTTCAAAGGCATACATATTTTTAGGATGTCTAGGTTTAATGAGGGTGAACTTTCATTTTTGTTTTTCAAATGCTTAAACTTCTGTATTAAATTTTTTTTTAAACAATTTAGTGCGCCATTTTTTTTTTTTTTTTTTGTACCCAGTATTTGTACGGTCTTTCGACTATAAATAGCCAAGAATATTTATTAAGAAAACAGTGAAAAGAATTTCAGCGGAAAATAATTTTAATGGTGTGCCGTCATATTACCCGTGTACCACATTGTAGACATTGCTGTTGCAGATGGAATTCCAATATTATTCGAAACAGTACGTAACAATTGAGATGTTGGTATTGTTGTACTACTATTAACAACACTTGACGGAAAATTTTCATTATTTGTACTATTATTAGACGATGATAATGTTCTAGAAGTGATTGTTGTTGATGATGTAACAGTTGTTGGTATTCTTGATTGTTGTAAATTATTATGATGTAAATTATTACTTTGTTGTATCAAATGATGTGGATGGACTCCACCACCAGGTGCTGTTGATGCACCAACTACACTAGTGCTGCCACTAACAACACTATTAAGCTGGCACTACGTAGACACCATTGGTCGTAATTCGGTATGTTGTGTTTCTTTATGCCGACGTAAATCAACTTTCCGTTGAAATGCTCGTCCGCATAGATCACATGCAAATGGTTTAAATCCAGTATGTTTTCGTGAATGAGTGATGAGGTTTGAACTTTGTGAGAATGCTTTACCGCATACTTGACACTTATGTGGTTTTTCTCCTGTAACAATTACAAATAAAACAATACATTATTATATTTACGTTATAAACAGTTTTCGAGTTTGTTATAATGATAATATTATTAAATTTTCACTTTGTTTACATTTGTAAGTTTTGGTTTATATTCATTTAATTGTTATGAATTGTTTACAGTAAACATTCTTTATAGTCAATAGTAAACGAATCCAAATAATAAATTTTCATAGGCTTAATAATTTTATGTTTTCATACGCTATCAGATGGACTAAACAAATTATTGTACGATGCGATGTACTACTGAAAAATAATTTGGTAATAATAAAAAACAGTATAAATAGTAAATACATTTTCAATAGGAACTTTTATATAATTATCAACTAAAAATATATATATATATAATTATTTTTGGTTTCTTTGAAATCATAATTTAAAAAATTCGGTGTTTCAAATTGTCTTATTTTACAGTGCATGACATTAATCATTTAAATTTCGTAAGATTCAATTATAAACAATCGATAATCGTTTTTTCTTAGCATCGTCTATGCCATGCGAACTAAAAACTTTAAATTTAAAACTTCATGACTTATTAGTTGCTTCGAAGTCTTGTATAAATTTAAGTTCTAGTCACTGATAAAGGTTGGACTGTAGTGTTGTGATTCATTTGAAATTTGTGTTATTTAACACAGAAAACAGATTGTTTTATTGTTAAATCTGGTATTTGTTGTTAGTTCATGTTATTATTTAAAACACATAATACATTATTCTAACCAAAAATATACATTTAACATATAACACCATAGATTTTATGTTTATTATGTTGTGAAAATTTTGTTTTTCATTGTAAATGATAAATATTTTAAAATGGAATTCTAAACTAACCCATTCTAATGAAAATAGATTGAATTTATAAACATAATATTGTCTGTTTTTATATTTTTATATATGACATATATCAAATTCTTATGTTACCCTTCAAAGAATTATATCAGAAACTTTTTTTACTTAAGTTATGAAAATAGAGTATTCGAAATTTTATCAACAGTAATCAGTTTTATGAAATAAGACAAATATCAAAATTTTAACAATTTTTAAAACACTTTTCATATAAAACAACATATTTTCGACATCGAAAAATTGGTTTATAGGATACCATTTCTGTGCATAGGTTCATCTTGATACGAAATGATGTCTGTTACAAAGTGGTTTTTTTTGCAATTAATTCACATTTTGATTTTATGCCATAGGGGGATATTTGGTGACAAAGTTGCATGGCATGTATATAGATTGCTGTGGGCAGATACAAAAGTCTATGTATTGCCAAGTTTTGTTTATTTACCTTAGTTTTAATAAAAGTTTTAGAAACATAAACATAGGTTATGTTATCAACCTATATATATTATATATATAGTTTGTAATATTATGGTCAAATTAAACTTAAAAATAAGAATAATTGTATAAACAATGCATCAACGATTGTGGCTTTTAAGAATGACTAAGAATGAGCTAGAGTGAAGGGAAAAATACTTTCTTAAAAAATCTAGAAAATGTAAAGTCGTCATTGTGAAAATCAACCAATTAATGAAGTATATAAAAATATAAATTTCAGATAGTTGTTGATCCTATTTGAAATTTGCATTTTTATTTTATAATTACGAAAGAATACTACTAATAACATTCAAATATACAAGTCAAAATTATATATACAACATTTTTATCTTCGAATATTTTATAAACTCTCTTTAAATAATGATATCACAACAAAAAAACAAGGTTATCAATTTTAATTTATAGATAATAAAAAATAAAAGCGGAGCACAAAGCTCTTCAAAATAACAATATACGAAGTCAGATTAGTTATTTACCTAAGAAACATGAAAGCTTTTTTACTATCCATATCTCAGCTACCATAAATATAAAAGCATTGTTCTATACGGACAAATGTAGAGAGCTATAGTGAAGCAAAAAAGGCATACTCACACACAGACACACATATATACATACCAAACCCCCTTTTTTTACTCATAATAAGTGTTGTAGTCACTATAGCAACCGAAACAGGAGCTAAATGTATGTGTATGTATGCGATAGTAGATAGTAAATAGAGTTACTATTGTATTAATACATACATAGAAAATTCACCTAAATAGCAGGCGGAGCTTATATAGAAAACGAATCACGGCTGAGATATAAATGACGTGACTGGCAGTTAACAAGCAAACGATTGAAATCGATAACTCCCGATTTCATTCAACATTCTACCGTTAACTATAGAAAATATAGTAAAGCACTTAACATTGAACTTTCTATGGTTTGAATTTTTACACTGATTGGCGAAAAGTTTGAAGTATATTAAACGAAATTATAATGCACACATTGACACATATTAAAGTCACTCACTATAACAAAGACGTGTTATAGTGACTTGAGAAATTAGTTCATACTTTGTATCCCTTTGATAAAAATTGACTTTTAACAATAAATTGTATATAAAGTACCTATAAATAAATTTAAACAATTATTTCATAGTTGAGTTATATCACAAAAAAGATTAAATTATTAATTTGAGGCAAAAAATGATAAAGGTTTTGTTGACAAGTAAATAAACAGCAGATATTAAAGCAGTGTAAAAACAATATCAATAAATTCGTGTGATAATATTCTATCACTAGATGGTACTGATACTGGATCAAATTGATAATTTTAGTTGAAAATTATGTGATCACTTAAGTTTAAAAAAACCATAAAACCAACGAGAGTATTAGTCTAAGATCCCGCTGCAGGATTGGTGTGCTCATCAACTTTTTGTTTAAAACCAAATTTTTATGTTTATTTATAGTTAAAAGAATATATATTTACTAGGGTGCCTATCAAAATTTGGCCGCCATTATTTTTAATTAAATTATTTTTAATTGATTTTTGGTAAAAAATTGCGTTTATTCATTTTTTAAATAAAATAACGTCTACATCACGGTAATTAATATGAAGATTCTAAAAAATCACGGTTGCCGTTGCGCACCTGGCCGTACCTCTTTGCAGCCAGGTGTAAACAGGTATGATTTCGATAAATTTATACGTTTATAACCTATTTTTATTAATTATATGTCAAATTGAAGCTAATTTTTTTCTATTAATTATCATATAAAGTTGCTTAATTAAATCTGGCCGCAAATAAGGGTTGCTGGCTGTTAAAGATAATAAATATTTAAGGTAGAGTGAAAGAGAGTTAGCGCGTAACATCATTTGTCAGACGAGGACCGCGATTGTCGG